>CATIWC010001358.1:0-462399 GCA_948472305.1 Vicia faba
CACATGACATGACGATTGACACGTAATGAAAATATGTGTTCCCCACGGAACACAATGCATCCCACTCATCACAAGCTACTTTTCAGTGTTTGCACGAAGTTTTCTCCATGTTATCTCCATGTTTCCAGTACCAACCATGACTCCTGCATTATTTCCCCAAGTCTTTCTCCATGCACGAATTTCTCTAAGACTGGGCCATGAAGTCACAACTACTACATTTTCTCAAGAAATCTGTTATAGGAAAGCACTATAATAGAAGGACAATTTACAATATAATCTCTCTCTCTCATTATCTTTACGCTATCTCGCATCTCGCTCTCTTTCACGCCCATTATTCCAGTTTCAACAGTTTAGAGCTTTGTTTAGAATCTTTAAGCAAATAAAACCTTCACCTAAACAACAATAGTTTTCTACACCAAAAATCTATTTCATCATTAGTTTCTTTTCATAGCCTCCTGAATTTTGCTTTAAGTTTTATATTTTTTTTGTTCTGCATTCAAGTTATTTTTCCGCAAGCAAATCCTGCCGGTATATTGTGGAGGATTTCTTTCAGTACTAGAAGTGTTGCAGAAATTGTATTTTCCATTATTTAACTCCAGGTTTTTAATTCAATTATATTATTGTCACTTTATTTATCAATCATGACTGAATCACTATATATTTGTTATTATTTTGTGTTTGTAATGAATAATATGTCAGGTTAACTTCCCTGATACGGTATGTAAGGTCATAAATCGAAGGGGTTCGATAATTAATTGGCATAAACATTTTCTAAAATACTTTTCTAGTTTGGTTTCCAATTTTAATATTAAAAATTGTTTTGTTACGAGAGTAAGAGACAAACGAAGGCTAACATCAATAATCACACGAGTGTGAGCTTTTAACTGGATAGTGGTAATCAAACATTAGTTTTAAATACAACGAGAGAAGTTTAGGAGTAATTAGATTCTATTTGTTTTCAAAAAGTATTTTTAGATTTTAAATGAGACAACTAGAGCAAGCATTTAAGTTTAATAATATAGTTTGAGTCAATAATCACGAGAGTGTGAGATAACGGTTTTTAAACTGATAGTTTCTATTGAAAAAGTGTTTTTAATACTCATGGTATGCCAATAACTTCCTGGATCCCCGAAGTCAGAAGTATTATGTACTTGTGTCCGTTATCAAATATTTCATTTAAGTCTAAGCTTATTTTCATCTAACCCAAAACCTAATATTAATTATTAGCGTTATCTTTACACGTTAACTTTAGATAGCAGTAACTCGATTATCAGTCCTTGTGGGTTTGATATCTTTTAAAATTATGCGATTAAACTATGAACTTGTAGTTACTACACCCGATAGACTCTAAAAGAGCATTTTGGTTAGAAAAGAATCAAAGGAAAATCCATGACTACGTCCACGCCTGAGATCATAGCTATATCCACGCCTATGTTCGTAACTACGTACACGCTTATGCCTGATCCTACGATACAAAATCTTGCTAACATCATTCTTCTTATTTAAACCAACTCAAAGACAATGCAACATACAATGTTGGGGGAGTCGGTAACACAAAACCCATGCTTTAAAAGGTAAGGATATTAAATCATTTACAACAAACATTTGGTGCACATATAAACATTTGGGGCACTTACAAACATTTGGTGCATGCATATATAAACATTTGGGGCACAAACGAAATACTCAATACACATACATTTTGGGTTCCATATCAGCTTAGGTAATTATGCATGGCACTTTTCAAATTCATTTTGGTTAAGCTATGAACTTTTCTTTGGGATCATTGTTGGATTATCAAAATAAACAGATACCTTGGTTGAGAACAGGCACAACTGGTAAACTCTCATCTTATCTTTGATCTAGTTATCCAAGATTTGATTACCAAAACACTCTTCAATCATCTATCCCCTAGGTTGTGGTAGGTATGCAAATTTTCAGAATTACGTTATTGATCCTCTAGGTCGATATAAATACATAAGACTACCTTCGTACCATTTATCCTCTGGGTCGTGAAAAACGCACAAACTTTTCAACCATCTATCCTCTAGGTTGTGGTAGATGTGAAAATTATCGGGCTTATATTATTCATTCTCTTGGTCGTAATGAATACATAAGTCTATCTTCGTGTTGTTTATCCTCTAGGTCATGATAAACACATAAACCTTTTCAATTATCTATCCTCTAGGTTGTAATAGGTATTCGAATTTTCAGGGTTATACTAATCATACTCTAGGTCGTGATAAATACATAACCCTATCCCTGCGCCATTTATCCTCTAGGTCGTGATAAATGCACATGCTCATCTTTGTAATGTTTACTCTCTAGGTTGTAGTAAATATATGAAATCAATGATATAATTCATTATGTTAGTCTCCATGGGGCAATATATTATCAAGCTCTATTTTATTCATCCTCTAGGATGTAATGAATAGACAAAATCTACGTCATAAGCTTACTATGTTAGTCACGAAGCACTAGTAAGTCAATTTACAAACCGGTGTCATTTACCTCCTAGGTTATGGTAAATACGCAAAAAAATATACGATCTCTTTTCTAGGTATTGACGAGTTATCCACGTCTTCGCATCTAAGAGGATCCAAACTCTTTGTTCAAACTCTGGTAAGATGATACATCATCGTCTATGCCTATTTTTCATACTCTTAGGAACGTTGTACAACATATCCTTATAATCCTTTGGACAAATTTTGGGGTCTTCCATTTATTTAATAACCCTCTAATTCAAATGTGTGAGACCTGTGTATTCTCGCATCATTAAATTGAAGAGAAATTAAATAGGGGAAGCTGTCATACCCCGAATTTGCCCCATTCAAGTTCAATAATCATATTATTACTATGTTTCTAATTTATAAATCATATTGTGAAAGTTTACTTATTTTTAAGTCTTGTTCTAATTGAGAGTTTAAATATTAATAAGAAGGGTGTATTGCCTTAATGGACCATCAAAATCTGATTGCTCATTAAGCTTTTTTGTTTCATTTATGAATAAGAGGGTTTGAAACCATTAAAAGGTTGTGGACTTTCTAAATCAAAAGGATCCGTTTAGTTCTTTTGGCCTATATACTTTCATTTTTGGGATAACAAATGAGGGGTGTATTTTTAGTAGAAAGACCCAGGATATTTTGTCCGTACGGTCCAATAAGAGGTTTTTTAAAGCCCACTTTTATTGTTGACTAAGTCAACGTTCCTTTTAATGAGGCTATTATTATTTTTTGTTATCATCTGATAATGATAAACCTTTTATTAATTAAGCATTATTATTAATATTATTATTAAAACTATTATTTTTATAAATATTATAATTTGTATTTTATTATTATTTTTTGTTGTTATCGACTAAGTCAAAATAGAAAATAGGGTTTCAAATCCTAATTCATTTGCGACTGTCGTTCTTCATCATCATCCCTGTTGTACCCCAAAATTTGCCCTCCCATATTCTTCAAGGTTTGCTAAGATCATGCTTCAAAATCTCCCAAGGGTTGCACAGTCCAATTGCCTCCTAACAGTCAAAAAATTAGGGTTTTGGTTCTGGCAAAGAAATTGAAGTTTCCAAGGGTCCAATCAAGTCCCACATGCCTATATACATTGCCAAGCATCCACATGCCAAATTTCAAGACTCACAGCATCAAATTGCACAGTCAAAAACCCTAAATGCTTCACAGTCAACTGCAGGGGCAAAATGGTCATTTGACAGTCAAAAGTCCAAATTTTTGGTCAACATCTTATCTTGAAGCCACCAACATCATTTGATCAATTCTTGATCATGATTCTCAAAGCATGGCTCAATAAGTCTCAAGGTGCAAAAGTTTCTATTTTTGGACAGTTGAAAAAGTCAACTGCAAATTGACCAAGGCATAACTTCCACATGGTTTATCAGAAAAATTCCACCCAAAGCTCATTTTGAAGAGAATGACATTTCCTACAACTCATCTTCACACTTCAAGTCCAAGAAATGCTCTCACAAAAAGTTATCAATTTCAACATTATAGGTCATTTTCAAAAGTCAACAAAAAGGCACTTTAAGTCAAAGACCATAACTTGAGATTGGTAAATCAAAATGACATGGGACCAAAGGCATTGGTTATAGGACTTCAAGACCTTTCCAAAATGTCCAAGAACATGATCAAAGCTTAAAAATTGAGCAAGATATTCCTTGTGGAAGTTGGGAAATTTTTGGGAATTTTGAAAAGTCAACTTTGCTTCAAATGCCTCAAAATTGCTAATGGGCCTCAATTTCTTCCATGAATCATTACCCAAAAGCTATGCACGACCCACTAAGCTAAAAGGGAGTTATTTTGTTATTTTTAATTAATTAATTGAATTTTTAATCCTATTAATTCATTTAATCAAAATTAATTATGAGAAAAATACTAAACAAAGGTTTTGAATCTTTTTGTGCAGCATATTCTCCCATTATGAACTCAATATTTCGTGTGCCTTCTCAAGAGACCAAATCTTCCAAAATAGGCAAGTTTCCATAACAAAAAGGATTGAAAAAGATTGGATTTTATGTGTAGAAAAATCAAATATCAAAAGCATTAAATCAATGGATCATGGGCTGGTTTTCTTGACCTAACTCCATCTACATACATATGCAAACATAACCCTAATGCCTAAGACACAAAAGCTGCGCAGAAACCTAGAGAACAAACTTGCATTTTTTTGACAAAAAGTGAGAAACTGTTTTCATACATAGAGCTGGTTTTAAGGCCTCAAAAGCATTCCAAAAGCTTGCTAACACACCCATGAAACTATTGCAATCGAAACCAAGTCTCCAGGCTTCAAGGGTTGGTAGAACGATATCATACTTTCTTGAAAATTATCCATTATCGTTTTATGATTAACATGCATTTTTCATGTGTTTTTAATGTGGATTTATACTAACCATGACCTTCTGAAGCTAATGACATAACTCAATTGAGTTATTAAGCCTTGTACAAGAATTCACCATGGACGTTCCCTAGGGTTTCAGAGCTCCAATTTTAGGGGTTTCTGTATATGGTAAAATTAAGCCTTAAAACCAGTACCATTGAGATCAGGACCTCCAAACGAGTGGAATCCACACCTCGCGCCCTTTTTCTTTTTGACTATGCGCTAATCGTTATTATTGCAGGTTTGGGTTAGTGGGGGTTTAAAACCCCCGCTATTTGCTTTTGTTTACAGGCGAAAAGATGAAGGAGATGCTGATGTGTCCAGACACGGTTGGAGTAATCAAATGATGGCGCGTTTTTTTGGTTATTCCAGCATAGTTTTTGTTTTTCGATTATATTATTCATGTTCCACTATAATATCAAATAAACGCAATGGTTCAGTTGGTAGCTTAGCTGGCTTGCAGGTATTGGGACCTGGGTTCGATTCCCAGGTCCCCTTGTATATTTCATGATTTTTTCTATAACACGCTTCTGTGCAACGCCTCTTCCAAGGTCTATCATGCAACCCTATATCCAAGCCTGCCAAGTGTCCCAGGACCTCAATCTGATGGCCATCACATGAATTCCACCATGCGCATTAGTCAACCACTCTGCACGCCAACGCCGAAAAGTCAAACAGGGCCTGATTCAATGGGCCTATTTGCTTCAACAAACCTCTCTTTGGGTTCAGACACCCCCAGGGTTTGCTCATTCTTTTAATCCTTTTTTTTCTTTATTTTTCCTTTTATTCTTTTATTTGTCTTTTTTTAATTAATTGATTCCTTTAAATTACACAAAAATAATTTTCATAATACAAAAAAAATCAGAAATCATAAAAATAAAAAATATGTTTTGTTTAATATTTAAGTCATTGATATTTTTGTAAATAAATTTTAATAATCAACTTAGGTTAATTTAGGTTAAAATTTTAATGTTTTTCTTAAATAACTAAAAAATGTAGAAATTAGGTTTTAGCATTTTTATTCTTTTTGCTTGATAAATAATTTTCTTATTACCATTATTATTAATTCTTAATTATTTTGTAAATAAATATGTCATTAATTAATTAGGGTAAATTAGGTTAAAACTTAAATATTTTTCTTTAAAAATTAAAAACAATTTAGAACTAGGGTTTTATTTAATTTCTAATTTTAATTTTACTTTCTTTATTTCATAAATACAAAAAAACATAAAAAATAACTTCTTTCCTTTATTGAATAATTAATTAATTTTTAATTTCATTTAATTTCTTTAAAGGGTCCAACGCCCTCGCATATTCGATTCTAATTTCTTTTCGCGCGTTTATTTTTATTTCCCTTTTTAATATTATGTAATTTCCAAAGCCTTGTAATAGTAATTAGGAAATTTATTTATTTTATGCATTTTATTAAAAAACGGGTCTTTGTTAATTTGGTGATGTATAGACCCGCGCCTTGTAATAGCGTAGGACCTTTATTTTCTGCACTTTAATTTCCGCACCTTTAAACTGCTAATCACATGAAAGAATGAGTGGCCCAAATAAAATCAAAACGTAGCTCACCAAATGCATGACAAGATAAAACATGACTGAAAATGACACACAATTCACACACCACTCTTAGGGTATGCCTCACTGTTGCCTTGCCCCTCGAAACGTGGTCGTCGAGTATAGGACGTTTTAGTAAGTCCTTATGTCCATGAACATGGCATAAGGGTAGCTTCTAAGGTGTCCTACTGTTGCTCTGGTGACCACACTGTCCCTACAAACACGAATTGACTCGAACACCTCCAAAGGTGGTGCTACCTACCTCTCAATGGTGGGATGGCACTACTTAAGGACATTTACACAGCCTAATTCCTTAGGGTAGGTGGATGACTCATAGATACTTGCTCTAATTCAAAACAAATCAAAAACTTCTTTTCACACCGACACTTTTCAAAAAGCTTTCAAAAACAACTTTTCAAACACTCTTGAGGACTGATACAAGAGTCGATCTGAAAACTTTCAAGGAAACTTTATCAAACCCACTCACACTTGAAAAGCAAACAAACATTTTAAAAACAAAAATGAGCAAGTATCTAAGAGCCCATGGATAACCATGGATAGAAAGGGTGCTAACACCTTCCCTTTCTATAAATCTACCTCCCGAACCGAGAGATAATCTCATAAGGAATTTTGCTGTGCTTTTGTCCTGTCCATGTTGGAGAAAATAAAAGACGGTGGCGACTCTTGCTTCCGCGACATTTCGCGAACCAGCGTTAAACAGTCAGTTCCAGATCCACCGATCACAGAACTGGCGACTCTGCTGGGGAACCCTTAAAGTGAAATGTACCTTAGGATAGTTCATAACTGTGTTTTCAATTGTTGTGCTTTGTTTGCTTTATTATTGTGGGTTGCATCGGAGTTACAAAGATCCTAACCCGGATCTGGGGATACCCTGTTAGGTAGCATAAGCTGTGAGGGACCTGTCCGGTGTAGACCGACATGGGTGAAGCAGTGGCTACATTGGTGTGGCACCTTGGTCTGTACCGATATCTCTTGTGTCGCAACGAGGAGAATATGGGTCTTATGAGGAGTCATTAAGCACCAACCGACCTTAGAATCTTAAATGACCCAACTTGGCCAATAGAACAGTAGCAGTATGCTACGCCCATTAAGGCTAAACTCTCGTGATGGTTCTGGCCGCAAGAAAAGGTTGCGATGCTGGAGTTATGACCGATTGAGGGTAGTCAGTGATATTGGGATCCTCTCGAACCCGGTTACTTATGATAGGACAGGTCTTAACCAACAAACTGAAAGAGGGTAATACCTAGACCCCATGCTGGCCTAAAACCTAAGGGCTGTCTTGTGTGACTTGTGTGCCTTTCAAACTTGACTGCTTGCATGCTTGTTATCTGACACTTGAGTTTCTTGCAGGTTTTGTTTACAGTCCTTAATCGGGACTCATAATAGGATTTGCCTACAATACCCCATGCATAGCATAACATCATACCATTGCATGCATCCTGCATAAAGACTAACCCGTTTCAAGGATCTCAAGGGCTTGTGATGCAGGTCATGATGAACAAAATGTCTAGCAAGGGGCAAAGGGGATTTATTTTCCTCTAGCCAAGGTTGTCAGGGGCTATGACCCACTCGATATGGTGAGCATTGAATCTTGAAGAAGGACCCTCATTAACATGAAGTTCCTTCAATCAAGCTATCGGACTCCAATTCTAACAATTTTCTTGTTTACCCCGCGAGGTCCTTGAAAACATTGCATACATATATCATATCATTGCATAAAAGGTACCCTTGTTACAGGTTACTTACCATCTGCGCTGTTTATTTCAGCAATGGCTTCCCAACAATACAACCAGGACCTTCTTGCTCAAGAGACTCGGTTCGGGGAGATCCTCCTGAATCTATCCAAGGGGTAGGAAGAGCTGAGAACACTTCTCATGGGGACTTTGGTCAGGAACAGTGCTGAGGATGAACGGCTGAAACATCTGCAAGCTGAGGTGGATGCAATGAAAGCCCAGATGCTGGGGCAGGTGACTGTCATTCAAGGCTTAGCTCAAAGATAAGAAGACCTCGGGGTTCTCGTCAACCAACTGCTTCGGGGTAACCAACTGGGACAAACATCTAAGGTTGAAGAGCCAGTCATCGTTCAACCACCTTTGAGACAAGAAGATAAGGGGAGAGCTCCTCAAATGGCTTTAGTGTCACGAATTCAGCATCAACCTCACCAGCTTCAGGCAGACAAGCCCAAAAGGCAATTCACCAAGCTCAATGTGTCGCTGCCTCAAGCTTTACAACAACTGATGAGGTTGAATTTGGTAACTCTAAGGGACCCTCCTAAGAATCCCAACAGGACACCTTCAAGGTATAACCCCAACGCCCGCTGTGCTTACCATTCTGACAGCCCGGGGCATGCTACAGATGATTGTTGGACCTTGAAGAACAAAATCTAGGACCTGATTGATGAAGGAGTTTTGGAATTCACCCAAGACGGCCAGGCTGAGTGCTTCTACCATCCCTATAGGATTCACCAGTTGAAGTAACGAGCCTTGAGATGAAAAGACTTTAGTTCATTAGGATTTTTAAGTTGTAATTTTCTTTTGTTCAAACATTTACTCATGTCAAACGCTGTTATTTCATTAATGCATTACACATGTCTGTTTTGAAGTAATTATTTCGTATTCACTATATGCAAACTGCTTTCATTTTTTTGATATCAACTCTTGATTAAGAAATTCTAAGCCTCTTGAGGGAGGATGACGAAAATGATACCACGATCCTTACAGTATGCTTTTGAATAGACCCTGCTGATGAGGTACAAGCATTGTTTCAATCCCTAAACACTGCAGTTATAAGGAAGATAATCCCTCGTCAACCCCTCTGAGCCAAAGAAGTAGGAGTTTTTCTTTTCGAAAATTAAAACCCTTTATCATAACCTGGGGCAGGGTAGTTCTCTTAGTTGATCCAAGTGCACAACAAATGGCACCAAAGAGGTCCTTACAAAAAAAAAAGAAGACAGTGATAGGCAGTCATTATATCTCAAAAATAAAAACCCAATAAGTCAAAACCTATGAAGGAGACTTACAAAACTGGGGCATCCCGCTGACTGTAATCACAAAAGAAACAGTTCAGGCAAAAATTTAGGGATAGCGAAATCAAAAAGAAAGAGGTCATACAAACCCTCAACAAAAACAAAAAATGACTGCCTATTCAGAATAAATCATCAATATCTGAACCATCATTGGAACGTCAGAACAAAGACTCAAACAAGGTCTAACGCACGATCAACTGAGCTTAGGTTTGAAGAACATCACGAAGAGTGGGTGGGTACAAATAATTTGAGCCTTTATCCTTTGTTTCTTAAATCATGAACCAGGCCACGCTACAACCCTTAAAAGTCCTAGCTGAAGCATGGGTTAGTTCGAAAGCATACTGTTACAAAAGGTATCCTGACTCCTTAAAGCTTGCGGTAAAATAACGAGTTGACATCACTGTTTACAAAAAACTCACTTGTTTTTATGAAAAAGAATGCATTTTCAAAATCTTCAAGACAGACATAAGCTTTGCATTTTGATATAACAGTGTTTGCATATGACTTCTTGTTTGAACAGTAGAGAAATCCGCACGACGAATATCCAGTGAACAAAATCTTCTCAACAAAAGCTCAAATGGAAGAAGCACTCCCAATCAAGAGGCAGACATGATCATGGTCTATTATCTGGAGCAATCCAATCAAGATTCGAAGAATCTCTCAAAGACCAAATAGCCTGGGGCAAATCTCCGCCTGAGTCACTTGGGGGCATTCCAGCAACAAATCTTTCCTGATCAAACATCTTCTGGTGGCATGGCAAAACACTTCTAACAGGGGCAACTCCCTACATTCTGAGAGCGTGGATATAGTCAAAAAAATACTACGCAAAATCAAAGACCCGCTAGGTTGACACACCTAGGAAAAAATAAGGGCTTCCCGGCAAACCAAAAGGGTTCGGGCAAAAATAAGGGATGAAATGAAAAATCTGTACACCCGGCAAGTCGAAAACCTGAAAAGGCGGCTTGGGCAAAAAATGGGTATCCCGGTGGACTGAAAACCCGAAAGGGCGGTCCAGGCAAAAGTTAGGGATCAAAGCGTACGACTATGTCCTGTCATCTCGTTACTTGCCTACCAGAAGAAGATTTATCAATTGGCAGTCATCAAACACCTTCACAGGTACCTTCTTCTCCATCAGAAACAGGGGCAATAATGAGTTGTCTAAGCGATCTAATTGCTCTGTCCCCCAAGGTATCAAGGTAAGTTCAGCTGAAGAACGTAACCAAGATATCTTAACTCCCCAGAGAGTGAGCCAGCAAGTCAACGGTATTCTCCCCAAGCAGAGTTATCCTGTCAGCCTTAAGGAAGTTGGGTATCCTCCAGCAGATCTCAACATTCCTCAGTGCAATATACAAACATTCCTAACAAGCATCCCCGGCAGTCCTGATCTAAGATTGTTCCCCGGTGTATACCAGACATTCAGTGGAGCCACTTCCCCAGTGCATCTCAAATTAATTTCCCCAGGAGAGTCCAGTCCAAAATTTTCCCCAGGAAAGTGGAATCAAACTCCCCAGCAGGAAGCTTATCCCCAGTAGATTCTGGAAGCTTGTCACCCGCAGAGCCCGAACGCATCCCCCAGCTTTGTTCAGAAGGTTATTCCCCACCAGGATATAACTGGGTTATCCTCAGCCAATAACCAGGGAAAGATCGTCCCCGGCGAAGTCTTCCTATTCCCCAGCGGAGTTCATCATATTCTTCAACATAACTTAACAACGGTGTCCCCAGCGAAGTTATCATCAACATCCCAGCAAAGTACCTCTCTTCCCACAGGGTATTGTTCCCCAGCAAGGTCGCTAGAGTAATTTCTCCCCACAGAGTAATCTTCAAGTTTATTCCCCAACGGAGTCATCTTCTCCTACCGGTTCATTCTTGCAATCTTCATCCCCAGCGGAAACGAAGAACCCTCTTCAACCATCAGCCCAGGATTTAACTCCCGACATTCGTCAAGGATATATTTTCCTAGACGAAAATACGTTCAAAAACATCACATTGTCTTACATCATGATACATGCATAAACGCATCATATCTTACAATCTCATTTGTGTTGAGAACATCATTGCTTGATCCATGGCATGCATTGCATACGACTGACTTTTACATTTCAGGAAAGATCCAGTTAAGTTCTCAGCTATTCCAAGACCTTGCCTGGTCCAGTTAAATCGACTCCTAAAGATTTTTCTGATGCCGATCCAGTCACATGCCTTCTCTGGTCCAGTTAAATCGATTCCTAAAGATTTTCCTGATGAAGACCCAGTTGAAGTCTCCAAGACCTTGCCTGGTCCAGTTAAATCGACTCCTAAAGATTTTTCTGATGCCGATCCAGTCAAAGGCCTTCTCTGGTCCAGTTAAATCGATTCCTAAAGATTTTCCTGATGAAGACCCAGTTGAAGATTCCAAGACCTTGCCTGGTCCAGTTAAATCGACTCCTAAAGATTTTTCTGATGCCGATCCAGTCAAAGGCCTTCTCTGGTCCAGTTAAATCGATTCCTAAAGATTTTCCTGATGAAGACCCAGTTGAAGATTCCAAGACCTTTCCTGGTCCAGTTAAATCGACTCCTAAAGATTTTTCTGATGCCGATCCAGTCAAAGGCCTTCTCTGGTCCAGTTAAATCGATTCCTAAAGATTTTCCTGATGAAGACCCAGTGGAAGATTCAAAGACCTTGCCTGGTCCAGTTAAATCGACTCCTAAAGATTTTTCTGATGCCGATCCAATCAAAGGCCTTCTCTGATCCAGTTAAATCAATTCCTAAAGATTTTCCTGATGAAGACCCAGTTGAAGACTCCAAGACCTTGCCTGGTCCAGTTAAATCGACTCCTAAAGATTTTTCTGATGCCGATCCAGTCAAAGGCCTTCTCTGGTCCAGGTAAATCGATTCCTAAAGATTTTCCTGATGAAGACCCAGTTGAAGACTCCAAGACCTTGCCTGGTCTAGTTAAATCGACTCCTAAAGATTTTTCTGATGCCGATCCAGTCAAAGGCCTTCTCTGGTCCAGTTAAATCGATTCCTAAAGATTTTTCCTGATGAAGACCCAGTTGAAGACTCCAAGACCTTGCCTGGTCCAGTTAAATCGACTCCTAAAGATTTTCCTGATGCCGATCCAGTCAAAGGCCTTCTCTGGTCCAGTTAAATCAATTCCTAAAGATTTTCCTGAAGCCGATCCAGTTGAAGATTCCAAGATCTTGTCTAAATCCAGCTAAATCGATTCCTAAAGATTTTTCTGATGACGCCAAGACCTCCTCTGTTCCAGTTAAATCGATTCCTAAAGATTTTTCTGATGTTAACCCAGTGAAAGAAGACAAAGCCAGTTAAATCGATTCCTAAATATTTTTCTGATGCTAATCCAAATCCAGTGAAATCAATTCCTAAAGATTTTTCTGATGTTGCTAAAGTTATTCCAAGACCTCCTCTAGTCCAGCTAAATCGATTCCTAAAGATTTCTCTGAGACAAAACCTTTTAAAGTTCCAGACTCGATTCCTGTATCTCGCCAGGGCAAGTCTGAAGACTTCGAAGATCCGATTCCTGTATCTTACCAGGGTGTATCTGTTGACGACTAACATTACCAGACCCGATTTTTGTATCTTGCCAGGGTGCGTCTGAAGAGTTCGAAGATCCGATTCCTGTATCTTGCCAGGGTGTATCTGTTGACGACTATATTCTCCGGACTCGATTCCTATATCCCGCCAGGGCACGTCTGAAGAGTTTAAAGATCTGATTCCTGTATCCAGCCAGGGCGCATCTACACAAAGAGTTTGAAGACTAACTCCTGTAACAGGCCAGGTAATCATTTTCTTTCTCAGGTATGCAAGTTCTCGCTAAGGAATCTCTTACGCGATCGGCAACCTCCCGATGGCATCTATAAGCCCATCTTCCTATCCATCAATCTCCAAATGGAATCTGTAAGCCCATTCCCACCATCATACTGCTGACACTCTACTATGTGAGTGCAAATTTTTGGGTACTCTAGTGTTCAATCATCTTCCACCTTCGGATTACGAAAGGCACGCCAGCCAATCTACATCCTCAGGTCTAAGAAGATTGAACAGGGGCAACTGTTGTACCCCAAAATTTTCCCTCCCATATTCTTCAAGGTTTGCTAAGATCATGCTTCAAAATCTCCCAAGGGTTGCACAGTCCAATTGCCTCCTAACAGTTAAAAAATTAAGGTTTTGGTTCTGGCAAAGAAATTGAAGTTTCCAAGGGTCCAATCAAGTCCCACATGCCTATATACATTGCCAAGCATCCACATGCCAAATTTCAAGACTCACAGCATCAAATTGCACAGTCAAAAACCCTAAATGCTTCACAGTCAACTGCAGGGGCAAAATGGTCATTTGACAGTCAAAAGTCCAAATTTTTGGTCAACATCTTATCTTGAAGCCACCAACATCATTTGATCAATTCTTGATCATGATTCTCAAAGCATGGCTCAAAAAGTCTCAAGGTGCAAAAGTTTCTATTTTTGGACAGTTGAAAAAGTCAACTGCAAATTGACCAAGGCATAACTTCCACATGGTTTATCAGAAAAAGTCCACCCAAAGCTCATTTTGAATAGAATGACATTTCCTACAACTCATCTTCACACTTCAAGTCCAAGAAATGCTCTCACAAAAAGTTATCAATTTCAACATTATAGGTCATTTTCAAAAGTCAACAAAAAGGCACTTTAAGTCAAAGACCATAACTTGATATTGGTATATCAAAATGACATGGGACCAAAGGCATTGGTTATAGGACTTCAAGACCTTTCCAAAATGTCCAAGAACATGATCAAAGCTTAAAAATTGAGCAAGATATGCCTTGTGGAAGTTGGGAAATTTTTGGGAATTTTGAAAAGTCAACTTTGCTTCAAATGCCTCAAAATTGCTAATGGGCCTCAATTTCTTCCATGAATCATTACCCGAAAGCTATGCACGACCCATTAAGCTAAAAGGGAGTTATTTTCTTATTTTTAATTAATTAATTGAATTTTTAATCCTATTAATTCATTTAATCAAAATTAATTATGAGAAAAATACTAAACAAAGGTTTTGAATCTTTTTGTGCAGCATATTCTCCCATTATGAACTCAATATTTCGTGTGCCTTCTCAAGAGACCAAATCTTCCAAAATAGGCAAGTTTCCATAACAAAAAGGATTGAAAACGATTGGATTTTATGTGTAGAAAAATCAAATATCAAAAGCATTAAATCAATGGATCATGGGCTGGTTTTCTTGACCTAACTCCATCTACATACATATGCAAACATAACCCTAATGCCTAAGACACAAAAGCTGCGCAGAAACCTAGAGAACAAACTTGCATTTTTTTGACAAAAAGTGAGAAACTGTTTTCATACATAGAGCTGGTTTCAAGGCCTCAAAAGCATTCCAAAAGCTTGCTAACACACCCAGGAAACTATTGCAATCGAAACCAAGTCTCCAGGCTTCAAGGGTTGGTAGAACGATATCATACTTTCTTGAAAATTATCCATTATCGTTTTATGATTAACATGCATTTTTCATGTGTTTTTAATGTGGATTTATACTAACCATGACCTTCTGAAGCTAATGACATAACTCAATTGAGTTATTAAGCCCTGTACAAGAATTCACCATGGACGTTCCCTAGGGTTTCGGAGCTCCAATTTTAGGGGTTTCTGTATATGGTAAAATTAAGCCTTAAAACCAGTACCATTGAGATCAGGACCTCCAAACGAGTGGAATCCACACCTCGCGCCCTTTTTCTTTTTGACTATGCGCTAATCGCTATTATTGCAGGTTTGGGTTAGTGGGGGTTTAAAACCCCTGCTATTTGCTTTTGTTTACATGCGAAAAGATGAAGGAGATGCTGATGTGTCCAGACACGGTTGGAGTATTCAAATGATGGTGCGTTTTTTGGTTATTCCAGCATAGTATTTGTTTTTCCATTATATTATTCATGTTCCACTATAATATCAAATAAACGCAATGGTTCAGTTGGTAGCTTAGATGGCTTGCAGGTATTGGGACCTGGGTTCGATTCCCAGGTGCCCTTGTATATTTCATGATTTTTTATATAACACGCTTCTGTGCAGCGCCTCTTCCAAGGTCTATCATGCAACCCTATATCCAAGCCTGCCAAGTGTCCCAGGACCTCAATCTGATGGCCATCACATAAATTCCACCATGCGCATTAGTCAACCACTCTGCACGCCAATGCTGAAAAGTCAAACAGGGCCTGATTCAATGGGCCTATTTGCTTCAACAAACCTCTCTTTGGGTTCAGACACCCCCAGGGTTTGCTCATTCTTTTAATCCTTTTTTTTCTTTATTTTTCCTTTTATTCTTTTATTTTTCTTTTTTTAATTAATTGATTCCTTTAAATTACACAAAAATAATTTTCATAATACAAAAAAATCAGAAATCATAAAAATAAAAAATATGTTTTGTTTAATATTTAAGTCATTAATATTTTTGTAAATAAATTTTAATAATCAACTTAGGTTAATTTAGGTTAAAATTTTAATGTTTTTCTTAAATAACTAAAAAATGTAGAAATTAGGTTTTAGCATTTTTATTCTTTTTGCTTGATAAATAATTTTCTTATTACCATTATTATTAATTCTTAATTATTTTGTAAATAAATATGTCATTAATTAATTAGGGTAAATTAGGTTAAAACTTAAATATTTTTCTTTAAAAATTAAAAACAATTTAGAACTAGGGTTTTATTTAATTTCTAGTTTTAATTTTACTTTCTTTATTTCATAAATACAAAAAAACATAAAAAATAACTTCTTTCCTTTATTGAATAATTAATTAATTTTTAATTTCATTTAATTTCTTTAAAGGGTCCAACGCCCTCGCCTATTCGATTCTAATTTCTTTTCGCGCGTTTATTTTTATTTCCCTTTTTAATATTATGTAATTGCCAAAGCCTTGTAATAGTAATTAGGAAATTTATTTATTTTCTGCATTTTATTAAAAAACGGGTCTTTGTTAATTTGGCGATGTATAGACCCGCGCCTTGTAATAGCGTAGGACCTTTATTTTCTGCACTTTAATTTCCGCACCTTTAAACTGCTAATCACATGAAAGAATGAATGGCCCAAATAAAATCAAAGCGTAGCTCACCAAATGCATGACAAGATAAAATATGACTGAAAATGACACACAATTCACACACCACTCTTAGGGTACGCCTCACTGTTGCCTTGCCCCTCGAAACGTGGTCGTCGAGTATAGGACGTTTTAGTAAGTCCTTATGTCCATGAACATGGCATAAGGGTAGCTTCTAAGGTGTCCTACTGTTGCTCTGGTGACCACACTGTCCCTACAAACACGAATTGACCCGAACACCTCCAACGGTGGTGCTACCTACCTCTCAATGGTGGGATGGCACTACTTAAGGAAATTTACACAGCCTAATTCCTTAGGGTAGGTGGATGACTCATAGATACTTGCTCTAATTCAAAACAAATCAAAAACTTCTTTTCACACCGACACTTTTCAAAAAGCTTTCAAAAATAACTTTTCAAACACTCTTGAGGACTGATACAAGAGTCGATCTGAAAACTTTCAAGGAAACTTTTTCAAACCCACTCACACTTGAAAAGCAAACAAACATTTTGAAAACACAAATGAGCAAGTATCTAAGAGCCCATGGATAACCATGGATAGAAAGGGTGCTAACACCTTCCCTTTCTATAAATCTACCTCCCGAACCGAGAGATAATCTCATAAGGAATTTTGCTGTGCTTTTGTCCTGTCCATGTTGGAGAAAATAAAAGACGGTGGCGACTCTTGCTTCCGCGACATTTCGCAAACTAGTGTTAAACAGTCAGTTCCAGATCCACCGATCATAATCCCTAAGCCACTAAGCAACCTAGAAAGCTAACAAGGCCCAAAAACCAACAAAAACAAGCACTATACAGATCTTATGAAAACGAATCAAATCATTTAAAAAATATATAGGTTACAATCTAATTGTATAAATTATATTACAAGTGTAAATTGTCCAAATAATAATTCGAATCAAATACAGAATCAAATCTCAAATCTCTAATCTACAACAAAATCTTCTAACAGAATCAAATCCCTAATCACTAATTTGTAATGCCTAATCAACAGAAAATTTCCTAATATAATCTAACCCTAACTCTATAAAACCCTAAGAATATTAGGAATAAAAAAAAAAGGATTGCAAGAGAAGAAGGAGAAGAAGAAGACCGTGCCGCCGTATGCTCCGAAACCTTCCTTGGAGCATCCCCTCTGTGTATTGATCTAGGGTTTCTGAACAGAAACCCTAAGATCTTCAAATCGCCACCGTGCACCCTTCATTACCACTTTCGGTACCTATAAAACCAAGAAGGTGGAGATCAGAGACGAGATCGAGGAAATCGAGATTAAAGACAAAGGATTTATGATAGAGGTAATCTGTTGAACACTTAGCTTAAGGGTTTGTTGCATTGATTTTGGTTGCGTTTTTGGGGTTAGGACTTAGGGTTGTTGTCATTTGAAGTCGCCGCTAGTTAGGGTTAGGAGTGGTGGTGTTCTTGGAATTAGGGGGGTCGTTGTTGTTGTGTATTAAAGAAAGAAGAAGAACGAGAGAAGAGGAAGGTAAAGAGAGAGAGAGAGATAAGAATGAAAATGAAAAGTAACACAAATGTAAAGTTATATTCCCTCTTGATCCCAATGCCTGCACTCCATAACCCCTTACCATACACCTTCAATATCGTCCCTCTAATTACGATCAAGTGATCACGATAGCACAATCACATCATAGGCCTAAACATTCGCCCACCCAGGATCCATGCGGATCACCCAATTCAACTTTGGGCCAAGCCCGTCTCTATACGTACCCCCCAGTTTTTTATTTACTTTTGTTAACTACATATCATACACCCTGGAAATTGGATTTGGACCTGATTGATAGGCTTAAGCCCTTGCTTCCTGTACCCCCAATTTTACTACTCAGTTCAAGCTTACACCCCCTGTGTTTTGGACCTAAATCCAACATCTGGATTTATGGCCCTATTATTCACACCCGTAGTATTTTTACTAGCCAACTAATTTTGCATCCCTACGTTTTTATTAAAATTAATTTTATTTTTATATTGTATATTTCATTTACTTATTTTATTTTATATTATAATTAATATTTTTAATATTAATACATTTCTTTTAATAAATTCTAAAATTCTTTATTTTTTAATTCAAATTCTTTTTTAAATACTAACTCATTTTTTAATAATTTAATTGCATTAAATTCTTTTTTTCTTATGCGTTAAATATATTTTTCTCATATTACATAATATATTTGAAAACGTCTAACCAATCAAATAATTACCCTCTTTTTCTTAACTTAATTCAAACCTATATATTATTTTCAAAAAGGTTTATGAAAATTTCTTCTTTCAACTGTGAACTTCGTCTACTATTCTGCAATTTACAAACTCAGACTTTGTTCAAGGAGAATTCGAGATATTTCCATAATTCATAAAAAACACTAACCAATCAACTCTGAACTACGAATTAGGACTCTGATTCCTTATAATAGGATACATAGGCATACAACTTAAAAATTGTGGCGAGTTTCCCTAATAAAACTTAAAACCCTATTCCTAAACCGTAAATCTAAACCCTAGTATCCTTGTGAACATGTAGATGAGGGGTGTCTAACACCTTTCCTTCGTCTAAAACGAGTCAACAACTTAGAATCTCTGATCAAATTAGGGTTATCCCTTATAACAAAAATGAATGGCAATAAACATAAAATTGGTGCATCATACGTGCATTCTCATAACTCGTTTCTCAAACACTGGTACTTTGAGTAATTTAGAGTAATTTGTAAAAAGATGTGAACACACGAATCCTATTGTTAAGACTCCTATTTATACTAATTCAACCCTAACGGTCTATTACTGAAACAACACTGCGCTCATTATTGCATGTTCTTTGAATCACTTCAGGCCTCCACATGTCTTTTTGGATAATATAACACTTTCAAAGTTGAAAACCTTCTTGTCTTTGAAGCGCCAAATAATATAGACGTGACGGTCGAAGTATCTATTCTTATAATTGTTGTACCCCAAAATTTTCCCTCTCATGTTTTCCAAGATTTTTTCTTATATGGGTAGTCACAAGCATCTGATTAAAGGAAAATAAAATTTTTGAACAAGGAGTCTTCGATTGGCATCTTAGCTAAGTCTTTTGATTGGAATGTTAAAAGGCCTTTAGATTGGTATTTGGACAGGCTTCAATTGGGCGCCTAAACTCCTCCAAGATTGCCTCAAATTTCCAAGCTTCAATTGAAGCCTTGGCCTTCTGCTTGTTTGTTGTATACATGCTTTGACTGGGTATGTGTTTCCTTTAAAACAGCCTCCTTCGATCCAAATGGGAAGGGCATTTTGTTAGTACTCCTTCGATTGCACCTTTGGCTTTGCATGCTAGTTTGACTCACAACTGCAATGGCTACTGGCATACAGGCTGGATTCCTGCCTCGTTGGAAATTTGGTCTCTTCAGAGCATGCTTAATTCCTGCTTTGACTAGGCAAATAATCCCCCTTCAGCATGCCTTCAGTGCACAAGGCAAAAGGCCTCTTTCGACTTGTCTTTGATGCACAAGGCAAGAACCCCCTTCAAGCGTGTTTTGATTCATCATGACAAAATCCCCTTCACGCATGCCTTGGATTCACTAAGACAAAGACTTCATTTGTGCTTGCATTCAATGCACAAGGACAAAACTCCTTCATGGTTGCCTTCGATCCACCGGGAAAAAAGCTTCTTTTGATGCGCGAGGCAAAAAAGTTTCCTTCGACCACAAGGCACTGTCCACCTTTGTGCCAGCTTCGCCTAGGAAATGACCTCTTTTACGCCTACCTTGACTTGCTTCATGCTAGCATCCAAAAGGCATAGGTTGCCTTTGTGCCAGTTTCGAATAGGCACTGACCCCCCCTGAGAAACAATTATACACACTTCAACACACAAGCCCTTTCGAAGGGCACACCAAAAGGACCATCTAAAGACCCATTCTAAGGAAGCAATACTTGAGTCAGTCGAAGGGTGCACAAGAGGTACATTTGAAGAAGCATGCACAAGGCCCAGTCAAAAGCTACACAAGAGGTCCAGTCGAAAGAGGCAACTTGAGGCCAGTCGAATAGCAACACTAGAGGGCATTCGAAGGAGCCAAAATATCCACATACATTCAAATTTCAAAAAAGGACAAGATCCCATGTTTTTGGCCAACGTTAAAAAACTTCATTCATGGCCTTGAAAACATTTGTTTATGGAAGTTTAAACTATTGTCTTCTTGTCCCCTCCCTTCTACTCTATATAAATAGCATGCTTGCAAGCCAAAGAGAGTGACACACACACATTGGAGATACGCTGCCCCATAAACCCACCAAAGTTATCAAAAATCTCATAAGTGATCCAAATCAAAGCAACCCTTAAACAAAGGTACCCAGGTCCAGAAGCCAAATTGAAGCAATCCTTAAACAAGGATATCCACACCCATCACCACAGATTTATCCATCAATCATTGGTAAGAATTAGTAAAAAGATCAAACTCTACACCCATCACCACATCTGTAATTTCATTCGATTGGTTATCCAAGACTAAAGACCTGGGTTCGACCCCAGGCCTGCTTTTGTTTTGTTGCTAACATTTGCTACAGATATAGCCTGAATAGACCTAGAGCGTGCATGATTGAAGGACCTGGGTTTTGATACCCAGGTCCTGCTTCTTTGTTTTTGCTAACACACCTTTGCCAATTCGGTGCCCTCACAGTATCCACCCTCTGGATCGAAAGCCATATCATGTCACAGATTCGAAAGACAACATCCCTTCTGGATCAAAAAGTCCATTCTCCCTCTGGATCGAAAGATCCATTCTCCCTCTGGGTCGAAAAGTCCATTCTCCTGCAATCTAAGGAATTCCTTTTTTTTTGTATTTTATTCTTTGTTTCATTTCTTTATTGACCCTTTTTCTATTTAAATTGACATTGAATAAAAAAATCACAAAACATATTAGCCTAGTTGTTTTTCTAATTAAATTAATTTTGTAAATAAATAAATTAATTATTTTAACCTCTATCTTGAAATTAAAACAAAATAGACTTAGGTTATATTTTCATAAAATAAAAACAAAACAAAAAGATTTTCATTTCTTAGGATATTTTTAGACATTATTTTCAATTTCAAGCGTGTTTATTTATTTTCTCATTTTTATTACTAATGTACCTGCTCACTGGATGTAATAGATTAAAGCTAGGACATTTACTGCTTTATCCCCCTCATTCTTGTATAATGTAAATCCCCTCCCCAAAGCATTGTAATGGCGTAGATTTAAATTCATGTACTTTAATATTCTGCAATATATATTAACTGCTATTAATTAGGTGTGTATGATAAGACTAATAATAAAACACTAGCAAACTTAACAAAAAGACAAAAAAATAACTGAATTGAATCAATTGCACATATACACCTCTAGGGTACCCCACTTTGGTTGCCTTTATAAATAAAACAGTCATGAGGCAGGAACGCTTTAGCAAAGACCCATAAATCAAAAGATCACAGTCCCTCGATGACCATACAGTTGCCTTTTGGTAAATGATCTAGTCCCTAAACAAAATTGCTAAAGCTTCTCCACAAGTTGCCTTTGTGATTGTAACGTCCCTTTGGAATGTCCCTCATACATCCAATGAAAGGGCTACCTACTCGCTAATAGTAGGATAGCAATGTCTAAAGGATAGGAGGAAAAGAATGAACATTTTCGAGTATAAAAGTAGATAGTTGTTAGAAGTTTGCTCGAAACATCTTTGCACTTACACAAAAAACTACTTTTCAAAAACATTTTCAAGACACTTTGTATACTTTCTCCACATTCTCGAGAAACATTACAAAGTCTTCCATACCAAGGCATTTTAAAAAAAAAAATTTCAAATACACAAAGCACAAAGGTATTTCAAAATGAGCAAACCTCTAAGAGCCCGTAGAAAACTACGGATAGAAAGGGTGCGAACACCTTCCCTTTCCATAATCTACCCCCTTACTCAGAATATCTCGAAAAGGTCTTTTTCTGTTCTTTTCACCCTTTCCTTAACTTGGATAAAATAAAAGTCGGTGGCGACTCTTGCTTACCCCAATATTTGTGAACATAAACACAAAACCAGTATTAAACAGTCGGTTCTACCACCGTATCACAGAACTGGTGACTCTGCTGAGAACTATAAAAAGTGGGGTTTACCTTAGAGTTAGTTCATTATTAAACTGTTTTTTGTGCTTTGTGTGCTTTATCCTTAGAGGGATGTTTGGGTTGTTACTATAGATCCTACACCCAGATCTGGGGGCATGTTTTTAGGTAAACATTAATAGATCGTGAAGACTGTATGGCATAGACCGATATAGTTGAAGCAATAGCTGTGTTGGTGTGACACTTTGGTTGGTACTGGTATCCCTTGTGTTGAATCGAGGAGAATACGGGGTCGTCGCGTGGTGTCGTGAAGCACTAACAGACCTTAGAACCTCAGTTGAACAAACTTGGTCATTAGGAAGTACTGAGATAGCCGACCTCGGTGTAAAGTTGGGGATTGGTTGATACTCGATGCTACACTCATTGATATTTGACTCCCGAGTTTTGTTTGGTGGCAAGTCAGTTGCTGATCAGAATGAAACTTGTGGGAAAAATCAGTGATATTGAGATCCCTTAGAACCCGGTTACTATTAATAAGACAGGTTGAGCCAACTAAACTTCAAGAGGGTACTTACCTACAAACCCCATGCAAGCCTAAACCTAAGTCTGCTTGTGTGACTTATTTGATTTCAACTTGAACTACTTGAACTACTTGCAGAGGTTTATTATCTAAGAACATGATTTCCTTGCAGAATTTGTTCACAATCATTATCCAGTATCCTGGACTTCTTAGACTCACTTGTCTTCATCACCTGACATTTTTTGCTTAATGCATATCATACACATCATAAACATCATACCATAGCGTTTACTTAACCATTTAAAGGATCTCAAGGGTCTGTGATGCATGTTATGATGAACTAGACGTCTAACAAGGGGCAAGGGGATTTATTTTCCTCTAACCAAATGCCTTCAAAAGACCAAAACACGATAACTTGAGTCAGGGGATATGACCCACTCGATATGGTGAGCTTTACTCTCATAGAAGGACTTTCAACGATGCTAAGTTCTTCAATCAAAGCTGCAAAATTCAACATCAACTAGTTAGTACTAAGCAATGTTAGTCAACATCATATTAGTAGAACTCAAAACTCATACACCGCACATCAATAGTTAATAGTCACATGACTCTATTACAAACCATTATCACACCAATATCTTACCTTTTATAGATGGTTGACTCATTTTTTAGAAGAAAAAAACTTGAGAGAAGGTAGAATAAAAAATATTCTGAGTCCAAAAGAGAAAGACAAAAAATGTGCCATTGCTTGTATCAATAAAACAAATGAAGGGAAACTTTGTAATAAGCCTCACTTTACATGCACCATATACCTTAAGAGAGAGACACTTACTTATTCTCCTTGCATGTCTCCATGGATTTGACTGCTATAGCCTATCACATATGCAAATACAAAGAGCATCCCTCAGTTTTTCAAATTGATTTGCATCAAAAGCTTTAGTGAATATGTTAACTAAATGTTTTTTCAGTTTCGATATGCTCAATGAGACATAATTTTTATTCTTGTTGAACCAAGATATTAAGTTGTTGCGAAGGAAGAAACATCCACAAGATGTGTTTTACTATCATTTTCATTTTCAGCCCAATCAACATCACAATACCTTACTAGTATTTAATTTGTGTCATGTGAATAGAGAATACCATAGTCATAAGTCCCATTCATATACTTCAATATTTTCTTTACTTGAGAAAGATGACTAGTCTTGGGTTTAGCATGATATCTTTCCCAAACACCTATAAATAATATGATGTTAGGTCAACTTGCTGTGAGGTAGAGCAGACTCCCAATAATGCTTCTGTATAAACTTTGATCTACATAAACTATTTTTTCATCTTTGGTTAGTTTCACATGAGTTGCAACAAGAGTTATCTTTGACTTGCATTATGAAGCCTAAACTTATTTACTATACTCTTAACATACTTGCTTTGAGATACAAAAATATTTTCTTCCATTTTCTTTACTTGAAGACCAAGAAAGTAAGTGAGTTCTCCTACAAGACTCATCTCAAATTCATACTTCATTTTCTGGACAAGATAATCCACCATTTGATTTGACATCCCACCAAGGACTATATCATCAACAAAAATCTAAGCTATCATGAGATTTTTACCCTCATTCTTCACAAATAGAGTTTTTCTATTCCACCTCTTTTGTAACCACTATGTAATAAAACCCTGTTAGTCTTTCATACCAAGATCTTGGAGCTTTATTTAAGACAAAAGGAATTCTTTAACTTGTAAACATGATCTGGAGTATTAGGATAAATGAACCCCTTTAGTTGTTCAACATAGACTTCTTCATTAAGATTCATTTAGAAAGACACTTTTAACATATATTGATACAATATGAATTTCATCATACATGAAATTCCTAGTAATAATCTAATGGAATCAATTCTAGCAATGAGAGCAAATGTCTCATCAAAAATAAACTCCTTTTATTTGAGTTTACCCTTTAGTAATTAGCTTTGACTTGTTCCTTGTTACATTACCATATTTATCATATTTATTCTCGAATATCCTCGTAGTACCAATGACATTTACATTCAGGTCTTTGAACTAATTTCGATACATTAATCATTTTGAATCGTCACATTTCCTCTTGCTTAACACTTATCCGAAATTCATCAGTCAGTGCTTCTTTGACATTTGTAGACAAAATATATATTTTTTACTTTAATTTTGATTGAGAAAGAGCATATTTTTTAGATAAAATATATATATTTTACTTTTATTTTGATTAAGAGAGTGTTTTTAGTAGACATGAAATATTTTAGAAATGAAATTTTATTATTTTATTTCAGTAATAAAAATATAAGTTATTTTAATTTATAATTTGATTTAAAAAATATTTTTTTAGAAATCTAACATTTTTCTAGAAATCTAAGTTCTTGTTATCTATATTTCAATTATGAAATTTCCTACTTTTCACACTACTCTTAATTTTGCAACTTCCAACTTTTTGCACTTCAATTTTAGAATGATTTAAATTAATAAAGTGTGATGTTTTTTTCTATACTATGTTATGGTGTGCCAATATATTTCATATTTAAGTTCACGTAATGCATCTTTTACCCGCCTTTATGATTTTGCCAAATAGGGGAAGTATACTCTAAAGGGGAGGGGGGGGGGGGGGGGGGGGGGGGGGGTAGAGTACACTAAATTTAATTGAGGAAGAATTTGACCACTCCAAATATATTAGTTTTTTTTTTTCTTTTTCCACATCTTGAAGAGATGCGTTGTCATCATTAAAAAGAGGAGAATGTGGAACCATGTGTTGCAGGTAAATTGTAGAAGTAACCAAAGAAGCGATTGTCAATATTCTTTTTATGATGACAACTAAAATGAGCCTTAATTATGCAACCTGTATTGAAACATGAATAACAACCTTTATAACCTATGAGGATTCAATCTTAATAAGTGGTTAAATATGAAAGCTGGAATGTTAGGGTTTGGTGATCACTACAAACTGTAAGAACAAGATTTTGTTCTGCCATAGTATCTTTGAGTTTTAATGATAAAAAATGAGTATGTTTGTATGAACAACTTTGATACTCTAATGTGTTTTTTTGAATATTTAACAAACATGTTCTTCTTCTGATGGATGGTGTGGCCAAGTCATTAGAAGAGAATTAATTTTGCTTCTTCGCTACACAAGTTCCGATAAATAGTCGCAAGACACTCCAGCCGGCTCTGAAGTGTAAGATCTGATGTTTGTATAAAGAAACAAGTCAGAAGATCTGAAGACGGAAGTTTCTACTTATGTCCAGATGCTGAAGACTCATGCTTCTAACGATAACATGTTCTAAAGAAACAAGTCATAAGATCTGAATACAAAAGTTTCTACTTAAGTCCAGATGCTGAAGACTCATGTTTCTGAACACAACGGGTTCTAAAGAAACAGTCAGAAGATCTGAAGACAAGTGTCTACTTGAGTCCAGATTCTAAAGTCTCAAGTTTTTAAAGACCCAAGGTTCTAAAGAGAAGGGTTATAAAGACCAAGTGCTGAAGACTCTGAAGACAAAAGTTCTAAAGATTCTAAAGACTTGAAGTTATAAAGACCCAAGGTTATAAGAAAAGGTTCTCACGACCAAGTGTTGAAGACTCTAAAGACGCAGTTCTGAAGACTCTTTAGACTTGAAGTTTTGATGACCTTGTGTTATGTTCTCTCTTCTAAACTCATGCTCGTAGAGGCCTCTGAAGTGCAGAAGGAAAGAATATAATGTTAAGATGGTACAAATAGTACATGGTACAATTAAAGTTTCATTACACTACCATGAAAGGATGGACGCGTTGCACGATCTTGTCCCCCATATAAATTTTTAAGCTGCCAATGTTTTTGGAAATCCCAAGAGCACCCTTCAACGAATATATTATTTTATTGTCTATATAAAGGATTGAAGACTAAGAGATAAAGAAGATAATTAACGAAATATTCATGCACAAGCATTGTTGATAAGCTTTCATATTCTTAAGTAATTATTCTTAAAATAATTTACATATTCAGCTTGTGTAGAAGCAAGATGATTGTAAACAAAACTTGTATGAAAACAATTGTTTGATTTTCCTTAAAGGACCAATTAGGCCTGTATCCTTATAAAGTCTAGGACTAGTGTGTCTTAGAGGTTGTTAGTCACTTGTGGGTAGCTTGTGCGTTGTAATAATCAGTTTTATTATTTTTTTGATTTTCCTTAAGGGACCAGTTAGGTCTGTATCCTTAAGAAGTATAACACCGGTGTGTTTTAGAGGTTTTTAGTCACTTCAGGTAGCTTGTGAAAATTGTAATCAATTTAGTTATAATGGATTAAGTCATCGATTGATAGAGGCAAAATCACCTTGGTGGGTGCACTAGACTAGATTGATATTTTTCAAGTGAACTAGTATAAACATATCTTGTTTGTTGTACCCCAAAATTTGCCCTCCCATATTCTTCAAGATTTGGCAAGATCAAGCTTCAAAATCTCTCAAGGGTTGCACAGTCCAATTGCCTCCTAACACAGTCAAAATTAGGGTTTTGGTTCTTGCAAAGAAATTGAGGTTTCCAAGGGTCAAATCAAGTCCCATATACCTATATCCATTGTAAAGCATCCATATGTCAAGGTTCAAGACTCACAACATCAAATTGCACAGTCAAAAAACCCTAAATGCTTCACAGTCAACTGCAGGGGCAAAATGGTCATTTGACAGTGAAAAGTCAAAATTTTTGATCAACATATTATTTTGAAGCCACAATCATTATTTGATCAATTATTGATCATGATTCCACAAGCATGGCTCAAAAAGTCTCAAGATGCAAAAGTTTCTATTTTTGGACAGCTGAAAAGTCAACTGCAACTTGACCAAGGCATAACTTTTTCATGGTTCATCAAAAAAATCCGATCCAATGCTCATTTTGAAGGGGATGACATTTCCTACAACTCATCTTCACACTCCAAGTCCAAGAAATGCTCTCACAAAAAGTTATCAATTTCAACATCATAGGTCATTTTCAAAAGTCAACAAAAAGGCACTTTAAGTCAAAGACCATAACTTGATAGTGGTAAATCAAAATGACATGGGACAAAAGGCATTGGTTAGAGGACTTCAAGACCTTTCCAAAATGTCCAAGAACATGTTCATAGCTTCAAAATTGAGCAAGATATGCATTGGAGAAGTTGGGAAATTTTTGGGAACTTTCAAAAGTCAACTTTGCCTAAAACACTTCAATTTAGCTAATGGGCCTCAAACTCTTTCTTGAATCATTACCCAAGGCCTATGCACGACCCATTGAGATTAATTTGATTTATTTTCTTATTTTTAATTAATTAATTTAATTTATATTAACATTAATTCATTTAATTGGTTTTAATTATAGGAAAATTCAAAGATATGCTTTTTAGATCTTTTTGTGCAGCAAATATGACTAGGGCAAGCTGGCAACTCGTTTCTCAATCAACAAGGCAAAAAAATCCATGATTGGCAAGGTTTCATGAAAGAAAAGATTGAAAAAGATATGATTAGGCAATCAAATATTCAAACATGAATGCAATGGATTGATGGGCTTAATTCTGACCTAATTCTGTTCCAATACAAATGCAAGAGCTAACCCTATTCCAAGACACGCACAATTGCTGCTGAAACGATAGAACAAAATTGCAAAAAAACTCAAGAACATTGTGAAACTGAAATCCTATTTGCAGGACAATTCAAGGCCAAAAATCGTTTCCAATACATTGCTGGACCTTCCAGGAAGCGTTTGCCATCAAAAACCAATCCTAACACGCAAAGAATCAGAGAATACAAGTGACACGGTTTGCTTTATTTTCCAGATTTGCACATCACGATTCATGCATTTTTAATACATTTGGTTGATTGTTTTGTGTTCACAGCATTCAGGCGAAGCTTTTGGTATGATTTAATTCCATTAATATGCCTTGAAACGCCAGTTGCCATGGGAGAGATTTAGGGTTTCCAAGCTCTTAGATTGGGGCTTTTTAGCATGAGTAAAATTAGAGACCATAAGGCCCATGGCTGAAACCGTCTGGATGAGACGAACGAGATGGACCTATCGCGCCCTTTTTATATTGTCTCCACTTCTATTCGCCATTTTTCACTGTTATACTTTGTGGGGGTTTAAAACCCCCGCTATCTTGTTTGTAGTTGCAGGTGAAACAAAGAAGACAGCCTGCGTGGCATTATGTGACTGGAACATTCAAATCTGCGCGCGTATTTTTGTTTGCATCATAATAATTGTTGGTATTTTATATAATAATTGTTGTCCATTCATATAACAAATGCGTTGGATAGCTCAGTTGGAAAAGGCATAATGGCAAGAGGTACTGGTACCTGGGTTCGATTCCCAGGTCCCCCACATAATTATTCTTATTTTTTCCAAGGCATTCTAGTGCAACAATGATTCAACACTCCACCATACGTACTCACGCGCTGGCTTGCCAAGTGGCCATGATGCCCAATCCAGTGGCCAAGAAATGGAATCCATGGTATACTCCAGTCAATGAACATGCACACGATCAGGAAAGTCAACAAGGCCTTGTGCTAATGGGCCAGAATTCCTCAAAGTTCACCTCCACATGGGCCAGACCCCCCCCTTGGTTTGCATATTTAATTTAATTTTCTTTTCTTTTGAATTTCTTTTAATTGCTTTAATTATTATTATTATTTCACCTCAAATTAATTTTCCTAATAAAAATCAGAAACTCAAAATTGTAAATATTTTTAAATATTTATTAATTGCATCATTAACCTATTTTTTGTAAATAAATATTAACAATTAACTTTAGTTTAATTTAGGTTTAAAATTTAATCTCTTTTCTTAATAAATAAAAAATACATAGAATTAGGTTTTTGACATTTTTATCTTTTTCTTAATTAATTATTTTCATCATTATTATTATCATTATTAATTACTATTATTTTTGTACGTAAATATGTAAATTAATTAACTAGTAAATTAGGTTAACTTTAATATTTTCATTAATAATTAAAATAAACTTAGAATTAGGGTTTTCTCTTGATTTTATTTTCTTTATTTCATTAAATACAAAAACATAAAAAACACACTTTCTTTTCTTTAATTAAATAATAATTAGGTCCTAATTTAATTTAATTTCAAGCAAAGGGTCAAAACCCTCGGACGTTCAGTTTAATTTATGCTTTCGCACGTTATCATTATTTTCTTATTGATTATTATGTAACTGTTCAAGGATGTAATAGTAATTAGGTTTACTGCTTTTTACTTTCCGCATCTTTATCAAAAAACGGGTCTTTGTATTTTGGCGATGTATAGACCCGCGCCTTGTAATAGCGTAGCTTTTATCTTTCCGTCTTTTAATTTTCCGCACTCCTAACTGCTAAACTCGCATGAAAGAATGTATGATACCTAAAAACAACGCGTAGCTCACAATGCCATGATCAAAGATAACTGTTAACATGAAAACAACACACAATACACACACCACTTCTAGGGTACGCCTCACTCGTTGCCTTCGAAACGTGGTCGTCAAGTATAGGACATTTTAGCGGTCGCTCTTATGTCCAAGATCCAGTTGCCTCGAAACAGTTGCCTCGAAACGGTTGCCTCGGATTAAAAAGGATCTAGGACATTAGGGTTGCTTCTAAGGTGTCCTAACTGTTGCTTCGGTGACCACACTGTCTCTCAATCGAATTGACCCGAACACCTCCAACGGTGGTGCTACCTACCTCTCAATGGTGGGATGGCACTACCTTAAGGACTTTTACACAGCCTAATTCCTTAGGGTAGGTAGATGACTTATGGGTACTTGCTCTCTTCAAAAACAAACAAAAATCTTTTCACACTGACACTTTCAAAAGTTTTCAAAACAAATATTTCATACACTCTTGAGGACAGATACAAGAGTCACTTAGAAATCTTTCAAAAACGAAACCTTTTTTCAAACCCACTCATATTTGAAAAGAAAACAATTTTTGAAAACATAAGAGCAAGTACCTGAGAGCCCATGGATAACCATGGATAGAAAGGGTGATAACACCTTCCCTTTCTATAAATCTACCTCCGGAACCGAGAAACGTTCTCATAAGGAATTTTGCTGTGCTTTTGTCCTGTCCATGTTGGAGAAAATAAAAGACGGTGGCGACTCTTGCTTACCGCGACATTTCGTGAAACCAGCTAAAAACAATCAGTTCTATTTCCACCGATCACATTGTTCTTTACTTCCTGTTCTTAATTATTGTTATTATCAAGAGTGAAGGAAAAAGTATTTTAGTTAAAGGGGATAATTTTTAAAATAATTTTTTTAATTTAAAACCCAGTTCAAACCCCCATCTTTCTTGTGTTTTTTCACACCTTCAATTGGCATCAGAGCTTCGGTTCTGAGGAGATAAAAAGTTTGCATTTTTATCAACACTTAACATTGTTCAGTATCGATCCAGTGTGAGTGAAAAACCAATGGTTGCACCTACTTACACTATTGATAATAGGGATAATGAGAGATATCACTATAGTTCAAAACTTTGTATGTTTGATGGGAAGAAATTTGACTATTGGAAGGATAGAATCAAAAGTTACTTTATGGCTTATGAATTGGATCTATGGGATTTGGTAGATGATGGCTACACTCACCTAGTAGATGATAAAGTTCAGAAGATTGCAAGAAGTGAAATGACAGAAGCATAGAAGGAAGTATGCATAAATCACTACAAAGTAAGATCTATTCTTCTAAGTGCTATTTCATACATTGAATATGAGAAGATCACGGATAGAGAGACTGCAAAGTCTATCTTTGATTCTCTTCAGATGACGCATGAAGGAAATGCACAAGTAAAGGAAACAAAGGCATTGGCCTTAATTCAAAAGTACGAAGCCTTCAAAATGGAAGACGATGAATATGTGGAAATGATGTTTTCAATATTTCAGACTCTTGTGGTAGGACTTAAGGTTTTGAGTAAAGGTTACTCTACACCAGATCATGTTAAGAAGATTATTAGAAGTCTCCTTATTAAAAGGAGACCCATGGTAACTACTTTGAAACTTTCAAAGGATCTGAATAACACCTCTCTTGAGAAACATTCAGAAGAATCAATCAATTTTGGAAGCATACGCAAAGAAAATTCCGAAGTCAACGAACGACTTATGGAAGAGGTGAATTTACTTCTAGTCAGAAAAATGCATATGGAAAAGTAGTTACTTGTTATGAGTGTAATGAGCCTGGACATTACAAAAATGATTGCCCAAAGCTCAAGAAATAAAAGAAGCCTAAGAAGGCTTACAAAGCTAAAAAGGGTCTCAAAGAAACATGGGATGATTCAGAATCAGAAGATGAAGATTCTGATGAAGAGCGGGAAAATATGGCATTCATGGCCAGGTCCAGTATAAGAGAAGTAACATCAGAAGACGAACTGACACTTGATTATGAGTCTAACTCTAATGACGACAAAGAGGTACTTTCTTCATTATCTCATTCTAAACTTGAAATTGGTTTATCTGAGTTACTGAAAAGATATCAAATTCTTCTAAGTAAACACAAAATCTTGAAAAAGAGTTTTCTAGCTACTTTTGAGAACACAACTATAGATTAGAAAAACATTTCTAACTTAAATGAAAAATTATATGTTTTATAAAAATCAAACATTACTCTGAACAGTAAAGTGTCTAGATTAGAAGAAGAGATTTTCCCTAACACATCTGTTACTCACGAAGTAATCAGATATGATAGAGATTTTCAACACTTCCATGCTAAATTCATAGATAGAAGCAAAAATGGCTAATGATCTATTGTGTTAGTAGAAATGGAAGTAGAGGCTTGGGATATTCAGGACCATCAAAGAAAATTGATGAGACTATAAATGTCAAACTAAAACCTCTTTCTAAACATTTCGTGCTTGTTGACACAAATTTATAATTTCCAGAACAAGAAGGTTCTGGTACTACTGTAGCACGAACACAAACACAGAAGGAAACTTATAAACCAAAGTATCATGCACAAATTTTACATGATTATCCTGTTGCACAAAATTCCAAAGGTGTCAGAACCTCTAGAAATTATAACAAAAAAGGACCCAAAAAATGGGTACCTAAGGATCAGATAATCTACGTTGTAGATGTCCTTGTTGGCGCAACTGAGACCCCAATCATGGTACCTGGACAATGGATGATCACGATACATGACGGGAGAAAGGCATAAGTTCCAAGATTTGGAACTTAAGTCTGGAGGTGTTGTCAGTTTTAGAGGCAAACAAAAGGGAAAGATCATCGGTTCTGGAACTATTGATGTAAAGACAATGTTCAATGAACCAAAGGACAAAAATCAAGAAGATAAGAATCAGAATCCCCTACTTCAGATATTATTGTTGTTCCTTCTGATCAACCTCAACAAAAGTAAAGAAAAATCTCATCATCTCTTTTTGAGGATCTAACTCTAGACACAAAGATGCTCTCGTCAAAACTGTTAGAACATAGTCTGATTCTACAACCCTTAATTAGAGTTTTGATGATAAAAAACACAAAGTACAAATATACACTCTAAATTTATGTTATTTTGTATGCAAAAGTTCTGACTGAAACAACATCAGAAATTAAGCTACAAAAGCTTTCAAGCTGAGGTAATCAGAACGTTCTGATGAATGATGATCAGAATTTGCGCTGAAGTGAAGAATACTCTGATTTTGAACAGAAGTTCAATACACCACCAGATCCTCACATCTCTGAGTCATCAATGTTATGAAGCAATTGCAGCATGCAAGATTCTAAGCTCTGAAGCGTTACTTTTCAATTAAGACAACATCATATGCAATGACTTCATTCAGACAAGAATCTTCTCAATATAGAAATAACATTGAATATCCATTATCACGCTTTATGTTGGAAAATATTTCCATGCCTATATAAACAAGCTTAAAGGACAAATTGTTCACGATTTTGATATACTACTGCATATACTTCTCAAACGCTGCAATCTTTTATATTCTCATATACGCTTAAATTGTGTAAAATATCACAGTAGTGATACAGTTTTTGTAAGGAAAAACAACAATATACAATATATTATTTTATCTTGATTAAGCTAGTTTTCCTTGAGATAAATTGGGTTGTGGTTGTACTCAAGAAGACTTTAGTAGTTGTCAAAGTAGTATTGTAATAAGATTTGATTAGTGAATTAAGTCCTCGTTGGAGAGAGGTGAAATCACCTTGGCGGGTGGACTGGAATAGTTTGAGATCAAACGAACCAGGATAAAAATATCGTGTCTACTGCTTTTGTTTTTAAGTTTCAATTCAACCCCCCTTATTGTGTTTTTCACTTCTTTAATTGGAATCGGAGTGCCTGGTTCTGAGTTCATACACTTAACCGTGTCAGTACAAGATCCAAGCTTTAGAAAAACACTATGGTGGGACCAAGCCAAAACATCAACAATGACTATCATGAGGACAAGGACAGAATCAACGGAAAACCTCCAGTCTTTGATGAAGAAAATTTTGACTACTGGAAAGACATAATTGAGAGCTTCTTTCTGGCTCATGATGCTGATCTATGGGACATGGTAATTGATGTAAACACACATCCTGTGGATGAAAGTTGACAGAAGATAGATAGAAAAAGGATGACTGATCAGTAAAAACGTGATTTCAGAAACCATCATAAAGCCATAACAATACTTCTCAGTGCCATCTCTTACTCAGAATATGAGAAAATCTCAAACAGAGAGACAGCAAAAAACATATTTGACTCTCTGAGAATGACACATGAAGGCAACATACAAGTCAAAGAAACAAAGGCCCTTGCGCTAATTCAGAAATATGAAGCATTCAAGATGGAAAATAGTGAACCCATAGAAGCAATGTTCTCAAGATTCCAGATTCTTGTTGCTGGGCTGAAAGTTCTTGACAAAGGATATTCTACTGCTGATCACGTAAAGAAGATCATCAGAAGTTTACCCAAGAAATGGAGGCTAATGGTCACTGCACTTAAGCTGGCTAAAGATCTCAACAAGATATCTCTGGAGGAACTTGTCAGCTCCCTCAGAAGTCACGAGATAAAGATAGAAGAAGATGAGCCTCAAAAGCAAGGTAAGCCTCTAGCATTAAAATAGAACAAAAAATCTGATTCTAAGGTTTTGCAGGCTATGGAAGAAACCTCTGATGGATCCTCATCAGAAGAAGACGAATTGTCTCTTCTCTCTAGAAGGGTCAATCAACTGTGGAAGCAGAGACAAAGAAAATTCAGAAAAACCGAGAAGATTAGAGAATCAAAATGAATCCTCCTCCAGATAAAGAAAGTCTGAGTCCTCCTCTGGACACTAAAGATCTGAAGCTTCTTCAGGACTCAGAAAGTCAAATAACAAATACATCATCTTCTATGAGTGCAATGAACAAGGGAACTACAAAAGTGACTTTCCAAGGCTTCAGAAGGAGAAGCCCAAAAAGAAGTTCTTCAAAGAGAAGAAGAAAAGCCTCATGGCAATATGGGACAATTCAGACACTTCTGATGCTGACTCAGAGTCAGATGATGAAAGAGCCAACATAGCTCTCATGGAAAATGTGACAGAAGACAATGAAGCTTCTGGTTCAGACTCAGAATTAGACACGGAAGAGGTATTCCATGATTTCACTGTTAATTTTACTAAGGATGAACTTGTAGAAAGTCTGAATAAAATTTTGGAAAGGTATCAGCAGATCAGAGTCAAATTGAAGAACCTGAAAAGGGAACTTGTCTCTGACTCTGAAAGAACTGAGAGTCTTAGATTAGAGAATTCTGAGTTAAAAGAAAAGATTTTAAAATTAGAAAATGATTTACAAAACTCTCAGAAAGAAATAATCTCAAAGACTCCCAGTAATGCTGATAAGATCATCAAAGAGGATGATCACAACTTTCAAAAGTTTCTGGCTAAAAATATAAATAGAAGCAAGATGGATTCAATGATCTATGGAGTTAGAAGGAATGGCAGAAAAGAAATAGGATACCAAGGTAAGGTATCTCCACCTAAGAAAGTCATGGACCTTGTTATAAAACGCACACCACTAAAATCACACTTCACATATGGGCACACACATGACCTAAAATACACTAGTAATGATTACTCTGTCAAACCAAAATTCAAACAAAAATTTGGTAAAACTAACAAACCAGGACCCAAAAAGATATGGGTACCTAAGGACAAAATTATATATGTAGCAGATATCTTTAGCAGCAAGGCTAAAACACCAGTCATGGTACCTGGACTCTAGATGCTCTCGACACATGACGGGAAGAAAGCATATGTTCCAAAGCCTAGATTTAAACCTGGAGGCTATGTGGGCTTTAGAGGCAACCAAAGAGGGAAGATCATTGGCTCTGGAACAGTAGGTAATGGTAATCTTCCTTCTATCAATAATGTGCTTTTAGTTGATGGATTAATGTATAACCTGTTATCTATAAGTCAATTAAGTGATAACGGTTATGATATAATCTTTAATTAAAATTAATGCAAAGCTGTTAGTCAGAAAGATGGAACTATCTTTTTTAATGGAAAGAGGAAAAACAACATTTATAAGATAAAACTTTTTGAACTAAAAAGTTAGAATGTAAAATTTCTTCTCTCTGTTAACAACGAGCAATGGGTCTGGCACAGAAGATTGGGGAATGTTAGTATAAGAAGAATATCTTATATTAACAAACTCAATCTGGTAAGAGGACTTCCTAATCCGAAGTTCATCTCAGATGCTCTGTGTGAAGCATGTCAGAAAGGAAAATTTTCAAAACCTGCTTTTAAATCTAAAAATGTTATTTCCACCTCTAAGCCATTAGAACTCATGCACATAGACTTATTTGGACAAGTGAAAATTGCGTCTGTTAGTGGCAAGAAGTATGGGTTAGTGATCGTAGATGACTATAGCAGATGGACATGGGTAAAGTTCTTAAGACAAAAGGAAGAGTCACATTCTGTGTTCGTTACATTCTGTAACCAAGTTCAGAATGAAAAGGATCTTAGAATTGTCAAATTCAGAAGTGATCATGGTGGAGTTGTAGAACGAAAGAACGGAACATTGCAAGAAATGGCCATAACCATGATCAATGAGACTAACATTGCTAAGATCTTTTGGGCAGAAGCAATTAACACAACGTGTTACATTCAGAATAGAATCTCTATAAGATCTATTCTGGAAAAGACTCCATATGAATTATGGAAGAACAGAAAGCCCAACATTTCTTATTTCCATCCTTTTGGATACACATGTTTTATTCTGAATACTAAAGATCATCTGAACAAGTTTGCCTCTAAAGAACAAAAATGTATTATGTTAGGATACTCTGAATGCTCAAGAGGGTACATAGTATACAATACAGAAACAAAGATTATTGAAGAGTCATTCAGTGTTAGATTTGATGATAAGCTTGACCCTCAAAAGTCAAACCAGAAAGAATATTTTGTAGATATAGAAGTTGAATTCACAGGTACTGAAGATAACTCATCAGAAGTTCCCAATAGAGACGCTCTAACAACTTCAGAAAGAAATGTTACAAGTGATCCAGTACCCTCTGTTGACCAACTCTAGAAAAGGTTATCCAGGAGCAACATAGCTCACCCAGAAGATAAGATCCTGGGAAAGAAGGATAATCCAATCAGAACAAGATCAACATTTAGAAACTCTGAAGAATCCCTCATGGGACTGATCTCACTGATTGAACCAACAACAATTGATGAAGCTCTTCTGGACAATGACTGGATTCTGGCAATGTAGGAGGAATTAAATCAGTTCACCAGAAATGACGTATGGGATTTGCTTCCCAAACCAAAAGGATTCAACGTCATTTGAACAAAGTGGGTGTTCAGAAACAAACTGAATGAGAAAGGAGAAGTCATCAGAAACAAGGCACGACTGGTGGCACAAGGTTATAGTCAGCAAGAGGGGATAGACTATACAGAAACCTTTGCTCCAGTCGCCAGGTTAGAATCTATCAGACTCTTAATCTCTTTTGATGTCAATAATAGCATCACTCTGTATCAGATGGATGTCAAAAGTGCATTCTTAAATGGTTACATAGATGAAGAGGTATATGTGCACCAACCCCCTGGGTTTGAAAATTCCAAACACCCAGAATATGTTTTCAAACTAAAGAAGTCACTCTATGGTCTGAAACAAGCTCCCAGAGCTTGGTATGAAAAACTAAGTAACTTCTTGTTAGAAAAGGAATTCACCAGAGGGAAAGTGGACATAACCTTGTTCTGTAAGACATTTAAGAATGACATTTTAGTTTGTCAGATTTACGTAGATGATATCATTTTTGGATCCACTAAACCTTCTCTGAGAAGAGAATTTGCTAAGTGCGTGGAGGCAGAGTTTGAGATGAGCTTAATGGGGGAACATAAATTCTTTCTGGGTATTCAGATAAACCAAACTCCAGAAGGAACTTACATTCATCAGAGTAAATATGTCAGAACTTCTGAAGAAATTTGACCTCTCATAATGTAAGCCCTCAAAGACTCAAATGCATCCCACGTGAATTCTGGAAAAGGAAGAGGTAAGTAAAAAGGTAGAACAGAAAATCTACAGAGGTATGATTGGATCTCTCCTTTATCTGATGGCTTCAAGACCTGATATTTTATTCAGTGTTTGCTTATGTGCTAGATTCCAATCAGATCCTAGAGAATCTCACTTAACAGCAGTTAAGCGAATTTTCAAGTATTTGAAAGGTACTACTAATTTGGGTTTGTTTTATAGAAAATCTAATAAATACAACTTAGTAGGATACTGTGATGTTGACTTTGCTGGAGACAGAGTAGAGCGTAAAAGCACTTCTGGAAGCTGCCAGTTTCTGAGAGACAACCTGATCTCATGGACCAGTAAGAGACAATCCACAATAGCATTGTCAACAACAGAAGCTGAATACATTGCAGCTGCTGGATGTAGCACTCAAATGCTCTGGATGAAAAGTCAACTTGAAGAATTCAACATATTTGAGAGTAACATTCATATCTTCTGTGATAACACTTCGGCCATATGTCTATCAAGAAATCCCATTTTGTATTCTAGGGCTAAGCATATAGAAATAAAACATCACTTTATTAGGGATTATATTCAGAAAGGTATTCTTACTTTAAAATTTATTGACACAGACCATCAATGGGCTGATGTGTTTACAAAACCCCTTTCTGAAGATAGATTCAATTTCATTCTGAAACATCTCAGCATAAAATTATGTCCAGAATAAAATGTTTTATTTTCATATTCTAACCCTTAGAATTTCATTATTTTCTGTGAACATCTGATCAACTTTTCTTCAGAAGTTAGAAGTACAGTTGCCTCAGAATCTATCTATGAAGATTTGAACTTTTCATTTCAAGGATAGAGGTGTGCAGTTCACACCATCAAACATCTATCATCCTCTCACAAGCCACCTTCTGAGGCTGAACACGCGTTCAAATTCTGAAGGGTCCAAGGCTCTGATTGGTTGCATTGAGACACTTGTCATTGGTAACTGTTCAATATCTCTCTAAATCCCCTAATTTTAGGTTTCATTAATTCATATAATCATTACTTATTTTCTCTTTCTTACTGATTACATTTTCTAAAGAACTTATATAAACTCAATTTACTATTTCATTCATTCACGTTTTACCATCTTCAATATTCACTCTTGTTCTAGTTTCTTTTTCAAAAACCCTTTCCATCAATTTTCTTCAAAGAATCCGTGTGAACAATGGCATCATCATCAAGTCTCAAGAATCTCAATAATGCTCCTGATTCTTCATCTACTGAAAAATATGAGGAGCCCATTAGAATGCTACTCACTCCGATCGACAACCTTGAAGTTCTTTGTGAATTGATCGTTGATTTTGAAAGCTTACAAGAAAATGGGTTTAATCTGTATGAAGATGTAACTGCACAGGGATGGAACAAATACTTTGATCGTCTGTTGGGTCCAACTTTTCCAATTCTTGTTAAAGAGTTTTAGATTCATGCTACTTCATCCAACCACCAAGTTACATCATATGTTATGGGGAAGAAGATAGTGATTACCGAAGATTTTATTGGGAAACTCATTGGATACAATGGCAGTGGAGTCAGATGCATTGATATGGCTGATAAGTGTTCTGACCTAAAATCCATTGCTAGGGAAATCTTCACTTCTGTACATTCATCTAGCAACATCAGAGACTTGAAAGATCATTACAGAACTGGGCTAGAATTATTCTGGGATGTATCAATCACAGGAAGCCTACAAGCTCTCATGATTACATCAACATTGATCAACAGTTTCTGATATACTTCATTGCAATGAAGACCAAAATAAACCTTCCATATTTGCTCTTAAACCATCTCAGAACAATGTGATAGAGACAAGAGAAGAAGAAATAACTAAGAGGGATTGGATTCCTCTAGGAAGATTGATTTCAGATATTCTAACGAAAAACAGGCTGATAGAACATCTGACAGAGGCTCAAGAAATCAATACTCTGGAAGAAACTATTGGGAAACCTTTGAATGCCAAGAATCTGAAGAAAATGAAGATTATTGAAAACATTAAGAAGGAACCAAAAATTTCTTCTCATGAGGTCATCACTTCTAGGAGAATCCCTCTGAAGGATTTTCCACTATTCTCTGAGATAGATGCCTCTCCATAGATTATCTACCTTGAAGCTTGCACGGCTGATGGGACTATTCCAGAAATCAACATCCAAGATCTGCACAAGCCAGCTCCAGAGGTTGTGCTAAAGAAATCCAGAAAGAGGAAGGCAGAAGGAGAAGGACCCTCTCAAAGGACACCCAAAGCTACGAAAAATAAAGGTAACACATCTTTTGTTTCTGTTGTAGAATCAATAGCTATTCCAACATCTGAAACCATTCCTCCTCAACCAACAGAAAATCCTTCACCCCAAACATTTGAGGATTTTGACATAGAGTTTGACCCATCTGTAACTCTTGGAAATTTCTTGAATGAACCTCACTCCCCCAATCTAAATCCAGAACAACATCAACCAGAACTTGCAAGAGTTCTCTCTAATATTGAACTGTTTGATCAAGACTTTTCCTCACCACTCCCAAAAAATCCAAACACTCAACCTCAACAACTAGAAAATCCAAACACTCAACCTCAACAACCAGAAAATCCAGACACTCAACCTCAACAACCAAAAAATCCATAACCACACTCTCCTCAACCAGAATACCAAAACCTCAACTCTCCTCAACCAGAACATCAAAACCTCAACTCACCCCAACCAGAAAATGAAAACCCTCTCGCTCCTCAATCTGAAAATCCATCTTCTGAAATACCTGAACCAAAAATTCAACACGCTACCGCAAACCAATCAGAAGACTCCCTTTCAGACTCTGATACCACTACCCCTGATTCCTGGGATAACAGAACCTCTTACGGTTCGTCTACCTCTCTCCATTCATGATATTCCAGAAATACCTTCACCATATGAATCCACTCCACCAAACACCCCTCACTCACCAATCCTGATTTCTGACTCTTCCACTCCCTCACCTATCAACCATCCAGCTGAAAACCTCAGACTTGTCATTAATTTACAAGTGTTGGACCATCTAGCTTCCACCTCAAACAAAATTGCCACCCCCAAACCTAAACCAACCTCAACCAAATCAGATGTTGGTAAGAATCTGGTGATTTTTGAAACAGAAATACAGGAATGGATTACTTTGAAGCAAGCAAGTCAAGAGATTTCTAATCCTGCTGCTTCTGATTCTTTGTGGGAAAGATTCATAAAATGGTTCAACTCTGAAACGCAGAAGCTGAAAGAATTGAGCTATGAAAGGGCTCAACAGAACTTCAGTGATCAACTGAAAGCCTTCAAGGATCAAGTTCTGAGCCACTGGGACAAGAAATAAATTCTTCTGCTGGAAAATGCTCCCTGGAAAGAGCACCAACCTTCAGAAGCCACTGAACCAGATTCTAATAGTCACCCTCTGACTACTGCTCCAAAAATGGTGATTGCAACAGAAGAAGTTGTTCAATCAGAAGAGGCTGCAGAGTCTTCTAAACGACATGCAACCCTTGAAGATACACCAGCTTTGTCTCTAGTCATGCAAACTCTGGAAGAGTTGAAGAAGGAGAATGCCTTAATCCATGCCAAACTGGATAAGCAAGAGGACACAAACAAAGAGATCAGGGATATATTGGATAAACAAGAAGATACAACAAAAGAAATCAAAGACATTATGGGAAAGCAGGAAGAATTAAGCATTCAGATTAAGAGCTTGTTGGAAGCGTTGTTCACACGACTTCCACCTCCTTCTTAGATTTTCTTTAACTGTTTATCTGTATTTTTCATCTTATCCTCCTTGTTTCTGAAAAATGTCATTGCATTCTGTTTTCAATATAAATCATCTTTTTAACTCTGATTATATTGCTTTTTGATACCTGACAAATAGGGGGAGAAAGTAAGATATTTTCAATAACAGTATACCAGGACAAAAGTCTCAAACATTATAAATATATTAACCTCTATATTTTATGAAAAGCTTAAACAGGAACATATTCTGATAAGGACAGAAGGAGATGCATCAAAAGCTCTGACGAGAAGGAACTTCAGGGAAGTAACTCATCTCTATCTGAGTAATCAACTCAGGGGGAGACTCTCTTAAGCTTTTTGTTCTATATTTTTCATTGAAAATCCTAGTTTTTGTCATCATAAAAAAAGGGGAAATTGTTAGAACATAGTTTGATTCTACAACCCTTAATTAGAGTTTTGATGATAACAAACACAAAGAACAAATATGCACTCTAAATTTATGTTATTTTGTATGCATAAATTCTGACTGAAACAACATCAGAAATTAAGCTACAAAAGCTTTCAAGTTGAGGTAATCAGAATATTCTGATGAATGATGATCAGAATCTGCGCTGAAGTGAAGAATACTCTGATTCTGAACAGAAGTTCAATACACCAACAAATCCTCACATCTTTTAGTCATCAATGTTTTGAAGCAATTGCAGCATGCAAGATTCTAAGCTTTGAAGCGTTAATTTTCAATTAAGACAGCATCATATGCAACAGCTTCATTCACACAAGAATCTTCTTAATATGGAAATAGCATTGAATATCCATTATCATGCTTTATGTTGGACAAGATTCCGACGCCTATATAAACAAGCTTAAAGGACAAATCATTCACGATTTTGATATACTACTACATATACTTCTCAAACGCTGCAATCTTTTATATTCTCATATAAGCTCAAATTGTGTAATATATCACAGTAGTGATACAGTTTTTGTAAGGAAAAACAACAGTACACAATATATTATTTTATCTTGATTAAGCTAGTTTTCCTTGAGATAAATCGAGTTGTAGGTTGTACTCAAGAAGACTTTGGCAGTTGTCAAAGTAGTATTGTAATCAGATTTGATTAGTGAATTAAGTCCTCGTTGGAGAGAGGCGAAATCACCTTGGCGGGTGGACTGGAGTAGTTTGAGATTAAACGAACCAGGATAAAAATATGGTGTCTACTACGTTTTTTTTAAGTTTCAATTCAACCCCCCCTTATTGTGTTTTTCACTTCTTTAAAAACAAGATTAGCGTTAAATTTTCTGAAGAATACTAGACTTTAAGTTTAACAAAGGTATTGTATTTCTTTCAGAACCTCAGTAATCAGAAGATGTTTCGGTCAGAAATGTCTTTGATTAGATGGAAACCTTTTTGGTTGTCCATACCCTGAAGATATAAAATGTGTCACATAGTTATATGTATTGATTAACGTGTGTAACCCTTGGTTATGCTTAACCATCACATGCTATCTAAGCTATGCAATTAGCAGTGTGCTTAATTTTTTTGGGATTGATTGAAATCGTAATTTTTACTCTCATTTAATGCTCCTAATTATTGTGTTTATTTATATTCTTATTATTTTATTTTCTCTCACTTCTCAAACACTTTAAATCATAAACGTTCACTTCAACCCCACATGTTAGAAACCCTAAGCCCTATTTTCTTCCAAAACGCTCAACAAGTTTTCTTCTTTCTTCAACAAACCTCAACCATTTTTCATCTCTCTTCAACAATGATGACTCCTAATCAACAAGCTGCTGTTGAGTTTGCAAAAGAAGTGGAACAACGTACGAATTCAACAACCCCGTCTTCATTAACCACCACTCCATCTTCATCAACCGCGGTTCCTTTATCTTCAGTAACTCCTCCATCCACTTCAGCTGCTCCTTTATCTTCTGCAAACCCTGTTGATAATAATCACATTATGCAGAGAGGTTCTCAAGTTCATTACAACTTAAAACCAACAAAGTTGATTGTTCTTAAGGAATTAATGGTTGATTTTGACAATCTTGATGCAAATGGGTGTGACTTAAAAGAGGAATTAAAAGTTCAAGGCTGGGAAGACTATTTTCAAAGGCTTCAGGGTCCTGTCTATGGGGCGTTAGTGATGCATTTTTGGAGAAATGCTGATTGTGACAATTTTCACATTGTTTCGGATGTTATTGGACAGAGAATCATTATATTGAAGAGTCCATTGCAAAACTATTGGGATTGACATTTTTGAAAGGAAAATGTGTGTATGGATTGGATAATAAATCAAAGGCTGTAAATAGATCTCTAGATCAACTACTGTTTACGAATTTCTCTGCTGATAAATCTAAGTACAAAAGCGAGGAACTTCATGATAATCTCAGAGTTTGGAACAAGATTATTCTGGGATGCATAAACCTTAAAACCCTTTAAAGCTCCTTTGATTATTTCAACATTAATCAGAAATTCATGTTGTACTTTCTATTGTCCAAACAGAAGATTAATCTTCCATTCACTTTGTTTAACTATCTGAGGGATTCTATTAGAAAGTCCAGAACCACCGCTCTTCCCAACAAAAAGGTATCTCCTAATATTCCTTGTGAACATCTTCTAATGGATCTTTTTGTTGAAAGTGGCTTGGTAAGGTTTATGGTCGAAGAAGAAAACTATAAAGAGGATTTGACTCCAAGCATTAGATATTCCTTCAATGGGAAAACCTTGAAGAACATGAGGATGATTGAAGAACTCAAGGTCAAGCCTCTGATTGAGTCAGCTGAGAGTTATCATCGCAAAAGAATTCATATGAATGACTCACCTCTCTAAGAAAGATCTTGTATATAACATCATTGCATATGTTCTAATGATGCAACAAGAAGGACATGCTATTTCAAGCTTTAATTATTCAGATTTGCCGGTTGAGGGTATTGATTATTCTACCGGTAAAAGGAAGAGAAGCTCATATGCTTCTGAGCCAAATAAGAATAATAATAAGAAGAAAAGTATGGTTTTCTAAAAAATTCCATTCTGGGTGTTAAAACTTCTGTAACATCTAGTAAGTCCAATACTTTTGTACCCGTTCCATTATCTGTTTCTAATATTGTTTATGTATGTTCATCCATAACCTTTACTGCACAAATTTTTCCTCTTCCACCTTCAACTAGAACTACACTTGTTGTTGACTTTGTTACCACTTCAATCCCATCTCCATCTATTTCTTTTACACCATCATAATTAACAATTCTTATCTATCAACCAACAATAACCACTCCTCCATCTGATGATTTTAACTCTTTTTCTATTCCATCATCCACCACATTTATTCTTGCTTCTTATCATGTTTCCTCAACCATTCCCTTAACTACGGAAATTTTTGTTTCTAAAATTGTCTCTACAACGTTTCCTGTAATAACAACTGCTTCTACCCCAAATACCATAACAACTTCTGACTTTGCGACATGATCAATTCACAATTCTTTATCTTTGTTAATAACGAAACTTCCACATATCAATCACTTCCACAAACTTCTCATCTTTCAACTTTTGATACCAACCTTCATTTCCCTTTCTTTAATAAAGAAACTAATTTTCATGACTCACTCATTATCCATCCTGATCGAGTTTTCCCCTCTGATCACGAACTGTCTGAAAGGAAAATTTCTGATAAATGTGGAGCTATTGAAATTTCCACAATTGAACCTTTCACTTTTTTTGAACTTTTCAATATGACTAAACAAACTACATCATAAAATCCCTCCGATCAAACTTCTGAACCAAACCATCCTGAACCTACCCAAGCCTTGGTTGTTTATGAAAAACCTTCTCCTAAAACATTAGATGAATGCATTAATAATTTTAGAAGTGGATGTCTTCTGAAGTTGAAAGAAACAATTCATTTGCTAAAGCATCTAGAGTTTGGGATGTTTAGATGGTAACCAAAAGGAAAGAAACAAGAGAAAGAATCAGATTATTTGAACTGCTTGCTTCTAAACAGTGAGAAGATGGCGCAAGAGCATTGAAAGAAGAAAAAGAAGAAATACTTAAAGCTCTAAGAAGAGGAAGCCATAAAATCTAAAGAAGAAAGATTGGCTAAAGAGGCAGAAGAAGCTGCTAAGGCTAAAGAAGATTCTCTGGTTGCTTCATATTCTGATCCTGCCACTGCGTGTCTAGAAAACGTAATTGGTGAGATTAGAGGAGAACAACAGGTATTCAGATAAAGCATCACTGAGAAAAAATCTATCAATGAGAAGGTTAAAAACATGCTACAGTTAATTCTGCAAATGATTTTTGCTCCTGCTTCTGCTCCTCTACCCTAGGCTTTATGATTTTCTTTTTCCTTTTGCTTTTGAATCATATGGCTATGCTTGCTACTTACTTTTTATGACTATTGTTTTTCTTCATATTATTTCATATTTTACTAGTCTTATTTTTGGATCTCAGTTTAATTCTACTTTCTTCGACTCACTTCTTTTGTGAGCTCTTGAATTTAATGAAGTCTTCTTTTGGCTTAAAACTTCTTATCCTTTCCTGTTATCTTCTATTGTTTTTATGTTTTTTACACATAATTATCTTTTTCATTATGACTAAAATGGGGAGTAATTAAATAAATGTAATTTTTATTTCAATAATCAAGTTTTGGAAAATGTTCTCTGTTAAGAGTTGCATACCTTCTAACCTAGTTAAAATTCTATTTCTGTTAGAATTGATTTCTGTGATACGGTGGTAGAACCAACTGTTAATACTGGTTTTGTGTTTGTATTTACAAATGTTGCAGCAAGCAAGAGTCTCCACCGACTTTTCTTTTATCCAAATTAAGGAAAGGGTGAAAAGAACAGAAAAAGACCTTTTCGAGATTTTTCTGAGTAAGGGGGGTAGATTATGGAAAGGGAAGGTGTTAGCATCTTTTCCATCCGTAGTTTTCTACGGGATCTTAGATGCTAGCTCATGTTTTGAAAATTGCTTGTGCTTTGTGCTTTTAAAAAAATGTTTTGAAATGCCTTAGTGCGGCGATTCTCTTTTTGATAACTCTTGTATCAGTCCTCAAGAGTGTTGACAAAGCAAATGTTTTCGAAAGTGTTTTTAAATGCTTATGTGTAAGTGTGAAAATTTGTTTTGAGCAAGCATCTAACAACTATATACTTGTACTAGAAAAGGTAGTTCTTTTCCTCCTATCCTTTAGACAGAACTATCCTACTATTAGTGAGTAGGTAGCCCTATCGCTGGATGTTTGAGGGACATTCGAAGGGACGTTACGATCACGAACGCAACTGGGCAAGGAATTTTAGTAATTTTCCTAAAGTTCTAAGATCACTTTTAACCGAGGCAACGTCGAAAGGGTCGTCGAGGGAGTTGTGATATTTAAAACTAGAGGACAACCACTAAAACTTCTCACATTTCGAGAATTGTGACCGTTTTCCGAAGGCAACCGAAGTGGGATACCCTAGAGATGCGCATGTGCAATTGTGTTTAGTTCAAGTATTTATCTTGCACATTTAGGTTTGCTAACGTTTTAATTTTTAGTCTTTCCATGCAATCCTAATTACTAGCAGTGGTATATACAGTAATTTAAAGTACAAAAAATGTAAAGTGAGGGAATATAAATACTATGCTATTACAATATTTTGGGGAGGGGGTATTTACATGTTCAAATGGGGAAAAAATAAAGAAAGCGATAAAATCATATTTTAATCTATAACATACTGTCAGTAGATACATTATTATAAAAAAATGTGAAAGTAAAATAATGCGCGCGAAATAAATAAACGTCTAAGGAGTCCTAAGAATTAAGCTAAGTAAACCTAAAGAAATATTTTTTGGATTTTGATTTTTGATTTAAGAAAATAATGGAAATTTCCCTGAAATATATTTAGAAAATAAAGTTAATTTAAGAAAATAGTCCAAGTTTATTGTTTTTTGTTATAAAAAGGAAATAATTTAAACATATAAATTAAACCTAATTCTATTTTATTTTAGATTAAGAAAAGGTTAAAGTTTAATTAATTAATCAATTAAAGAAATTAATTATTTAATTAAAGAAAAAAATTAGTCCTAAGTTTTTGTGATTTTTTTAGTATTTGATTAGTTAAATAAACAATGAGAGAAGAAAATAAAAACAAAAGTCAAAACAAAAAAAAAAAGTAAAATGGGCCTAGTTGATTAAAGCAAAAATGGGGGTGCTGTTTGGAAATTTGCTTGGCCCAAATGAATGTTGAGCCCAGGCCATGCTGGATCAGGTGAGGTAAGGCATTGATGGTGCATGATGAATTCCCTATGGAAGCCCTTGGATCCAGCTCAATGATGATCTGATGGCTAGATCTGATGGTGTATGATGTGCAATTGGCCTCGAGGAGCATTGGATCTGCACACAATTCATTAGAAAAGATAAAAATGCTGGACCTAGGATTCGAACCCAGGCCCTCTCCTTCACACATGCGCCCCTTTACCAATTGAGCTGCTTTATAATTTGTGTGTTATAACCAAAGTATTACATTATATTTGAAATATAGTCAAATATATCTGGAAACAAAAAGAACGCGCGTGGATTTGAACTGGCCAATGGGAAAGAAACAGGTATTGCACCAGAGTCAACAAGTCAATGGTGCTGGAGAAGACCTCCGGTCATCTTCTCCGAGCAACCAAAATTTGTACCTGAAACAAAATGAAATTTAAAGCAAAACTAAGGGTCCTATCTTATGTCAAATCCTGTCTTGGTTTTGAATCTAGCCTTAGATTAGCCTAAAAGTGACTATATCGCCCAAATCGGAGTTCAACAATTTCAAGACCCTATCAATGGCAATTTGGCATTTAAGCATCAAAGCACACATGATTTACATCAAACCTGACCTATGAATCATCCTGAGCATGAAGTAAACATCAAAAGGCATTATTATATCATAATATTAGAGATGCGAATTTGAAAATTTTACCAAAAGGGTGGTTCCGGTTTGGAACTTCTGGACTTGTGATTACTTAAATGAGGGCTGGGAATGAATCTTGGTATCTTCAGGAGAAGGGTGGCACACTTGATTTGGGTGAATGATGGTTGGAAATTCAGTTTTGAATTTCACCACTTTAAGAATTTTTGCAACTTTCGTGTGGTCTCTAGGTTGTATCTCCACTTTGAGAATTTTTGCAACTTACGTGTGGTCTCTAGGCTGTATCTCTGTCCCTGAGGCTTGCAAAGTCCATCTTTATATAGAGCAGATGGAGGGGACAAAACATGAGGGAAATAAGCATGCTCAATAATATTCTTTAAGAGCCATAAACAAATATTTGAAACTTGGCTAAAGGTATGGAATTCTTGTCTCTTTTTTTAATTTGAATGAATATGAACATAAATGGCTTTCGAATGCATTTAGTCCATGCCCTTTGATTGGACCTATTGTATATCCATTGAATGGGTCGTCTGAATGTCTTTTGAATATTCCATACGTATGTCTTATGCCCTCTTCAAATGGGCCACCAAGGTGTGTCCTTCGAATGGCTCAAGTCTCATCATTGGGACTTCTTTGATTGAGCTCCTACTCAGCTAATTGTTTGATTCAAACAACTCAAATGAAAACTTCAATCTGGCCAATCGAAAATATTTTTTGTCACCACCTTCGAGTGCCATTGCACAAGAGGCCTGGGCCTGACCACATGTAGGACCAAGACCTATCACAAAGAAAACTTGTTTTCAATAATCATGGGTCCTTCGAATGGACCAATGAATGCTTCTTCAAAAGGACCACGTGAATGTGCCTTCGAAGGGGCTATCATGCGTGTTGATGTGTGTACAGCTGTTTCAAAGAGGACCATTGCCCAGTCAAAGCTAGCACAAAGGCATCTTGTTCCTTGTGGATGCTAGCATGAGGCAGGTCAAAGCAAGCGTAAAAGAGGTCATTGCCTAGGCGAAGATGGCACAAAGGTAGCCAATGCCTTGTGGGTCGAAGGAAGCTTTTTTCCTGGTGGATCGAAGGAAAATCTGAAGGAGTCATGGCCTTGTGTATTGAAGGCAAGCTGAATAGGAGGCCTTTGCCCTGTGAATCGAAGACCAGTGAGAGGGGCCTTTTACCTTGTGAATCGAAGGAAAGCTAATGGGACTTTGCCTTGTGAAACCAAGGCAAGCATGAAGAAGCTTTTTGCCTAATATACCAAAAACAAGCATGAAGAGGCATACGTGTGTTGAGAACAAGCTAAAGGGGACTTTTGCCCAATGAGAGCTTTGTGAACTAGGCTTGATCGAAGAATACTCAGCTCCTAATTGAAGCTGGTATGCAGGAGTTCATTACTTTGTAGGGGATTCTTGCATTATGCGTCGAAGGCACGCACGGAGGGAGTATTTTCCTAGTCGAAGCAGGAATCAAGCTTGCTCCAAAGAAATCAAATGCCTAATCTAAGCAAGAATCAAGCTTGCTCCAAAGAAATCAAATGCCCAGTCGAAGCAGGAATCAAGCTTGCATGCAGGTAGTCATCAAGACAAACCTGCAGAGGCCCTTGCTCAATCGAAGTAGGCATGCAGATAATCATTGCATTATGAATCAAGCAAGCATGTAAAGCCAATGGTGCAATCGAAGGATGTATGCAGGAGGTCCTTGCCTTGTGCCTGCTGGTATGAAGGAAGTTCTTGCCTTGTGAATTGAAGGTAGGCGTAGAGAAGGAACTTGTCTTATAAATCAAACAAAAGTTGCAGGAGGCCATTGCCAACACCTTTTGAATCGAAAGAAACCAGTAGGAAGCCACTAACTTCTGAATCGAAGGACACCAATAAGAGGCCCTTCCCTTTTGAATTGAAGGAGGCTATTTCAAAGGAAACCAATGCCCAGTCGAAAATTGTATACAGCAAACAAGCAAAAGGTCAAGGCTTCAATCAAAACTTGGAAATTTTAAGCAAGCTTGAAGGAAGTTAGATGCTCAATCTAAGCATATATTGTGCAACCTTGACTTAGTGGAAATTCTGTGAGAAAAATCTTTGAGAGATGGGAGGGTAAATTTTGGGGTACAATAGCTGCCCCTGTTCAATCATCTTAAACCTAAAGATTTAGATTAGCTTATCTACCTTTCATGATCTGAAGGTGGAAGATGATTGAACACTAGAGTGCCCAGAAATTTGCACTCGCATGTAGTAATACTGATGGTTGATAATGGGGGGAATGGGCTTACAGATGCAATTTGGAGAAGATGACTGTGAGTCATCGGAGATGGGATTAAATATGCCATCCAAAATAGATTCTAATTTCATACATGGTTCCTTTGGGGGTTTCTGCTGTCTGAGGAGGAGTCCGTTGGAGAATGTGGGTTTCCGTTGTTCTCCTGATTGAGGAAAACTCTATGGGGGATAGAGTCTAGGAACTTCAGTTGTCCAAGGCTCTGCTGAAGAGTTATCTCTGGAGAGATTAGAGTTTGTTGCTTTCTGGTCGAAATCCAGGCTTTACAGTAACTTGCTGAGGATAACAAAGTTTGACTGTTATCTTGTCGTATTCCAGGCTTCACAACAATCTACAGGGGAATATGAAATTAAACTGTTATCTGGTCGTACCCTAGGCTTCAATTTGAATTTATGGTATACTATTATTTGGTCGAGTCCATGCTTCATAGTAATTGACAGAGTAAACTGCTATTTGGTTGGACTCTAGGCTTCGCAGTAATTTGACAGAGTAAACTGCTAACTGATAGGATTCTAGGCTTTGCAGTAAAATGAAATTGAACTGTTATCTGGTCATAATCCAGGCTTCAGAGTAATTGAATAAGTGAACTACTATCTGGTCGGATTCCAGGCTTTGTAGCAACTTAAACTCTTATCTGGTCGAAATCCAGACTTCACAGTAGCTTGCTGGGGATAATGGAATTAACCGTTACCTGAAAATGTATTAGAAAGAGCCTGCGTAGGGCTGTTCCAGGATGAGTCCTTGTTAGTCTACACCTGGAGATATATGAGAAGAAACTCAGGTAAGATTGCTCCGTCGGGTCGTGTAGATAGTTTTCCTGTCCGGTTTCAGGTATTAATATGGAACTTGAAAATTATCGGTTGCTGAGATAGTTGTCTAGGCTTGTTATAGGTATTAATCTCTGACCTGAGAAAGAAAGACATTTTTCCTGGCTTGTTACAGGTTTTAATCTTTAATCTCTTTATGTAGATAGTTCTCCTGGCCAATTACAAGTGTTAATCCACAGTTGGTCATCCGTAGATAATTCTCCTGGCTGGTTAGAAGTATTAACCTGGGACTTGTTTTATTTGTTGGTAAACCCATCTTGCTTCAGGAGTTCATACCACTTAGTCATATAGATAGTTTCCCCCGTCTGGTTTCGGGTATTAATCTTTGACCTGCTGTATAAGTTGATGGTATTTGTCTTTCTACAACCTTAACCTGAAAAGGTAAAGTCAGTTTCATGTGATGTCATGATGTAGGAATTGTGTGATGCTCTCAAAATAAATGAGATTGTTATATATGCATTTATGCTGCATATGCTATGATGTTTGTAGAAATGATGTATGAATGCAATGTATGAACATGTCAGTTGTTCCATTGTTGTGTTGTTGAATTAGGGAAAATAAATCCATGACAGTTGTTGGGGGTGAAGAACGTAGGTCTTCAGATTTGTTGAATGTTGAAATGCTGGGAGATGAACTTTCGTTGTTAGATAAATAAACTTTGTTGGGGAAGGGAAAATTCGTGCACTGCTTGAAGATTTTGTTGAAATCTTGTTGGGGAACCCTGAGAAGCTTGGCAACTTCAGTGGGGAATTTTTGTTGGAGTAGTAATTTGAAGATTCTTGCTCTGATGGGGATATGAGAACACCTGACACCATTAGGATGCATACTGAGAATGTGGAAGAGACCTTGCAGTAGGATGTCCCTACCTCTGTACCTACTGGAGAAGGTATCTGTCGGGGAAGGTATCTGCGGGGATTTTGTGGATGGCCCTTAGATATTGTCCCATTTCTTAAAGTCATTAGCAATTATCTTTCTGTTTTTAGATGTATATTTGTAAGCATTAATCATATTCAAATGCATATGTTCAAGAATAATCACTGGATGTTTTCATACACAAAACAGAAAAATAAAAATAGAAGTTTTACACTTTCAAAGGAATAGTTTTGTATTAACTTGAAATAAGCGTTTTTGTACAAGGAGACAGACATCCTAGTAAGATAATGTCGTCGTAATAATGGAAATTATACAAAAATAGTATACAAAGAAAAAAAACTATGTGAAATAATAACATTGGGTTCCCATTCTGCTATAGCCTTTATGCCTTTAAGCGTCTTATCTCTTTCGCTGCTTGTCCCAAGCTGACTGGATTGATTAGTACCGCTTGAGCTTGATAGGTTATACTGAAGATTGGTTGTAAGGTGATCCAAAGGGACATACTTATACGCTTTAAATCCCTAACTTTTTCCTGGACCACCCTTTCGGGTTTTCAGTCCACCGGGATAGCCTTTTTTTCCCAAGTCGCCTTTTCAGGTTTTCGACTTGTCGGGTGTACAGATTTTTTTCATGTATATCCCTAATTTTTTCCCAAACCCTTTTAGTTCGCCTGGATTCCCTAATTTTTGCCTAGTCCAGTCGACCTAGCGAGTCTTTGTTTATGCATAACATCTTTTAACTATGTCCGCATTTACCGGGTGTGGAAGGTCGTCACTGTCCATAGTGGTTAAGATCATGGCTCCACCAGAAAATATATTCTTAATTACAAATGGCCCTTCGTATGTGGGATTTTGTTTTCCCCTGGGATCACCTTGCGGCAGTATGATGCGTTTGATTACCAGGTCAACAGTCTGATATACCTAACGTCTGAATTTCTTGTTAAAAGCTTTGATCATACGTTTTTGGTACATCTAACCATGGCACACAGCCGCGAGCCTTTTCTCATCAATCAGGTTTAATTAGTCAAGTCGAGTCTGAACCCATTCGTCTTCATTCAAACCTGCATCCTTCATGATTTTCCATGAAGGAATTTGGACCTCAATGGGTAGGACAACTTCCATACCATATACCAGAGAGAAAGGAGTTGCCTCTGTTGAGGTGCGCATTGTGGTACGGTAACCATGAAGAGCCAATGGTAACATCTTGTTCTAGTATTTATATGTCACTGTCATCTTCTGTATGATTTTCTTGATATTTTTGTTAGCAGCTTCAACAACGCCATTCATCTTCGGTAGGTAGGGAGAAGAGTTATGATGCTGTATTTTGAATTGCATGCAGAGCTTGGTGATCATAGTGTTGTTCAGATTGGTACTATTATTTGTAATGATTATTTATGGAATATCGTACCGATAGATAAGGTTATGTATGATAAATCGAGCCACAATGTTCTTGGTAACAGAAGCAAATGAAGCTGCCTTGACCCACTTCATGAAGTAATCAATGGAAACCAGGATGAAGCGGTGCCCATTGGAAGTTGTAGGGCTGATTTCCCCAATCATATTGATGCCCCACATTACAAATGGCCAAGGAGAAGTCAATAATTTAAAGGAACTTGAGGTACATGTACCTTGTCAGCATAGATTTGACATTTGTGACAAGTCTGCGAATGCTGATAACAACCTACCTCCATGGTAGACCAGTAGTATCCTGCCTGTAGGATCCTTTTAGCCATTGAGTGCCCACTAGAGTGGATTCCAAAGGTACCTTCATGCAAGTTAGCCATAATCCTTTCTGCCTCAAACTTGTCTACACACCGAAGCAAAGTAGAGTCGTGGTTTCTCTTGTAGAGGATCCCGTTGCTGAGTAAGAACTTGGCAGAGTATCTTCTTAGGAACTTCTTATCGTTGACTGAAGCTGCCTCAGGGTATTCTTGGGCTTCAAGATATCTTTTGACTTCTTGGAACCGAGATTTTTCCACAACTTCTTCAGTATCAATCTCATGACAGTATGTTGGCTCGTCTATCCTCTCAATGGTGATCTGAGGGGCCTCATTATCCCACATGACCTTGAACATGGATGACATCATAGCTAGCGCATCCGCTAGTTGATTTTCCTCTCATGGAAAATACTCAAAGGTAATTTCTTCAAAGTATGGGATTAGTGTCAACACATGCTCTTTATACGGGATGAGATTAGGATGCTTCGTGTCCCATTCTCTTTTGATCTGGTTAATTACCAAGGCCGAGTCTCCAAATACACTCAAGAATTTAATCCTCATGTCGATATCAGCTTTGAGACCCATGATACATGCTTCATACTCAACCATATTGTTGGTACAGTTGAAACATAGTCTGGCAGTAAAAGGAGTATGACAGCCCTCAGGTGATATGATCACAGCGCCGATGCCATTGCCAAGAGCGTTAGAATCTCCATCAAAAACCATGGTCCATTATGATCCTTTTCAGGTCCTTCATCCGGTCCAGATTCTTAAGAATCAGTTACTAACATGATGTTCTCGTTCGGGAACTCAAAATTCATGGATTGGTATTCATCCACAGCTTGATGAGCCAAATGATCAGCTAATACACTTCCCTTAATTGCTTTCTGGGTTGTATATTGAATGTCGTATTCCATCAGAATCATTTTCCATCTTGTTATTCTTCGGAGAGGGCGGGATTCTCAAATATGTACTTGATATGTTCCTTTTAGATATCAACAAAGTATTGTGAGTCAACATATACTGTCTTAGTCGGCGAGCAGCCCATGCCAAAGCACAACAAGTTTTCTCGAGTAGTGAGTATCTTGTTTCACAGTCGGTAAACTTTTTGCTAAGATAGTATATTGCATGCTCTTTTCGACCAGACTCATCATGCTGCCCCAATACACACCCCATTGAGTTCTCTAATACAATTAACTACATGATCAAAGGTCTTCCTTCAACTGGTGGCATCAAAGTTAGAGGCTCTTGGAGATATTCCTTGATTTTGTCAAAGGCATATTGGCAATCGTCATTCCACTTCACTGCTTGATCTTTCTTCAGTAATTTGAAGATTGGCTCACTAGTAGCTGTCAGATGTAAAATGAATCTTGCTATGTAGTTTAGGCATCCCAAGAATCCTCTAAACTCCTTCTCAGTGCGAGGAGTTGGCATTTCTTGTATAGCTTTGACCTTTGCAGGATCCACTTTAATTCCTTTGCCGCTGACAATGAAACCTAAGAGCTTACCAGATCTTACTCCGAAAGTGCACTTATTCGGGTTCAGCCTCAATTTGTACTTCTTCAGCCTGTCAAATAGCTTCTGTAGGTGATCAAGGTGCTCCTCTTAAGTCTGAGACCTGGCTATCATATCATCTACGTAGACCTCTATCTCGTGATGGATCATATCATAAAACAAAGCTACCATGGCACGTTGATAGGTTGCCCCGACGTTCTTTTGTCCAAATGGCATAACTTTGTAGCAGAAAGTGCCCCATTGTGTGACAAAAGTCGTCTTCTCCATGTCCTCGGGTGCCATTTTGATCTGATTGTATCCGGAGAAACCATCCATGAAGGAGAATACTTTATTTTGTACGGTGTTTTCAACTAGAACATCAATTTAGGGAAGCAGAAAGTCATCCTCGGGGCTTGCCCTGTTCAAGTCTCTGTAATCCACACATATACGTACCTTACCGTCTTTCTTAGGTACTTAAACAACATTAGCGAACCATTGTGGATAGGACATGACAGCTAACAAACCGACTGTTGTACCCCAAAATTTTCCCTCTCATATTCCTCAAAACATTTCAAGAAAAATCTCCAAGTGGCTCAAGGTAGCTCAAGAGTTGGTCAGATAAATTACCTCATAAGGCAGTCAACCCCAAATTAGGGTTTTGTGTTGCATCAAGATCCTTGAATCCAAATGACCTCAAGTGCTCCCCAATGTCCTAATATGTTCTCAAGGTCGTCCATGTCAAATTTCAAGCCTTGCAGAGGAAGTTTGCTCAGTCAATTGCTCAAAGGGTCCAAAAATCGACTATGTTAGGGCAAAAGTCAACTGTGACCCAAATGCAGTCAAACTTCAAGATTTTTTGTCAACATTCTAATTTTGAAGGATATTTCATAATTTTATTAAGGGTTTATCATGATTCATCAAGGATTTCTCAAAATTCATCAAGATTCAAAAGTTGCTAAATTAGGGTTTTCTAGGAAAAGTCAACTCAACTTTGACCAAGCATACCTTTCTCATACTTTATGAGAAATGACCCATCTAAAGCTCATTTTGAAAAGGATTCAATTTCCTACAATCCATCTTCATACCCCAAGATCAAAAAACATACTCACAAGAAGTTAAAATTTGGACATTATAGGTCATTTTTGAAAGTCAACATAAACACCTTTTTTTCCAAAGCTTATAACTTGAGCATGGAATATTAAAATGAGATGAGACCAAAAGGGTTGGTTAAAAGACATCTCAATCTTTCTAAAAAGTCCACTAACGCCTCCAAAAGTTCAAAATTGAAGAAGTTATGCATTGTTGAAGTTGGACATTTTTGCAAAATTGCCAAAAGTCAACCATCCCCAAAACTTCAAATTTTGTCAAATGGGCCCATTCTTTTCCACTTGATTTGATCTTGCATATTTTCCCATGTGTCCTAGCTTCAGCCATGAGTTCATATTTCATTTTTATTATTTTATTTGATTTTTTATTGAATTTATTAATTTTAAATCAAATTAAATCATATAAAATCCAAAGCTTTGATTACATGAGATTTTTTGGCTATTTCAGGATTTGATCATCATCACTAACATCATCAAAATCGAATCAAGCAATTCATGTGCAAAAAGATTGAGATTTGGGCAAATTTGGCAAGTTGTAAAGAGGACATCAAATCAAATTCCAATGCATTGATTTAGAGAGATTCAATCCATGATTTCTACCCTAATGCAAAGCATGATACATAAGGAAGAAAAAGCAATCGAAATAAGGGTTGGAAGCTGTTGAAGGAGGCAGAAACAAAATTGAAAAAAAATCATAAAAAACCTGAGATCGAAATCAAGCTTGGAGACATTTTCAGGGCTTGGCAAGCATCACAATCGCTTTCTGGAAACTCTCAGAAGCAAAACCAATCAGAATCACAAATTTTCCAACCTCCTAGAGCGCTGTAAGTGGTTCACGAGTCCGCTCCATTCTTGAAATCAATTTGTGTTATTCTTTCATCTACAATGAAAACTAATTGCATATTTTGACTCACCATGCCATTTGCAGTCTTTGACATTATTTAATTTCATTCATCTAACTTGTATAAAGAACCACCATTGTTAGGGTTTTTCATCTTGGTTTAGGGTTTTTCGTTTCAGATAAAATCAGCCTTAGTAATGGCTATAGGCGTGACCGGAAGAGGAAGGCGAATTTACCCATGGCATCAAAAGGCATTTCTATGGCCTATGGAGGATTTTGGAGCATGACAGGCTTGTAGCGATGGACCTCCAGCCGTAGGTATAACATCTTGGGTTTTTAGCAATGGATGGAGGACAGGGGTGATGAGTTGTCATCCACCCATTCGCCTAATCAAATATGGCGCGCGTATTTTAGTTGCTGACCAATTATTATTGTTTTTGCTTTATTATTATTATTTTATATTGATATAACAAATGGAACAGTTTGGCGTAGTGGTAAAGCAAGCAACATATCAATTTCAGGACCTGGGTTCGGATCCCAGGTCCCCCACATTCTTTGATATTTTTCTTCTTCCGGTGATCATGTGCATATCAGGCTTGCAGTATATCATGCACAATCACGCATCCAATAGCCAGATGGCCTAAAGGCCAGATCTGGTGGCCAAGATCTGAAGGTCTACCATGGTCCAAGTCAGCGCATGCACACTAAATCCAAAAATTCAAATAAGGCCAGCGTGTTTTGGGCCTTCAGATTGCTATTCAAGCTCCCAATTCAGGCCCATACCCCCTCTCTCTTTTATTTTACTTATTTTGCTTTATTAATTTATTTTTATTATTTTCTAACCAATTAAAAAATTCTTTTCTTTACAAAATAAAATCACAAAAATATTTTCTTTATCAAATCAAATTTTAATTTTAATTTTATTAATAAACACTAATTAAATTAACTTAGGTTTTAATTAGAATAACTTTAACATATTTTTGTAAATAATTAAAATTAAATTAGATTTAATTAGGTTTTTACTAATTCAATTAATTTTATTTTTCATTCTTAAAATAACAAAAAAATCAAAAAAAAATTATTTTTATTAATTAATTTATTTGTTAATTTAGTAATTAATTTAGGTTAATTTCTTTCTTAAAATTAAAAAAAAAATCTTTTCTTTAACAAAAAGGGTCAAAACCCTAATCTTGCGTCCGATTAAATTTTGCGCCGCGATTTATTTTCTTTCATCATATAATGTACTTTCTCCCGGTTTGTAATAGTTAATAGGACTTTTATTTATTTTTATTTGCTTTATTTTACTTTTCAAAAGGGTTTGTCTTTGGCGATGTAAATACCCGACGCCTTGTAATTTAAATTCCGCATTTTATTTCCCGCAAATTATAACTGCTAGATGTTTGATAATATGATGACATTGCAAGACTGAATGTTTTAACTTAAAATCAACTTAGATCACCCTTAACATGTAAAAAGATAAAATTAACTGAAAATAACACACTCGCACATGCGCACTCTTAGGTACACCCCACTTGGTTGCCTTCGTACACGATCATTGAGTATAGGTCACTTTAGAGGTCGTCCTCTTGTCCAAAGATTATAGTCGCCTCGAAATGGTTGCCTCGGATATTGTTGCCTCAAAAAAATGATCTAAGACATTAGGGTTACTGCTAAGGCGTCCTAACATTGCTTTGGTGATCGTAAGTCCCTAAATTCGAATTGACCCTCAAACTCCAACGACGATGCTACCTACTCATCAATAGTGGGATAGCATTGTCTAAAGGACATTAGCATGGAACAATTCTTTTTTTGAGTAGGTAGATGGTTCTTAGATACTTGCTCTTTCAAAAACACTTCATACACTCTTGAGGACAGAAGCAAGAGTTAAATAGAAGTTTCAAAAAAAAACTTTTTCAAACCCACGAGCACAAAGAAAATAATTTTGAAAACAATATGAGCAAGTACCTAAGAGCCCGTGGATAACCACGGATAGAAAGGGTGCTAATACCTTCCCTTTCTATAATCTACCCCCCGAACCCGAGAAATAATCTCGAAAAAGGAATTTTTCTGTGCTTTTTTTCCTTTCCTTGTTGGATAAAATAAAAGTCGGTGGCGACTCTTACTTACCGCGACATTTTGCGAACAATAACGCAAAATGCAAACCAGCATTACCAAATATAGTCAGTTCTTCCCACCGCATCATAGAACTGGCGACTCTGCTGGGGATATGTTTTAATAAGTGGGGTGTACCTTAGGAATAATTCATATTGTTTTCAATTGCTTGACTTGTATGCTTTATCTTTGTGGGTTTGAATCAGAGTTACTATAGATCCTAAACCGGATCTGGGGGATACCCTTTAGGTAAGTAGCAATAAACCGTGAGGGAACTGTACGGCGTAGACCGATACGGTTGAAATGGTAGCTACGCTGGTGTGGCACTTTAGTATGCACCGATATCCCTTGTGGCGCAACGAGGAGAATATGGGTCTGCTAAGGGGTCATTAAGCACCAACTGACCTTAGAACCTTTAAATTGACCAACTTGGCCATAGAACAGTAGCAGTATGCTACACTCATTGAGACTAAACTCTCGTGATGATTCCGGCCGCAAGAAAAGGTTGCTAAACTAGAATTATGACCGATTGAGGGTAGTCAGTGATATTGAGATCCTCTAGAACCCGATTACTATTTTTAGGACAGGTTTGAACCAACTGAACTGAAAGAGGGTAGTACCTAGACTCCTTGCCAGCCTGAAATCTAAGGGCTCTCTGTATGACTTGTGTGCCTTTACCATGTTTTCTATTTGTGGATACTTGTGGTATGTTTTCTATCATGACATCATAACATCATGACATTGCATGCATCTGGCATTGGACTAACCCATTTCAAAGACAGAGGGGATTCATCTTTGTTCTATTTTGTAGGTCATGGCACCCATGCGTAGGAACACCATTCGAATCAACTTTGTCCAGATTCCCACTCAGCTTAAGGAATTGGTTGCAAAGATTTCAAATACCACCTCCTTTATCAGAAGACATGGGCACCTTCTTGGTTTGGTCACTTCCAAATTGGACGAGCAGATGATAAGTGTCCTAGTCCAGTTCTTTGATCCATTGTACCATTGCTTTACTTTTCCGGACTACCCGTTGGTCCCTACCTTAGAAGAGTTCTCTGATCTGCTTGGTATCTCTATTCTGGAGCAGACCCCGTTCACAGGTTGGGAGAAGATCCTTAGGCCGGAAGAAATTGCTTCTGCTCTCCATGTGACAAAGGCTGAGGTAATGGCTAATTGGGAAACTCGTAGTGGAGAAAAGGGTTTCTTAACTAAATTCTTGGTTGGTAAAGCTAATCAGTTCTGGGACAGTCTAGACTTCCAGACATTTGAAGACATTCTGGCTCTACTCACATGTGGTTTGGTATTGTTTCCTAACTCTGATTCCTTTATTGACGCGAATGCGGTAAAGATCTTCATTTCCGGCAACCCTGTGCCCATTCTCTTGGGTGAAATTCTTCACTCTCTTTATGCCCGTACTGCTCGGAAGCGGGGAACCCTTATGAGCTGTGCACCATTGTTGGCGAGGTGGTTTATTTCTCACCTCCCCAAGGAAGGCATGGGCTGGGCCTACAGGATTATGTCTCTCTCTCATAATGACATCATTTGGACTATCAAGGGTATGGAAGACGTGGCTATTATTCATCGCTGTGGGGAGTACCTCAATGTTCCACTGATAGGAACCAATGGAGGAATCACTTATAATTCGTGCTTGGCCTTACGTCAGTTTGGGCGAGCCAGGAGGGAAGGACCGCATGAGTTGATGATGCCTAGTATTGTCTTTGATTTCCAAGGGGATAGTGACGAGTAACGCCGCTGATTCATAAGAGCTTGGGATAGAGTACACAGGTCTGATCCACACGAGCTGGGTGCAAAGACTTCTCTACCAATGGAACCATATCTCTGATGGGTTCGTATACGTGCCCAAAAGCTGGGAATGCCCTACAAAGCCGTCTTGCCTATAATTGTTGAAGTTGCTGATGAAGAGGGGTCTCCTCCTACCATCCTACACCCTTACATGCCTACTGACATTGGGGCATTAAAGAGATCATGGATGCAGCTGAGGGAAGAACGGGATACTTATAAAGAAAAGTATCATGAGCAGGAGCAGAAGATGCAGAAGTTGACAAGGCAGTTGGAGAACGAGCGGATCCTCAACGACTATGTCCGCACCGACAAGAAGCGACCATGGGAGCACTGATTGTCTTTTTGATTATTTCTAGTTTTAATTTACTTTTCAGTTTTTCTTTCTTGTAACGCCTTAGAGGCATCTGTTGAACAATTGATTTTAAAAGTTTATCTAATAAAAGTGTGTTTCGTTTTGTTTACGAATTTGAATCCTTAAAAGTCTTTGAAATCATTATCATGCACATATCATTCCCATGCACCTCATAACAGGTACCCCTACAGGTTTTCTCATCTTCTTCGCTGTTTATTTCAGCATCATGTCTTCTGAACCATCAACTGAACAAGCAATCAAGGCTCTACAGGCTCAAAACGCCCAGTTCCAGGAATTGTTCATGAGTTTGGCTAAGGGTCAGCAAGATCTGAAGACCCTTATCTTGAAAGAGAAGAAGAAGAAGAAGAAGAAGACGGTCCTATTTAATATGGGTCACAAATTCGGAAACGATTTGCAAGAAGAGGTTGATAGACCCCCTCATCTGGAGGGAAAGATAATCAGGAAGAAAGGAGGGCTCCTAGCCCTGTGGTTTCAGACAACGAGACTGACTTTGACGAAGACCAGTATCTCTGGCTAAGGATAGATACAAGCAACTGGAAGACCGGTTGAGTGCGATGGAAGTTCAGAAGGTGCCTGGTCTTGACTTTGGTGATCTGGGTCTGTCATCTGGGTTGGTAATTCCCCATAAATATAAAGCACCAGCCTTTGCTAAATACGACGGGGTTTCCTGCCCGAAGTTGCACCTTCGTTTGTATGTTAGGAAGATTCAGCCGTACACCGCTGACAAGAACCTCTGGATCCATTTCTTTCAAGACAGTCTCTCAGGGACTCAGCTTGAATGGTTTTACTAGCTAGAAGGAGCCAGTATCCGTAATTGGGAAGATTTGGCTGCTGCTTTCTACAAGCAGTACCAATACAATGCCGACCTCTCTCCCACGCGTATCCAACTCCAGGGTATCTCAATGGGTGCGGGCGAAGGTTTCAAAGATTATGCTCAGAAGTGGAGGGACCTTACTGGCAGAGTGCAACCACCCTTGGCTGATAGGGAACTAGTGGATATGTTTCTGGGGACCTTGTCTGGTCCGTATTTCAACCATCTGATTGGAAGTTCTTCGTCCGGTTTTACAAAGCTAATTATGACCGGGGAAAGGATTGAGGCTGGTATCAAATCTGGTAAAATACAGAAGGGTGCCTCATCAAGCACCGAGAAGAAGCCTTTCAAGAAAGAGTCGAGTGTTGTTTATAGTTCAAAGAGCCAGAATAGACCTGAACAACGCCAAGTTGTTAATGCGATTGTTATTTCAAGACCTGCTGTTGCACCTCAGCGCAACAATCAGCCAAGGGCCGAGAGACCGTGAAGACAATTCACTCAGCTCAACATGACTTTATCCCAAATTCTGCCGCAGTTATTGAAGACCAACTTGGTGATTCTGAAGGAGGCCCCGAAGACTCCCAACACTACATCACCCATGTATGATCCGAATGCCTGTTGTGATTTTCACTCTGGTAGCCCGGGGCATGACACAGATAACTGTTGGGTCTTAAAGAACAAAGTACAAGACTTAATTAATGCGAAGGAGATTGAGTTCGAGACACCTGAAAGACCTAATGTTGTGACTGCTCCTATGACCAAGCATGGAGTGAATGCTATAGATGAAGACTCGTTTGTGGTTTCTATGAACGACATTGTTACCCTTTTGATGACTGTAAAGAAGAACCTTTTGTTAGCCGGTTTATTTCCGGGCTGTGACGAAAGTTGCCGTATGTGTTCTGTCCTACCTACCGGTTGCCATCTTTTGAAGTCAGGTGTCCAGCGCCTGATGGATAATAAAGAAATTCTGTTTGAGAAGACTGTTGTTTCTTCGGTTCCTACTGAAGAAGTTGCTATAATCATCATCTTCGACAATTCTTCCAAGGCTTCCTCGAGAAAGCCTGTTAGAATTACATCTGTTCCAAGAATCGCACCATTGATCATCACTGTTCCAGGGCCTATCCCCTATACATCCAATAAAGTTGTCCCTTGGCACTACGGGGCTGATGTATATTATCATGGAGTTAAGCAAGACTTGAGTGCTAAAGAGTCTGATACTGACATCAGCAATATTGTGGGACCTGCTAAAGTCACCCGCAGCGGAAGACTTTTCTCCCCTGAGATCTCTCCACCAACTGTTCGGAAGCCTATTGTTATTACACCTGCCAGTGTACCTGTTACTATTCCTGTTCAAGTTCCCATTCTTACCCCTATTGCCGAGTCATCTGACACTCGGGGCAAAGGGATCACCGGTGAGCCTGCTCGGACGGAGGCACCGAAGAAGATTACTGTTGAAGCCTCTAGACAAGAGATGGAGGAAATTTTAAAGATCATCAAAAAGAGCGACTACAATGTAGTCGAGCAGCTGGGGCAAACCCCGTCCAAAATTTCTATGTTGTCTCTGTTACTATGCTCAGAAGCCCATGCCAAGGCTCTGATTGCTTTCCTGAAGACTGCGCACGTGCCGCAAGACACATCAGCTGATCAGTTTAAAGATTGCGTGTCTAGGCTGACTGCTGATAATGGGTTGGGTTTCTCTGATGCCGACTTGACTGCTAAGGGGAAGAATCACAATGATGCCCTGCATGTCTCCATTGAATGCAGGGGAACTACTCTTGCTCATGTATTGGTGGATACTGGGTCATCGCTGAATGTTCTACGTTAAAAGGCTCTAGACCGGTTAGACTGTGAAGGGTTGGAGCTGAAACCAAGCAACATCATAGTCAGGGCCTTTGATGGGTCTAAGAGGATGGTGCACGGAGAAGTGGATATTCCGATTAAGGTTGGTTCTCAGGTTTTCGCATCTACATTCTATGTGATGGACATTTGGCCATCTTATTCTTGTTTGCTGGGTCGCCCATGGATCCACAAAGCTGAGGCAGTGACGTCTACGCTCCACCAGAAGCTAAAGTACCCAGTGAAAGGGAAGATTGTGACAGTACAATGAGAGGAGGAGTACATGGTGAGTCACCTCGACTCTTTCCGATATGTAGAGATGGATGGGGAGTTCATTATGACCCCATTTCAGCATTTTGAAGAGGTTCCCCAGACGCTGGAATCAACTGAGACTGTTGTTGAAGATCATCCAATGAAGATGGCTTCCCTAAAGGATGCCCGGGCTATTGTTGAGAAAGGTAGGTGTGCAAATTGGGGCCAAATCCCTGATTTTGCACATAAGACTAACAAGTTTGGTTTGGGTTTTACTACAGAAGCTCAAAGGGTTGTTCGGAGTGCACGAATCAGAAGACCTCTCCTGTTTATCAGCAATTCAGGAGTGAATGCCATTGAAGACGATGTTGAAGAGTCTAAGTTCGACAGTTGGATCTATCTTACTATTGATGGTGGACTAAGCAACTGGGCAACAAAAGACTTCATCCCAATTTCTTTTGTTACCCAGTAATCAGACTTTTGTTTTGAATTTGTAACAGACAATGTTTTAAACTTTACAGCCCGGTGTCTTACCCGGGGCACCGTGGCTTCATTTGTGAGGGCTTTATGTGTGTCATCTACATATATCATTAACAAAAACATTGGAAATTTCTTGCATTTCAAATTTTGCGCTCCTTGTTTTTCTTTTATTATATATTACAAAACAACTATTTTACACACACTCACATATACAGGTCTACATCCACTCTGGATCTCAGTGGTAACGACTCTGCTACTGCCAGTTATGACTTTGAAAGTCTGATCAACTTAGCCAAAGACGAAGGTGAAGATGATTGGGAAGTGCCTGGTGAACTTGCTAGACTTCTACTTCAGGAAAAAAGGGCCATACAGCCGCATGAAGAGCCAGTAGAATCAGCGAATCTGGGTACAGAGGCAGACAAGAAAGAAGTCAAGATCGGTGCAAATCTGGAGTCTAGTGTTAAGCAACGGTTGATTCAGATGCTACGAGACTATGTTGAGATCATTTCCTGGTCTTATGAAGATATTCCTGGGTTGGATACCGATATTGTGGTTCACCGCTTGCCTACTAAGGAAGACTGTCCTCCAGTAAAACAGAAGGTTCATCGAATGCGCCCAGAGATGTCTGAGAAAATCAAGGCTGAAGTGATGAAACAATTCGATGCCGGTTTTCTAGCAGTTACTTCATACCCGCAGTGGGTGGCCAACGTGGTTCTTGTGCCAAAGAAGGATGGTAAAGTTCAAATGTGTATTGACTATAGGGATCTGAATAGGGCGAGCCCCAAGGATGATTTCCCTCTGCCTCATATCGACGTTTTGGTTGATAACACCGCTCAACATAAGGTTTTATCCTTTATGGATGGTTTCTCCGGTTATAATCAGATTAAAATGGCTCCCGAAGACATGGAGAAGACAACCTTTGTTACTCAATGGGGTACCTTTCGCTACAAGGTCATGCCTTTTGGATTAAAAAATGCTGGGGCAACATATCAGCGCGCCATGGTCGCCTTGTTCCATGACATGATCCATCATGAGATTGAGGTATACGTCGACGACATGATTGCGAGATCCCAGACTGAGGAAAAACATTAGGACCATCTTCAAAAGCTATTTGATAGGTTGAAGTTGTACAAGCTGAGGTTAAACCCAAACAAGTGCACCTTCGGGGTGAGATCTAGTAAGCTGCTGGGTTTCGTCGTAAGCAATAAAGGTATTCAAGTGGATCCTGCAAAGGTGAAAGCTATACAGGAAATTCCAGTTCCCCGAACAGAAAAAGAAGTCAGAGGCTTTCTGGGACGACTGAACTACATTGCCCGATTCATCTCGCACCTGACTGCTACTTGTGAGCCAATCTTCAAGCTACTGAAGAAAGATCAAGTGGTAAGATGGAACGATGAATGTCAGGCCGCTTTCGAAAGGATTAAAGAGTATCTCTAAGAACCTCTTATTCCGATGCTTCCAGTTGAAGGGAGACCTTTGATCTTATACTTGAAAGTACTCGATAATTCAATGGGGTGCGTGTTGGGGAAGCATGACGAGTCTGGCCGAAAAGAGCATGCTATTTATTACCTTAGCAAAAAGTTTACCGACTGCGAGACCCGATACTCGTTGCTTGAGAAAATTTGTTGCGCTTTGGCATGGGTTGCTCGCCGGCTGAGACAGTATATGCTGACTCACACTACTCTATTGATATCAAAGATGGATCCAATCAAGTATATCTTCGAGAAGCCTTCCTTGTCCGGAAGAATAGCATGATGGAAGATGATCTTGACTGAGTATGACATCCAATACATGACCCAAAAGGCAATCAAGGGAAGTGTGTTAGCAGATCATTTGGCACATCAGGCAGTGGATGATTACCAGTCTATGAACTTTGAATTCCCGGATGAGAATATCATGATAGTGACTGACTGTGAGATACCTGGACCGGATGAAGAACCTGAGGAAGGATACCGATGGTCTACGTACTTTGATGGAGCTTTAAACGCTTTGGGTAATGGCATTGGCGCCATGATCATATCTCCTAAAGGCTCTCATACTCCATTCACCGCCCGACTATGTTTCAACTGTACCAACAATATGGCAGAGTATGAAGCGTGTATCATGGGTCTCCGAGCAGCAATTGACCTAAGGATTAAGTTTCTAAGTGTTTTCGGAGATTCCTCTCTCGTGATCAGTCAGATCAAAGGCGAGTGGGATACGAAACACCCAAATCTTATTCCTTACAAGGAGTATGTATTGACGTTGCTTCCACATTTCGAGGAGATAACCTTTGAACACTTCCCTAGAGAGGAGAATCAGTTGGCAGACGCGCTAGCTACGATGTCTTCTATGTTCAAAATTAATTGGGACAACGAAGCTCCCCGGGTTATCATTGAAAGATTGGACGAACCTGCACATTGTTGCGACATTGAGACTGAAGAGATAACAAAAAAGCCCTGGTTTCATGAGGTGAAGAGGTATCTTGAAGCTCAGGAGTACCCCGAGGGTGCATCTGTTAATGACAAGAAGTTTCTGAGGAGGTTCGCAGCGAAGTTCTTCATCAGCAATGGTATTCTTTACAAGTGCAACCATGATTCAACCTTACTGCAATGTGTGGATAAGAACGAGGCAGAAAGGATCATGGAAGAGTTACACGAAGGTACTTTCGGGACTCATTCCAGTGGACATACCATGGAAAAAAGGATCCTTCGGGCATGATATTATTGGTCCACCATGGAAGCCGACTGCTATCAGCATTCTCGGACCTGTCACAAGTGCCAAGTCTATACTGATAAGGTGCACATACCTCTAGTTCCTCTGAACGTCTTGACGGAACCTTGGCCTTTTTCAATGTGGGGCATTGATATGATCGACGAGATCAAACCTACGGCATCCAACGGGCATCGCTTCATCCTGGTAGCAATTGATTACTTTACGCAGTGGGTTGAAGCAGCTTCCTTTGCTACTGTAACCAAGAATGTCGTGGCACGGTTCATTCGGCACAATCTGATTTATCGATACGGTGTACCAGAGAGGATTATTACGGACAATGGTACAAACCTCAACAATAAAATGATTACCGAGCTCTGCAAGCAGTTCAAGATACAACATCATAACTCTTCTCCCTACCGACCGAAGATGAGTGGGGCTGTAGAAGCAGCTAATAAGAACATTAAGAAGATTGTGCAGAAAATGACGATAACATACAAAGATTGGCACGAGATGTTACCATTTGCTCTTCATGGGTACCGTACCTCAGCACGGACGTTAACAGAGGCAACACCCTATTCCTTGGTATATGGCATGAAGGAATTCTTGCCCATTGAAGTTCAGATACCCTCTCTCTGAATCATGAAGGATGCAGGTTTGAGCGAAGACGACTGGATCCAGACCCGGCTTGATCAGTTGAACTTAATCGACGAAAAGAGACTTACTGCTATTTGTCATGGTCAGACGTATCAAAAACGGATGATCAAGGAATTTAACAAGAAGGTTAGACAACAAGAATATCAAGTTGGCGATCTGGTGATCAAACGCATCATCTTACCTCAAGGTGATCCCAGGGGCAAATGGACCCCTACTTACGAAAGGCCATTTGTGGTTAAGAACATTTTCTCAGGAGGAGCTATGATTCTAACCACCATGGATGGTGACGACCTTCCTCACCCCGTCAATGCAGACATAGTGAAAAAATACTACGCATAATCAAAGACCCGCTAGGTCGAATGGCCTAGGCAAAAATAAGGGCTTCCCGGCGAACCAAAAGGGTTCGGGCAAAAATAAGGGATGAAAATGAAAAATCTGTACACCCGGCAGGTCGAAAACCTGAAAAGGCGGCTTGGGCAAAAAAGGGTATCCCGGTGGACTGAAAACCCGAAAGGGCAGTCCAGGCAAAAGTTAGGGATCAAAGCGTAACACTATGTCTCATTGGATCACCTTGCATCCAGACTTTGGTATCGACTATCACGCTTGAACGACACTAATCAATCTGATCTACCTTCAATCAAGTAGCAAAGTGATGAGATGCTCGAGAACATAAAGACAATAGCAGAGTTGGAACCCAGTGGGATTATTCACATAGCTGTTTTGTTTACGTTTTTCACAAATTGTGTAAATTCTATTATTCGGCGGCGTTCTCCTACTAGGACGTCAGCCTCTTGTACAAAAACGCCTATTTACAGGCCAAACTTTAAAATCAATACAAATTCATTTCCAAACAAATTTCAAACTGTTTTTCCTTTTACTGTTTTGTTTTGCAAATAATGTCCAATGTTAATTTTTGATATATTCATTTGACATTAATTGCTGCTCATGAATATTTACACGCGAAACAAAAGACGATTACTGGTAATATCAGAAACAGGGGCAAATGAGAATTTGTCTAAGCTTTGCAGTTGCTTTATCCACCAGGTACAAAGGTAAATTCAGCTGAAGAATATGGCTAAGGTACTTTCACTCCCCGCAGAGTAAGACAGTAATGATAGCTCTCCCCAACCGAGACTCACAACTATGAATGAATCGGTAATATTCTCCCCGAGCAGAGTTTATCTACCATCAACACTGAAAATGCTTAATATCCCCGGCAGTCTTAGTATTCCCCAACGGAGTATAAGGATATTCCCCGACATAGTACAAAATTTCCCCAGTGGAGTTTGAAAATTCTCCCCAGCGCAGTCTGAAAAAGCTCCCACGTGAAGTTTGGAGAATCATCCGCAGTAAACTTTGGAAGATTGTCCCCAGCAAGTCCAAAGGATTATCCCCATAAGAGTCTAAAAGGTTATTACCAGCGAAGTCACAGCTAAAAAATCATCCCCAGCGGAGTTCTTTCCTTTCACAAGCAAGAATTCAATCTCCAACAGGATTCAGCATCACCAGCAACGGTAATTCATCCCCAGCGGAATTTATCGGCAGGAATCCTCAGAAGAGCGTCTCTTCCCCACAGAGTAATCTCCTCATCAGCTTATTCCCCAACAGAGTTATCCTCTCCCGCAGGTTTATTCTCAAAATGTCTTCGTTCGCCATCCCCAGCGAAAGCGGAGAATCCAACTCTTTTCTCCAGCAGCTATTCGGGATTTATTTTCCCCAGCTAAAAACATTACATTCCCATACATCATGACACATGCATATACGCATCATATTGTTGGCTCCTAAATTCGACACCCATATTTATTATCATATAGACCATTAATTATGAGTCAAAAGAGTTTCCTACATAAGAAGGCTTCGACCAGCTGATCATGTCAAAGGCTCATCAAAGAATGACAAGATACTTAGAGAAATTCCTTTAAGTTGGAATCTTGTTGTCTTCGACATCGAAGGAACCTCTCGACAAAGGTACCTGATGCCCAAGGTCGAACGGTTTGAGATTTGAATTGTTGGAGGGAAAACGGTTACTTAGGATTTGTTTTAGTATAAATACTAGTTTTTCACGTAGTGTTCGCGTGTGTTCATCATTATATACAAGTCACTCATTTAGATTCAAGTACCCAGCGTGAGAGAAAGAATCATTGAGAATGTATGTGTGAAACACCATTTAAATTAATCAAAGTCTTTTATATTCAAGCAATTTACCGTTGTTCATTTATTTACTTCCGTCGAAGCCTTTTTATTCAACCATTCCTTAACGCTTTTATTTATTCTATCAAGCTTTCTCCATGCAATTTACTTAAATTGTCTTTACTGTACTAGCATTAATCACCATTAGGGTTAGTCAAACTCCAAAAAATCAACCATGTCTTAGGATCAATCTGATCGATCCTGCTAGTCACCAAATAAGTAACCTTTTGGAAGATCAGCGGTTGTTTACCAATTTTCACGGTAAACAAATTGGCACACCCGGTAGAACTTTGTGTTGATTTTTACGATTAACCATTTTATATAAAATATCCTCCTTTTTCGAGAGTATTGCATGTTATTGAGAAGTGGTAGAATATACACCAACGAAACCAATACTAGGAGAAGAAGTGAAGAGATGGAGAATCCGCCAAACAATGGAGAAATCCCACAAACAAACGTGGGAGCAACGGTTATCCCAACCGTAAGCGAAGCGGTAACTGCTGGTTCAACGCCAGCAGTAACGGTTACACAAACGGGGCCATTACCTCCATTTACATGCCCCAGAATGCCTTTAGGAACTCCCCCACCAAGGGGAAACCAAGGAACTAGGCCATATGTTCCCCCAGGCTTTTCGACAGTCGGTTTAAATCGAGAACCACTCTATGGCATGCCAACTTCTGAATTGGCTAGCCTGACAAATGCTACGTCCACTTTTTCAGATCCTTTAGTGAGCGCCTCTTCGCCACTCCAAGGCTCTGGGGTTGGTATGGCGAACAGGGGTAGGACCCAACTCTTAGGAGGAACGTCCCAAGTAATGCATGGCCTTACGAATGCCTCGACAGCAGTCTTGAGGTAGCAAATGGACGAAAGCAACCACGACATGGTTCAAATGTTGGCGCAAACTTTAAGCACAGTGCTAAATCCTCTAATACAAAATACCACCCAGTCGAATCAGAAAATGACAGCGCAAATGTCGCGTCTGGATGACTTTTTTGGGGTACCCCAACCTATTCGACATCCCCAAAGGGCACAGATAAGGGGAAACCAAGGTAAACTTCTAGAGGAAGAAACCACTATTAACCAAGTCCAGCAGCCTGTCGAAGAAAACCATAGGGTATGAATGAAACAACCCGGGGTCGAAGAGCCTAGAGTCATAGCCCCAGAAGTAAGGATGGTTAATAGAAACCAAAACGCTGACGAAGTAGTTCAGCAGATCCAATACCAGAATGTTGGTTTGGAAAATAACTTGACATCCATGATTGAAAGAATCATGATGCAAAATGGGATGAATACGGGCTTCCGTAGGCCCAACTTTACATCCCCGCTGTCGGAATATGTGTTACAAACGGACTTGCCTCCTAAATGAAAAGTCCCTAAGTTTACTAAGTTTTCAGGGGACACCACAGAATCCACTGTCGAACATGTGGCAAGATACTTAATCGAAGCAGGAGAAATTTCAAACAATGAGAACCTGAGGATTAAGTATTTCCCAAGTTCCCTAACAAATAATGCGTTTACTTGGTTCACAACTCTCCCCCCCAATTCGATCCACCATTGGACCTAGTTGGAGAGATTATTCCATGAGAAATTCTACATGGAGCAAACCAAGATAAGCCTGAAAGAGTTGGCCAGTGTAAAGAGGCGATTCACTGAACCTATAGACGAATATCTAAATAGGTTTAGATTGCTCAAGGCAAGATGCTTTACGCAAGTGCCAGAACATGAGTTAGTCGAAATAGCCGCAGGAGGTCTAGATTACTCCATTAGGAAGAAATTAGACACTCAGTACCTAAGGGACATGGCCCAATTGGCCGATAGGGTTCGACAAGTAGAACGCCTTAAAGCTGAAAAAGCCAGGGCGACAAAAACTCATAAAAGAGAAAGGATAGCGTATGTCGAAATGGACGATGAAGATCCAGAAACATTCGACAAACCTATAACCGTCGAAGAAAGTGAGGTCGATTTAGCTGAGTTAAAACAAGGGCCACCATACTCTTGCAAACTATTAGTCCCCTCAAGTGGGAAAAACCCCACTGGTCCTGAAAAGGCCAATGATAGGTTCCCTAAAAAGACTTACAGTTTTGATATTACGAAATGTGATGAAATTTTTGATTTACTTGTAAAAGATAGCCAAATGATAATACCCCCAGGGGTAAAAGTGCCTCCTCTTGATCAAAGAAAGAAAAGAGGCTTTTGTAAATATCATAATTTTCTGGGCCATAAAACATCTCAATGTTTTCTTTTCAGGGATCTCGTACAAAATGCTATTGAAGAAGGGAGGTTGAAGTTCACTGATAAGACCCCCATGACTGTGGATTCGAACCCTTTGCAGGCGGAAGCCCACTATGCTGAACCTTCATAGGTGAACGTGGTCGAGGCTTCCAGGAGTCAGGTGAAAAGGCCAGGGATAACTATGGTCGAAGTCACCAAAGATCATATCAATATGCCAATATTTGGCAGTTTTTCTGGGAATCTTTCTAGAAAGACAATCGAAGCAGTCCAAAAGGCCGCTGAAGGTCCAAAACTGGAGACAGGTGGAGCCTCAAAATCTGGAGCTAAACCCATTTCCTACTTGGCTGCAGTGCAAGGCCAGACATAAGACATGGAGGCTCAAATGAAGCAGATGACTCTTGTTACTAAAGACAACATGAATGTCAACATGGTCGAAATCTCTGAATTAAAAGTTTCAGAGGAGGCCATTAGGCAAGAGCAAGCAAACAGAACGGCTTTCCCTCGGGAAAATGAAAATCTGGCAGAAATTTTGCAAAGATGCCAGAAGAAAAAATCAGAAGTAATGCTGTGTCCTCGATGCAGCTCTATTTTTGACAAGAAAGCTTCCGAACACATCGAAGGTGTGAGAGCAGCAAACAAAAGAAGGGAAGGCTCTGATGTTCGACATGATCCCAGAAGAACCTAGCAAAAGGGTTCAAATCAGGAAAAGAGGCCACTAACTTCCAGGCCTCCAACCAATGTTCCAGCTGATACATGGCTCAAGACATCGAGTCGAAAGAGACCCAGCGGAGAAAGGTGGCATTCCTTCGAAGTGCCAAGAGGTTCATCTTTGACACTCAAGAAAGGGCCTCATGTAGGTGCCTCCAAAGTGACCCAAGTATCAAGTAACTACAAGGGAAAGAACCCAATGTCTCGATCCCAGTGGATAAGATACCAAAGGCGGCGCAAGGCTGAGAGGGAAGCTATCAATGAACCAAAGCCAGAGTCAAGTTCAAATGTCCCCCAGTGAAATCAAAGAAAGCCTTTAGAGAGGGAACCAGTGACCAATAGACTGGTATGGCCTAACCAAGGCAAAGTTGGTGACGAAGATGGCTCTGAGTCTGATGACACCCTAAATATCATGGTGAATATAGTCTCAGTTTTTCCAAGAGAATTCAACTACCAAATGGAGGTCGAATCGAACGACTGGGAAGTCGAACAAGAAATGGCCAAACATAGGCCAGTATGCTACTTCCTCATGGATAATGGCTTCACTGAAGAGCAAAATGGTTTTTTCGAACCACCTACAGAGGCGATGAAAAGTCACCTCAAGCCTTTATTCATAAGGGCAAGGCTCGAAGAAGCCACTGTAAACAAAATCTTGGTGGACTGTGGGGAAACCATCAACATAATCCCCCACTTCATGCTAAGAAAAATAGGCAAGAGTGATGAAAACATTAAGCCTCATAACATGGTCCTATCGAATTACGAAGGCGGAATAGAGACCACCATGGGTGTGATCCAACTAGACCTCAAAGTAGGATCCATCCTTCGACCAACTATGTTTATGGTCATATCGGCTAAACCAAATTACAATCTATTGTTGGGCCGATAATGGATATATGGTGTTGGAGCAGTACCATCATCAATGCACCAAAGGTTAATATTATGGCGTCCTGATGGAATTGTCGAGAATAAAGAAGAAGATCAGAGCTACTACTTGGGCGAAATAAATCACCTATGGAGAGCTGACTTCGACAAAAATTTGGCTCACATTGGGCCATGCCCAGCACATGACTTCGACATGGCGCCAGCACCAAATGCTTTTTGTTCCTTGTACCTGCATCCTGATCATGGGTTTCAATGGGACAAAGAAGACTTGTCCCACATTGATTTCAGTGGGCTAACTAACATCTAGCCAACTGGTTGGGGAAGTGAATTCAGTGATAATGACTGAGTCACAAGCACTACAGCGAATTTCGGCTTACGTAGCCGAAACAAGGATGATAGCGGCTCTCGAAGCCGAAGTAAAATATATGGCCACCCAGGCCAACGACCAAGAGCTACCTTCAGCAAGTCCTGGAAAAGATTTCGACCCAGAACCTCCTGATATCATGACAGAAGGAATGCAGGATCAAAGGCTCGACGCCATCTATGACGATGAGCCTTTGGGATTCGAAAAGGACCCCTTGGCGAACAACATCAAAATGTTATCACAGGATCCTTTAGAAGAAATCAACTTGGGCGAAGGGTTAGAGAAAAGGCCCACTTACATTAGCGCCAAAATAGACCCAGAGCTCAGGGTTGAAGTGATCCAATTACTAAAGGAGTTCAAGGACTGATTTGCATGGGATTACGACGAGATGCCTGGTCTCGACAAAGGATTGGTAGAACTTCAGTTGCCAATCAAACCTGGAAAGAAGCCAGTCAAGCAATGTCCAAGACGCTTCGCTCCGGAAATACTGTCGAAGATCAAAACGGAAGTCGAAAGACTGCTGAAGTGCAAATTCATACGAGCTACGAGGTATGTCAAATGGATTGCAAACAATGTGCCAGTAATTAAGAAAAATGGTACGTTGAGGGTGTGCATAGATTTTAGAGATTTGAATGCTGCAACACCCAAAGATGAATATCCTATGCCTGTGGCGGAAATGCTAGTCGATTCTGCCGCTGGCCATGAGTACCTGAGCATGCTCGACGGTTACTCAGGATACAATTAAATTTTCATTGCTGAAGAAGATGTGTCGAAAACAGCTTTTCGATGCCCCGGGGCTTTAGGCACTTATGAATGGGTAGTGATGCCTTTTGGCCTAAAAAACGCTGAGGCAACATATCAGCGAGCGATGAACTCTATCTTCCATGATTTTATTAACACTTTTATGCAAGTATATATTTATGATATTTTTGTAAAATCTGTTTCCAGGAAGAACCATATAGACCACCTTCGACAATCATTTGAAAGAATGAGAGAACATGGTCTGAAAATGAACCCTTTGAAGTGTGCGTTATGTGTGAAAGCTGGAGATTTCTTGGGCTTCGTCGTCCACAAGAAAGGAATCGAAATCAACCAGAACAAGACAAAGGCAATCTTGGAAGCGAAAGCGCCAACGAACAAGAAGGAACTGCAATCTCTACTGGGTAAGATAAATTTCTTAAGGAGATTTATATCTAACCTAAGTGGAAAAGCTCAAGCCTTCTCACCCTTACTTCGATTGAATAAGGAAGGATTCGAGTGGGGGCAAGAGCAATAGGAAGCCTTCAACAAGATCAAAGGGTATCTCACTAAGCCACCTATTTTGGTGCCTCCTTGTAGCAATAGGAGTATGAGATTGTAAATAGCTGCATCCGACAAAACTTTGGGAAGCACGTTAGCCCAAGAAGATGAAAATGGAGTCGAAAGACCCATTTACTACCTTAGCAGAGTTTTGAACGATGCAGAAACTAGATATAGCGAAGTTGAAAAATTATGTCTATGTCTTTATTTCTCTTGTACAAAGCTCAAACAATATATAAAACCAGTTGATGTGTATGTTTCGTCTCATTTTGATGTTTTCAAATACATGTTGTTGAAACCCATCTTGCACAGTCGAATTGGCAAGTGGGCGCTAGCATTAACTGAGTATTCATTGACCTTTATGCCTCTTAAGGCAGTAAAAGGGCAAGTGGTAGCAGACTTTATAGTCGGCCACTCAATTCAGGTTGAAAATATAAATTACGTGGAGATAGAACCCTGGAAATTCTACTTTGATGGTTCCAGCCATAAAGATGGAACATGAGTAGGGGTCTTAATTATTTCTCCAAAAAAAATTCCAACAACATTCAAGTACAAGATAGAAGGTACTTGTTCGAACAATGAGGCTGAATACGAAGCTCTAATTACTGGCCTTGAAATATTGTTGGAATTGGGGGCAACTTGAGTCGAAATAATGGGAGACTCAGAGTTAGTCATCAAGCAAGTCACAAAAGAGTATAAATGCATAAGAGAAAATCTTATTATGTACTTTGTGATAGCAAATCGTTTATTGAAAAAATTCGAAGTGGTTAATATTCGACACATACCTAGATTGGAAAACCAAGTAGCCAATGATTTGGCACAAATTGCATCTGGGTACAAAATTTCAAAAACGAGATTACAAAGAGCAATCGAAGTTTGAGAAAAAATAAAAGCAACCAGCCTGTCTCCAACAGATTTGGAATCAACAAGACTAGGGTATGCTGATCAAAGGAACTTTGAAATTTCGTTCATAGACAATTTGTCAGAGCAGGATTGGAGGAAACCCATTATAGATTATCTATAAAATCCAACAGCTTTGACAGAACGAAAAATAAAATATAGGGCGTTGAGTTACGTACTCATGGGTAATGAGTTGTTCAAAAAGACGCCTGAAGGGGTATTATTAAAATGCTTAAGCAAAACCGAAGCATACATAGCCCTTTCGACTACGCATGCTGGAGCATGTGGGGCTCACCAAGTAGGTCATAAGATGAAATGGTTGTTGTTTCGACAAGGACTATATTGGCCCACTATCTTGAAAGATTGTGTTGAGTTCGCGAAGGGTTGCCAAGAATGCCAAGTCCATACTGGTATCCAACATGTACCAGCAAGCGAACTTCACTCAATAGTGAAACCTTGGCCCTTTAGAGGATGGGCGTTGGATCTTATTGGAGAGATTCGACCAGCATCATCAAAGAGCCAGAAGTATATACTGGTAGGCATTGATTATTTCACTAAATGGATCGAAGCTATCCCTTTAGTCAATGCAGACCAAGAAAATGTCATTGAATTTATTCAAAAGAACATTATCTACAGATTTGGAATCCTTGAGACTATAACAACTGATCAAGGGTCAATGTTTACTGGTCGAAAGATGCAGGAATTCTCTCAAGAAACAGGCTTTAGACTCCTAACATCAACGCCTTATTACGCACAGGAAAATGGTCAAGTCGAAGCAGCGAATAAAATAGTGATTGGCCTGATAAAAAAGAATGTAGGAAAGAAGCCAAAAAATTTGCATAAAACATTAGATCAGATCTTGTGGGCCTGTCGAACGTCCCCAAAAGAAGCCACAGGTACAACACCATATCGGCTAACTTTCGGTCATGACGCAGTATTGCCAGCAGAAATTTGTCTTCAATCAGCAAGGGTTCAGAGACATCAAGATATTCCCTTTGAGATTTATTAGGATATGATGTTAGACGAACTAGTAGATTTAGACGAAGAAAGACTACGAGCTCTCGACCCGCTGAGAATTCAGAAGAAAAGAGTGGAAGACTCTTACAATAAGAAAGTAAAGCCTAGGGCATTCTCACCTGGAGAATTAGTTTGGAAGGTAATTCTCCCCATGGATCGAAGTGATCGAAGCATGGGAAAATGGTCACCCAAGTGGGAAGGACCATTCAGAATTATTCAAACTTTTTCTGGTGGAGCATATGAGGTCGAAGAGTTAAGCGAAGATAAAAGACTCTTGAGGGTAAACAGAAAATATTTAAAAAAATATAAACCTATGCTCCAAGAGATCAAAATAAATAACAGTTAATAATTACGTTAACCATAAAGCCAAAATGGAAAATGATATTAATTAACCAAAATGACTACATTGTGTTACAAAAATTACAGTACATGGTCAATGAGGTGTTGAGCAAGCTAAAATGGAATGGAAGCTTTAAGTCGAAGATATTTGGCTCGCTGCAACTCCAGTCGTTTGTTACACAAGGCATTCGCCTGAGAAATTTTGGCAATCTGGTCATCTAGGGCTTAGGCCCTTTCAGCGAACTCTAGGCCTCGAGCAACTTCATCTTGGCTCTCTACGTCTGAAACGGTCGAAAGGAGTTCCTCTTTGCGCTTAGTGTTAGCGTTTAACCTGGCCTCCAACTCCTCGATTTGCGCCCTTATAGAGGCGTTATCCTAATCTATGGCTTCGATTTCTTGTTGCTTAGACGTCTTTTGTTTCGACAATTCTGCAATTCGAGAAGTCTATTAAGCTACTTCAGTCCAAGCAGAAGAACTTTTTCCATGCAGTGTTTCGAGTTGGCTGTTGAACCCCCTTGGACGATTGTAGTCCGCAGAGACTTGGTCAATAATGGAGTATAACTCCAAGATGAAGCTGGAAATCTTGGAGAAACAACAAGCAAATCAACTGCATCCAAGACGACTCCCAAACAAGACCGGGCAGTAGGATCCCCCTCCAAAGCCTTCATTAGATCCCTCTTGAAGAACTGAGCCTTGACTTTCTTCAAGACCTCATCGAGAGGAGAAGTCGAAGTAGACTTCCCTGATGCAGTAGAAGCATCATGGCTAGGGTCAGATGAATTTTCCCTGCTCTCGATGATGGAATTCAGGTAGCCAATTGGATTGTTTTGCTTCAAGAGGGCCAAATCCTCTTTAGACCTGGGCTTTGTTGAGGTAACCGTTTCTGCAGCAGTGTGGGTTTGGGGCTGGTCATTTTCAGCAGTGTCAGCGTCAACATGACCCTCTTCATCATGTTGCTCTTCTGTGTCATTGACCACTTGAGCTTCCTCCTGGTGGTGCTCCTCTGTTTCAGCAAGGACTTTATCATCCACCAGTTCCTCCTCTCGTTGTCTGCTATGGTCAGCAGAGTCTTGTGGCTCTGATGTTTGATTTACTTCGTTAACAGAACTGACAAAATAAGAAGGATGGTGAATGGGTTCCCCTGCGCTATTTACAAAGGAATCAGAACCTTCGACAGGATGCCCAGTTGGTGCTGAAGTTCCAGCAGTCTCCTGAAAATAGAAAAGGAAAAATATTCTGATTTAGGGAGATGCACAATCAAAGGTGATCGTCGACACCTAAGTTAAAAGTGGTCGAAGGCACTACCTGTAAAGGAACTTCAGCCCCAGGGTTAGAGTTGTCACTCTCAACAGGTTTATTGAGCAAGAGGTTTAGCTCCTCCTCCGTGGGCTCTTCGATGATCACAGGAGGTGGCCTGGGTTTATTCCCTGCGACCTTGGTTCTAATCACAGGTCGAGGCTCAGGAGCAGGAGCAGCCTTCCTCAGCTTTCTCCATTTGATAGGAACAAGGGGAGATTCATCCTCATCGCCACTCGAAGATTCGACCATTAATGCATGTCTCTTCTTAGGCGCAGGTTCCTGAAAGTCCCAAATGGAGTTGATTTAAAACACAGCATCGAAAACCAGGATGTTTAAAACCAAAGCAGGAGACAAGAGAGATTTTTGTTACTTGTGCTGGAGGTTTTGTAGAGGGACCTCCACCCCGAAGGTTGTCTGTGGCCTTCTTAGCCACAGGTTTTCGAAAAACTGAAAGAAGACATGTTCACAAGTTATATTTGGAAGATATAAGTTGAAATGAAAAGACAAGTATAATTTGAGGAGGGAACGTACATCTCTTTATTTTGTCGAGAACCAAGACGAAGGACTTCTGGAGTTCGTCTGCAAAATCTTTTTCGTCGAAGAACTCTTCGACGTAATATCTCTTCCACCAGTCTTCAAAAGATGGAGAATAGAGGAAGTTGTATTGGTAGTCGAACAATGATAGTACGGTCCGACCAACGTACCTACTAATATGCTTAGTAGCAGCATCCTCAGAGTAGTCATTACAAAAGTACAACAATGATTTCTCCCGAGGATAAATTGGAGAAGGAAGCGACTGGATAATGCCAAACTGTCGAGAGACAAGATTCGGCTGGTAAGTAATCAGGCTCAGCTGATTCTTTGAACTCTTGAAGCGCAATGCATTATCCTTGGAGTGAGAAACGCTTCCCATATCATTGTGTGCTCCTCGAGGTGAGGATCCTCTGATGATTTAGGACGGGGCCTGGTGAACCACCCTGGGCCAAACTTTCGACCGGCGAAAGGGGCCATGGTCGAGGTAAATTCTTTCCTCCCTGCAAACATATGAACGAAGTTTGCAAAGGTCTTTTGAAGCTCCAACCCATCTTCAGTGGGAGTCAATAAGGCAAGCCGGGTGCCTTCGACACGCCTTCTGGCTATCTCAGGAGCCTTTTCATTTATTTGAGTCTTTTGGGGTAGAAAAGACTCAAAAGTGGCGTTTAGCCAGAGTTGAAGTAGACAGAAGGGTCCAGCAAGCAGCAAGCTGGTTCTATTTTCTATTATTTTTAATTGAGCCGCTTCACTGCTTATTGACTCATACAGGTTTGCCAGTATTAATTCGGCCAAACAGATTTTTTGACCGTGATGAAGCTGAGTAGCAAGGGTGACCATTTTCTTCGTCACCTGTAGGGATTTCGTGCAAAACACGAAGCGTGACAGCCAAAGGGCTAGAAACGCAATGTGCTCCACATCAGTCACCACAGCCGTCGATTTGTCGTGGTAGTGGTTGGTGTAGGTGGTATAAGTGGGTTTGGTAGCTGAAAACCCAACCTGTTCTTCAGACATTTCCTCTGGGTTAAAGTAATCCCCAGTTGGTCGAAGACCAGTAATAGCAGCCACGTCAAAGAGAGTAGGTGTTACCATTCCACAAGGCAGGTGGAAGGTGTAGTGAGTATAGTCCCAAAATAGCAAAGAAGCTACCAGCATTTTAGGACAATAGTTGAGGCCAGTTTTGGACAGCATGACTAGGTCATAAATCCCCATGCCTTTCCAAATCGAAGCCTGGCACTTCTCCATCTTGTGGAGCCAAGCGTTGTATTCTGGTGTAAGGTTAGGGCTAGACCTAAACACCCTAACCCCCCTGTTGAAGAACCGAAGATCTATTTTCTCTTTTGCAGGATCTTCGGTATCGTCTGTCACCTTCTTGGAGCACCCAATGGGCTTGAGTGCCTCATGCACGGGGAAGAAACCCTCGATTTTCGTTGGGTTAGCAATGCATGTAAAAAGGGGGCCAGACATAGCAAAAACCTGGTTGGAATAGCCAACAGGAATCAGCAGTTGAGAACCATAAGTTTCACGCTCAGCATCTCCCATGGGTTCAGGAACCCTTCGCATTCCCATGGAGTTAACTATCGGAGCGGTTGAGAAGATTTCCGGTTGAGTAGTTTGAGAGGGAGTGCTAGATCTGGGGACATTGGAAGCACGAGAACGTGAGGTCATTTTTTGGTTTGAGATGAAGATGGATGAAGAACAAAGATTTTTGGGTTTGGAGAGGAAGAAGCAAAGGTTTGCTTGCAGGAAATTTTGTTCGACTTAAGGCTTGGATGAAAGAAAGCGTAAAGAGTCCAACAAGGGGCACTTAGTGCTATTTATAGTGATTGAAAATCACAAGACTCGAGGTCATTTAATGTCTCAGACAAGAGTGGGGCACGTGGCGCTCATTTGGTGATGTAGCCGTTCTGAAGAACGGAAACGGTGCAGCGTGCGTCCTTGATTTCCGGAAATAGTCATGATGACAACATTTGAAAAGACATCGTGCGTGCTAAATGCCTTACTGAAGTGACGTCTTGGGAACAGGTGAAATGATGACTTTTTGAGATTGTCAGTTGGTTGGTAGGAGGCGAAAAGCACACAAACTAATTTGTGGCTGAGAATGAAGGACATGTGTTGAATGGAATATCAAAGAATGCCTTTTTCTTTTAGTGTCGAAAAAAGACATTCTTGGGGGGCAATTTGTTGGCTCATAAATTCGACACCCATATTTATTATCATATAGACCATTAATTATGAGTCAAAAGAGTTTCCTACATAAGAAGGCTTCGACCAGCTGATCATGTCGAAGGCTCATCAAAGAATTACAAGATACTTAGAGAAATTCCTTTAAGTTGGAATCTTGTTGTCTTCAACGTTGAAGGAACCTCTCGACAAAGGTACCTGATGCCCAAGGTCGAACGGTTTGAGATTTTAATTGTTGGAGGGAAACCGGTTCCCAGTAGTTACCAAGTGCAACGTGTTGAGAACATAGGCGTCGAAGGTTGTGAGCGTGCCATATGGCGTCATCTTGAAGCGGTGTAACTGCCCAGCGGTTACTTAGGATTTGTTTTAGTATAAATACTAGTTGTTCACGTAGTTTTCGCGTGTGTTCATCATTATATACAAGTCACTCATTTAGATTCAAGTACCCAGCGTGAGAGAAAGAATCATTGAGAATGTATGTCTGAAACACCATTTAAGTTAATCAAAGTCTTTTATATTCAAGCAATTTACCATTGTTCATTTATTTACTTCCGTCGAAGCCTTTTTATTCAACCATTCCTTAACGCTTTTATTTATTCTATCAATCTTTCTCCATGCAATTTACTTAAATTGTCTTTACTGTACTGGCATTAATCACCATTAGGGTTAGTCAAACTCCAAAAAATCAACCATGTCTTAGGATCAATCTAATCGATCCTGCTAGTCACCAAATAAGTAACCTTTTGGAAGATCAGCGGTTGTTTACCAATTTTCACGGTAAACACATACAAATACAATCTCATTTATTTTGAGAACATCATTGCTTGATATATATCATGCATTGCATACGACTGACCTTTACCTTTCAGGAAGGATGCAGTTAAATTCTCAGCTATGTCGAACTACTGACTGTTTCTTAAATCTCAACTGAATTAGTCTCGGTTGAATTACAGATAAGGTTCTAAATCTTGACAATTTTCCTCCGTCGAAGTGTGGACGAGTTCTTAAATCTCAATAGAATTATTCTTCGTTGAAGTACAGACAGTTCCTAGATCTCGATGAAGATGTTTCCCTCAGTCGAAGTACTGACCGGTTCTTAAATCTCAACTGAATTAGTCTCGGTTGAATTACAGATAAGGTTCTAAATCTCGACAATTTCCTTCGTCAAAGTGTGGAAGAGTTCTTAAATCTCAACAGAATTAATCTCTGTTGAAGTACAGACAGTTCCTAGGTCTCGATGAAGATGTTTCCCTCAGTCGAAGTACTGACCGGTTCTTAAATCTCAACTGAATTAGTCTCGGTTGAATTACAGATAAGGTTCTAAATCTTGACAATGTTCCTCCGTCGAAGTGTGGATGAGTTCTTAAATCTCAACAGAATTATTCTCCGTTGAAGTATAGACAGTTCCTAGATCTTGATGAAGATGTTTCCCTCAGTCGAAGTACTGACCAGTTCTTAAATCTCAACTGAACTAGTCTCGGTTGAATTACAGATAAGGTTCTAAATCTCGACAATGTTCCTCCGTCGAAGTGTGGACGAGTTCTTAAATCTCAACAGAATTATTCTCCGTTGAAGTACAGACAGTTCCTAGATCTCGATGAAGATGTTTCCCTCAGTCGAAGTACTGACCGATTCTTAAATCTCAACTGAATTAGACACGGTTGAATTATAGATAAGGTTCTAAATCTCGACAATGTTCCTCCGTCGAAGTGTGGACGAGTTCTTAAATCTCAACAGAATTATCCTCCGTTAAAGTACAGACAGTTCCTAGATTTCGATGAAGATGTTTCACCCAGTCGAAGTATTGACCGGTTCTTAAATCTCAACTGAATTAGTCTCGGTTGAATTACAGATAAGATTCTAAATATCGGCAATCCTCCTCAGTCGAAGTAGTGACCAGTTCTTCAATCTCAACTGAATTAGTCTCGGTTGAATTACAGATAAGGTTTTAAATCTCGACAGATTTACCCCAGTTGAATTACGGGCAGGTTCTTAAAACTCGGCAGAGATGTTCTCTCAGCTGAAGTACAGGCAAGTTCCTAAATATCAACAAAGATCAGGCTTCCCCAGCGGAATCTTCCACAACGACAGGTATGCAAGTTCTCGCTAAGGAATCCCTTATGAGATCGACACTCCTGCAGATGGCATCTTTAAGCCCATCCTCCCGCCAGCAATCTCCAAATGGCATCTGTAAGCCCATTCCCGACATCACAAGACTGATACCACTTCATGCGAGTGCAAATTTCTGGGCACTCTAGTGTTCAATCATCTTCCACCTTCGGATCACGAGAGGCACGAAAGCCAATCTACATCCTCAGGTTTAAGAAGATTGAACAGGGGCAACTGTTGTACCCCAAAATTTTCCCTCTCACATTCCTCAAAACATTTCAAGAAAAATCTCCAAGTGGCTCAAGGTAGCTCAAGAGTTGGTCAGACAAATTACCTCCTAAGGAAGTCAACCCCAAATTAGGGTTTTGTGTTGCATCAAGATCCTTGAATCCAAATGACCTAAAGTTCTCCCCAATGTCCTAATATGTTCTCAAGGTCATCCATGTCAAATTTCAAGCCTTTCAGAGGAAGTTTGCTCAGTCAATTGCTTAAAGGGTCCAAAAATCGACTATGCTAGGGCAAAAGTCAACTGTGACCCAAATGCAGTCAAACTTCAAGATTTTTCGTCAAAATTCTCATTTTGAAGGATATTTCATCATTTGATCAAGGGTTGATCATGATTCATCAAAGATTGCTCAAAATTCATCAAGATTCAAAAGTTGCTAAATTAGGGTTTTGTAGGAAAAGTCAACTCAACTTTGACCAAGCATAACTTTCTCATACTTTATGATAAATGACCCATCCAAAGCTCATTTTGAAGAGGATGCAATTTCATACAATCCATATTCATACCCCAAGATCAAAAAATTCACTCACAAGAAGTTATAAATTTGGACATTATAGGTCATTTTTGAAAGTCAACAAAAACACCTTTTTTGCCAAAGCTTATAACTTGAGCACGGAATATCAAAATGATAAGAGACAAAAATGGTTGGTTAAAATACATCTCAATATTTCTAAAAAGTCGAAGAACCCCTCCAAAAGTTCAAAATTGAAGAAGTTATGCATTGTTGAAGTTGGACATTTTTGCAAAATTGCCAAAAGTCAACCATCCCCAAAACTTCAAATTTTGTCAAATGGGCCCATTCTTTTCCACTTGATTTGAGCTTGCATAGTTTTCCACGTGTCCTAGCTTCATCCATGAGCTCATATTTCATTTTTATTATTTTATTTGATTTTTTATTGAATTTATTCATTTTAAATCAAATTAAATCATATAAAATCCAAAGCTTTGATTACATGAGCTTTTTTGGCTATTTCAGGATTTGATCATCATCATTAACATCATCAAAATCGAATCAAGCAATTCATGTGCAAAAAGATTGAGATTTGGGCAAATTTGGCAAGTTGTAAAGAGGAGATCAAATCAAATTCCAATGCATTGATTTAGAGAGATTCAGTCCATGATTTCTACCCTAATGCAAAGCATGATACATAAGGAAGCAAAAGCAATCGAAATAAGGGTTGGAAGCTGTTGAAGGAGGCAGAAACAAAATTGAAAAAAAAGCATAAAAAACTTGAGATCAAAATCAAGCTTGGAGACATTTTTAGGGCTTGGCAAGCATCACAATCGCTTCCTGGCAACTCTCAAAAGCATAACCAATCAGAATCACACATTTTCCAACCTCCTAGAGCGCTGTAAGTGGTTCACGAGTCCGCTCCATTCTTGAAATAAATTTGTGTTATTCTTGCATCTACAATGAAAACTAATTGCATATTTTGACTCACCATGCCATTTGCAGTCTTTTGACATTATTTAATTTCATTCGTCTAACCTGTATAAAGAACCACCATTGTTAGGGTTTTGCATCTTGGTTTAGGGTTTTTCGTTTCAGATAAAATCAGCCTTAGTAATGGCTATAGGCGTGACCGGAAGAGGAAGGCGAATTTAACCATGGCATCAGAAGGCATTTCTATGGCCTATGGAGGATTTTGGAGCATGACAGGCTTGTAGCGATGGACCTCCAGCCGTAGGTATAGCATCCTGGGTTTTTAGCAACGGATGAAGGACAGGGGTGATGAGTTGTCATCCACATATTCTCCTATTCAGATATGGCGCGCGTATTTTAGTTGCTGACCAATTATTATTGTTTTTGCTTTATTATTATTATTTTATATTCATATAACAAATGGAACAGTTTGGCGTAGTGGTAAAGCAAGCAACATATCACTTTCAGGACCTGGGTTCGAATCCCAGGTCCCCCATTTTCTTTGATATTTTTCTTCTCCAGGTGATCATGTGCATATCCAGGCTTGCAGTGTATCATGCACAATCACGCATCCAATAGCCAGATGGCCTAAAGGCCAGATCTGGTGGCCAAGATCTGAAGGTCTACCATGGTCCAAGTCAGTGCATGCACACCAAATCCAAAAAGTCAAATAAGGCCAGCGTGTTTTGGGCCTTCAGATTGCTATTCAAGCTCCCAATTCAGGCCCATACCCCCTCTCTCTTTTATTTTACTTATTTTGCTTTATTGATTTATTTTTATTATTTTCTAACCAATTAAAAAATTCTTTTCTTTATAAAATAAAATCACAAAAATATTTTCTTTATCAAATCAAATTTTTAGTTTTATTTTATTAATAAACACTAATTAAATTAACTTAGGTTTTAATTAGAATAACTTTAACATATTTTTGTAAATAATTAAAATTAAATTAGATTTAATTAGGTTTTTACTAATTCAATTAATTTTATTTTTCTTTCTTAAAATAAAAAAAAAAACCAAAAATAATTTATTTTTATTAATTAATTTATTTGTTAATTTAGTAATTAATTTAGGTTAATTTCTTTCTTAAAATAAAAATAACAAAAAAATCTTTTCTTTAACAAAAACGGTCAAAACCCTAATCTTGCATCCGATTAAATTTTGCGCTGCGATTTATTTTCTTTCATCATATAATGTACTTGCTCCCGGTTTGTAATAGTTAATAGGACTTTTATTTATTTTTATTTGCTTTATTTTACTTTTCAAAAGGGTTTGTCTTTGGCGATGTAAATACCAGACGCCTTGTAATTTAAATTCCGCATTTTATTTCCCGCAAATTATAACTGCTAGATGTTTGATAATAGGATGACATGACAAGACTGAATGTTTTAACTTAAGATCAACTTAGATCACCCTTAACATGTAAAAAGATAAAATTAACTGAAAACAACAAACTCGCACATGCGCACTCTTAGGGTACACCCCACTTGGTTGCCTTCGTACATGGTCATTGAGTATAGGTCGCTTTAGAGGTCGTCCTCTTGTCCAAAGATCATAGTCGCCTCGAAATGGTTGCCTCGGATATTGTTGCCTCAAACAAATGATCTAAGACATTAGGGTTACCGCTAAGGCGTCCTAACATTTCTTTGGTGACCGTAAGTCCCTAAATTCAAATTGACCCTCAAACTCCAACGACGATGCTACCTACTCATCAATAGTGGGATAGCATTGTCTAAAGGACATTAGCATATAACGATTCTTTTTTCGAGTAGGTAGATGGTTCTTAGATACTTGCTCTTTTAAAAACAAAAACTCTTCACACTTACACTTTTCGAACAAAGTTTTCAAAAACACTTCATACACTCTTGAGGACAGAAGCAAGAGTTAAATCGAAGTTTCAAACAAAAACTTTTTCAAACCCACAAGCACAAAGAAAATAATTTTGAAAAAAATATGAGCAAGTACCTAAGAGACCGTGGATAACCACTGATAGAAAGGGTGCTAATACCTTCCCTTTCTATAATCTACCCCCCGAACCCGAGAAATAATCTCGAAAAAGGAATTTTTCTGTGCTTTTTTTCCTTTCCTTGTTGGATAAAATAAAAGTCAGTGGCGACTCTTGCTTACCGCGACATTTTGCAAACAAAAACGCAAAACGCAAACCAGCATTACCATAAACAGTCAGTTCTTCCCACCGCATCACACCGACATTGAATTGTTTCATGACTTCAGCCTTGATCTTTTCTGACATATCTGACCGCATACAAAGAACCTTCTGTTTCACTAGAGGGAAGTCCTCTTTTGTAGGTAGGCGATGAACCACAATATCGGTGTCAAGTCCCGACATGTCTTCGTATGACCAGGCAAAAACCTCAACATAGTCATGTAGCATATGAATTAACCACTGTTTGACATTGGGCTCCAAGTTTGCACCTACCTTGACTTCTTTTTTGTCCTCTTCAGTACCCAAGTTCACTGTCTCAACTGGCTCCTCATGAGGCTGTATTGCCATTTCTTCCTATTGTAATAGTCTGGCAAGCTCTCTTGGTACCTCAAAATATTCCTCACCTTTATCCTCGGCTTAGTTAATCGTATTTTCAAAATCATAATGAGCAATAGAAGAACCGTTATCAATGGGATCCAAAATGGATGTGGATCTGCAGTTTGATATGTGAGTATGTGTAAGAGCATAGCTGTATATTTTTGATAAAGTAAAGAGGAAGAAAAGAAAAACAAAGAGCGTAAAATTTGAATGTGAAGTGTCCAATGTTTTATTGATGACATATGTAAATGAAGTAATGACCCTCACAAATAGACCATTGTGCCTCGGGTAAGACACAAGGCTTTAATGTTTCAATTGTTCAAATATTACATTTCATTAAAACAAAACGGCAAATTACTCTTGAATAAAAGTAATAGGCACAAAGTCTTTAGCCACCCAATTACTGAGTCCACTTCAGATGGTTGGGAAGATCCACTTGTCTAGGTCATAATCAATATCGTTGTCTTCTAGAGCATTGACTCCATGGTTGCTGATTCATAAAGGTGGTCCCTCGGTGTGAGGCCGACAAATAGCTCTCTAGGCTCCTGAGGTAAAACCCAAACCAAATTTGTCATATTTGTAGGGAATATCCAGAAGTTGGCCCCAAATTATACACCCATCTTCTTCAATGACTTCCTTGGCATATTTTAGAGAAGCCATCTTCAGTGGAGGCCTAATAGTCTTTGGAACACTGGAAGTGGTCTTGGTTGTAGCAATGGTCTATAGAACCTCCTCAAAGTTCTGACAGGAGGTCTCAATGAACTCGCCGTCCATTTCAATATACCTGAAAGAGTTCAGGTGGCTTACTATGTACTCCTCCTCCCCATGGACTATGATAATTTTCCCATTGACTAGGTACTCCAGCATCTGATGTAGGGTGGAAGTCACAGCACCAGCCCAATGGATCCAGCGTCGACCCAATAAACAGGAGTAAGATGGGCGGATGTCCATCACATAGAAAGTGGAATGAAACGTCTGAGTACCCACTTTGATAGGGATGTCCACTTCCCCATGCACCATTGTTTTAGAACCGTTGAAGTCCCTTACCACAATGTTACTGGGCTTTAGTGTGAGCCCTTCACAATCTAACCTGTCTAGAGCGTTCTTGGGTAAGACATTCAGTGATGAACCTGTATCCACCAAAACATGGGCTAATGTAGTCCCCCTGCACTCAATGGAGACATGTAGGGCATCATTCTGTTTCCTTCCCTTGGGAGTTAGGTTTGCATCATAGAATCCCAGGCCATTGTCAGTTGTCAAACTAGTCACACAATTTTCGAACTGATCAGCGGAGGTCTCTTGAGGCACGTGGGCAGACTTTAGGAATTTTACTAAAGCCTTGCATGGGCTTCAGAGCACACCAGTAGGGCCAACATGGAGATTTTTGAAGGCGTCTTCCCCAATTGCTCTACGACATTATAATCACTTTTCTTGATTATTTTCAATATCTCTTCCATCTCCTTTTTAGAAGCCTCGGGAATGGCTTCTGGATATGCCTTCGTCCGGACAGGCTCAACCAATACCTCTTTTCCACGAGTCTTGGTCGACCCAGTAGCAGGGATAACAGTAGGACCAGAAGTAGGAGTAGCCATGGGGATATTGATAGGAGCAGCAGTAGGAATAATCACCAGAGTAGTAATGTGAGTATTTCCAGGAGCAACAGTAGGGATAATCACAGAAGTAGCAACATTTTTTGGAGAGATCTCGGGAGAGAAAACTCTTCCGCTTCTTGTCATCTTACTGGTCCATACGATATTGGCAATGTCAGGATCAGTATTTTCAGCAGCTTTGTCTTGAATATTCAACAGGGCTTGCTTGACGCCATGGTAATAGACATCAACCTCATAATTCCAGGGAACATCTCTATCTTAGGAATATGGTATAGGTCCAGGAAAAGTAATTATCAACGGAGCAACTTTTGGAACAAATGTAATCCTGACAGGTCTTTTGGAAAAGACCTTGGGAGGATTGGAGGAAATCGTAATGATAGAAACATCTTCACACAGAGCACTTGTAACTGGAGTCTTCTCAAACAAAATTTCTTTATCATCCATCAGGAACTGAACACCTTCCTTCAACAAATGGCAACCATTAGGTAGAGACAAATATACGTGGCAATATTCACCATAAAAGTTAGGAGTCTCAGGAGCGTCAAATTCAATCTCCTTTGCCTCAATCAAATCCTGCTCCTTGTTCTTCAAAGCCCAAAAGTCGTTTATATCATGGCCTGGACTTTCAGAATGGTAAGCACACCGAGCATTTGAATTGTAGTAAGGAGATGCAGTGTTGGGATTTTTGGTAGCCTCTTTCAGGGTAACCAGATTGGATTTCAGCAAATGTGGCAAAAATTGAGATAAGGTCATATTAATCCGGGTAAATTGTCTCCTTGGCTTATATGTTTTGGACTGATTGTTTTGTTGTTGGTTTGAGGCAAGATTGGAAATCATAACAGCCCCTACCGTTGGACGATGCTCAGTTCTTTTATGATTTCTTTGGACATAAGCAACATTGACCTCCTTCTTTCCTGTAAAAGGTTTTTTTGTAATACTTGAGGATGCATCTCTCTGGATCTTACCACTTTTGATTCCAGCCTCTACATGTTCACCAGTTAAGATCAATTCAGTAAAGCCAGCAGAAGAAATTCCAATCAGATGGTTAAAGAATGGCCCAAACAATGTGCCCAAGAACATGTCCACCAGCTCCCTATCAGACATTGGAGGCTGGACTATTCCCGCAAGGTCTCTCCATTTTTGGGCATAATCTTTAAAACCCTCGCCAGAACCCATAGACATACTCCGAAGTTGTGTACACATTGGAGCGAGGTCAGTATTATATTGGTACTGCTTTTAAAAAGCATTAGCAAGATCTTCATAGTTACAGATGTTGGTTCCCTCCAGCTGATAGAAGCACTCTAATTGACTCCCTGATATACTGTCTTGAAATAAATGCACCCACAAGTTACTGTCAGCAGTGTGCAGCTAGATCTTCCTGACATAAGATCTGAGATGCAGCTTAGGACATGAGACCCCATCATATTTAGCAAATGTGGGCACTTTGAACTTTTGCGGGATAACCACTCCAGAAACCAACCCTAGCTCTTCGAAATCCAGGTACCCTCTGAACTTCCATGGCGTTGAGACGGTCCTCCAGCTGTTTGTACTTATCATCTGTCGGAGGGTATTATTCCTCGGTGTAATCAGCTTCATCCTCTTCAGACTCCCTTGGACTGTGGTCTTCTTCTCTTGGCTCTCCTTCCTGATTTTCTCTCTCTCTTGATAGAGTTGCAAGCTCTGAAACTTGCCTCACCGATCCTTTGAACCTTCTTCCCTTATTTTGAACACCCACTGGCCTCTTTTTCTTCTTCTTGTCCTTGAGAATCAGAGCTTTCAAATCTTGTTGTCCCTTAGACAGATTCAGGAACATTTCTTGGAATTGAGCATTATGTGCCTGAAGCTCCTTAATTGCTTGTTCAAGAGCCATTGCTGAAATAATCAGCGAAGAAGATAAGAAGCCTGTCCTGAAACCTGTTTATGCAATGATATGTATGATATATGTATGCAATGTTTTCAAGGACTTCAGGAAATTTAAATTTGTGAACCAAAATGAAATAAAGACTTTATTAGTATCATTTAAAATACAATTTCCTTTTAGGCTTACAATTGAAAAATTCTAAAATTTAAGAAATCAGGTTTCCCATGGGCGCTTCCTCTTCGTGTCGAGATAGACATTAAAACTTTTTTCTTTGTGAAGTTGCTTCATAAGCTCCAACACTTTCTTCTCATTGACATAGAAATGATCTCTAAAGGTATCCCTTTCTTTCCTCAACTGAATCCAGGATGTTTGCAGCTATTCAAGATCAGTGGGCATGTCAGGATGGAGAACTGTATAAGGGACATCTCCTTTGGTGATGGGCTCCACAACCACTGGTAAGATGGCTATATACGACATTATGAGGTTCTGAGTGCAAGCTCATACCCATTTAAGATAAGTTTCCATAGTGGTGGAAGTCTTAGGCCCCAAGGTCTTGGTATCAAATCAGTTTACCATGCCCCAAGCTCGTATAGACCTCTGACGATACCCTTGAACATCATCCTCGTAGTTAAATAGAATGCACTGGATAAGCATATCATGTGTACCATCCCTTCGAGCATAACCAAATTGTCACAAATCCAGAGAAGGGTTATAAGTTATGCCTCCCTAATGCCAAGTAGTGGGACATTAAGGAATTCCCCGCAGCGGTCAATGATAGAAATATCTACCATAGATCAGGAATACCAGAGAATATTCGAGTGATAAAGGGACATTATCCTTCGCGACCAACCCAAACTTTCTTAATTCTTCAATACTGATTTAGGGAGGTATGAAATAAACCACCTTGACAGAAACGGCACGAAACACATAAGAATCCCTTTTCTCTTCATGGTGCGAGTGTGGAGGGTATACAAGATATCTCTGAGTAGAGTAGGCACAGGGTTACGAGAGAGGAAAACCTTGATAGCATTCACATCTATGAGTAATTCTGGATTATGGAACAACACTAAACCATAGATTAGAAGGGCCAAAACCTCCTCAAAAGCTTGGAAATCCAAATCATCCCAAAACAGCTGAGCCTTCTCTAATAGGAATTTGAATAGAAAACCTTTGACTCTACTTCTTGTTTTCCAGTTGGATACAATATCAGACTATTTCAGATGCAAGGTTGTTACAATGACTTTTGGCTTTAGAGATTCTTCTAAACCGGTGAAAGGCATCTGATCAAGAATAGGTATACCCGATATTTGTAAGAATTCTTCCATGATGGGTACCAACTGATGGTCTGGGAAAGTGAAGCAATGGTGTTTAGGGTCAAAGAATTGAAAGAGTACACTCATCATCTTCTCATCAAAGCCCGAGGTAACTAGATTGAGAAGCTGACCATATTTCTTGGTGAAAGAGGAAGTCTCAGGAACCCTTGATACTAGCTCTTTGAGTTGAAGAGGTATTCTTACAAAGTTGAGGCCGGTCTCAATGAGTGTAGCATCGAGTATCAACCAATCCCAAGATTTACAGCGAGGCCGGCTATCTCACTACTTTCTAATGGCCAAGTTTGTTCAAATAAGGTTCTAAGGTCCGTTAGTGCTTCAAGACACCACACGGCGGCCCCGTATTCTCCTTGATTCAACACAAGGGATACCGGTACCAACCAAAGTGTCACACTAACACAACTATCACTTCAAGCATGTCGGTTTATGATGTACAGTCTCCATGATCTGTTGTTATTTACCTAAAAAGATGCCCCTAGATCCGGGTGTAGGATCTATAGTAACAACCTAAACAACCCTCCAAGGATAAAGCATACAAAGAAAGCAATTACAACATTTTTAAAATGAACTAACTCTTAAGATAACCCCACATTTTAAGAAATCCCCAACAGATTCTCCAGTTTTGTGATACGGTGGCAGAACCGACTGTTAATACTAGTTTTGCATTTGTATTTGCAAATGTTATGGTAAGCAAGAGTCGTCACTGACTTTTCTTTTATCTAAATTAAAGAAAAGGGTGAAAAGAACAGAAAAAGACCTTTTCGAGATTTTTCTGAGTAAGGTGATAGATTATGGAAAGGGAAGGTGTTAGCATCCTTTCCATCTGTAGTTTTCTATGGGATCTTAGATGCTAGCTCATGTTTTGAAAATTTCTTGTGCTTTGTGCTTTTAAAAAAAATGTTTTGAAATGCCTTAGTGCGGAGATTCGCTTTGTGATAACTCTTGTATCAGTCCTCAAGAGTGTTGACAAAGCGAATGTTTTTGAAAATGTTTTGAAATGTTTATGTGTAAGTGTGAAAATTTGTTTTGAGCAAGCATCTAACATCTATCTACTTGTACTCGAAAAGGTAGTTCTTTTCCTCATATCCTTTAGACAGTTCTATCCTACTATTAGTGAGTAGGTAGCCCTATCGTTAGATGTTTGAGGGACATTCGAAGGGACGTTATGGTCACGAACGCAACTGGGCAAGGAATTTTAGTAACTTCCCTAAAGTTCTAAGATCACTTTTATCTGAGGCCACATCGAAAGGGTCATCGAGGGACTTGTGATCTTTCAAACTAGAGGACAGCCACAAAAACTTCTCATGTTTCGAGAATTGTGACCGTTTTCCGAAGGCAACCAAAGTGGGATACCCTAGAGGTGTGCATGTGCAATTGTGTTTAGTTCAAGTATTTATCTTGCGCATTTAGGTTTGCTAACGTTTTAATTTTTAGTCTTTCCATGCAATCCTAATTACTAGTAGTTGTATATGTTGTACTGCAATTTTTGACCCTAATATCCCTTCATCATACCATGTTGATTCATTCACAATAAAATAACATTAGGATTCTTGGTTCCCCTCCCTATATTTAGCTTGGATCTTTGAGGAATCACCAAGCACCTTGACTTGTGTTCTTTTGTGATCATGAATATTTTTGTCTTGATTTCTTCTCTTATTTAATAAAATGCAATGTTGGTTTGTCTTGCTTGTTACTCATGTAGGTAAAGGCAACAAGATTCAGCAAGTTACTCCATGGGTTCATGAGTTTATTTCCATGCCCTAGTCAACAAAGCTTGAGAAGTTCAAAACTTACCATTGGATTTTTTTTGGAGGAAATTTCATGCAAAGATTATTTTGGGTCACTACATTTAAAAGTTATCAAGATTGATTCAAAAGTACAAGGGGGTTGATTGAAGAAGTTGTCATGTTTGGACAAGGCTTTGTTCCCATTGGTCATAAGTGCATATTTCTCTCAATTCTCAAGATATGGAAGTAGTTTTGGTGGCTATAATTTCTCATTATCATCCTCAATAACTTCTATTTACAAAGAAAAAGTGTTGGTAGAAGAAGTTTATTCAAAATTTGTCAAAGTTCCTCAAGGCATGTTTCTTGATCTAGGAGCTAGGGTTGTGAACTTCAAAGGAGTATATCTTGCTCATCTTTTGGTATTTTTGAGTGGTTCCAAAGACATCCTTCTCTTTAAAGGGTTATCAACAAATCACTTCAAAAGTTCCAAGGAGTTTTCATGTGGAAGAAACTTGATGAAGAAGAAAGATTACAACTCCTCTAGATGAATCCCCAATTTTCCAGGTGTGACTTCAAATAATCATAACTTGGTCAATTTTTATCACCTTGAGCCCATTATTTTTCCAAAATGATATTGAGGATGTGAACTTTATGCCTTATCTTATGTGCAAAGTGAGAAAATGGATAGAAGTTGCTTTAAGGATACAAAAGATTATAGGTCATTTCATGATTTTTTTCTAACTTGAACGATTCATAACTCTCTTAATTTTTGGAGATTTTGAATGGTTCAAATCCCAAAATGTCATTCAAGAGATCTATTTCATGCCATATTTTTAGGTCAAGAGCAAATTTCAAGAGGAAGGCCATGTTTGGATGCAAAACATTATAGGTCACTTTTGAAGAAAAAATTGAAATATTTCTAAGTATGGAAAGTCAACGCTTTTTCTCCAACTTTGACTCAATGCAACTTTCAGCTCAAGCATCCATTTGATCCCATTCCTCTTCCATTGCAAATCTTGTAACCTCGTATTTCTAAAGCATCAAGAATCATTCCCTAAGACCCCTTGAGCTGAGAATGCCATGATTTTGAAGTTTGTAACTTAGAACTGAAGTTTCATCTCAACATGTTTAATGAAGTTCCAGAATTGTTTAGCACAACAATACACGCGTTTTGGATGAGTTTTGATCAAATTAGAAGTCACACTTTTCTTGTTTGCAACTTCACACAATTTCCATCCAAACTTCATCATTTCACACGCTTGGACATTCCATTTGATTCCCTATAAATAGAGGGTCATTTACTCAAGCTTGGATAGCCAGAATCACCCTGCCAAACTTGTTCCATAACTCAAAATTCAGCAACTTCAAAATCCATTCTCAAGCCTTTTTCAATCCAATTTTTCCATCAATTCACCTTCCTTGATCTTCGCTGAAGCTAACCATATAATTACATTCAAGAATCGTGCCCTATATTGCTCCATAGAAGTCCAGTTTCAGAGCTCTGCAACTCAACTTCAATAGGTAGATTACTTCATCAATTCTTCAAAACTTTGATATCATTGTGATGCTCTCATTGCCCTGGTTCAAGTCGTAACACTTGCTGTTTACTGAAAACCAGTTTTGACCATGAAATTTCAAATCCCTTTTCAAAACTTTCCTTCCAAATTGCTTGATCTACATTTTATATAAATTTATCGCGAAAGTGTGGTTGTCTTCATCTTGAAGAGACGAAGCGAATGACATAGGTCTCGTGCTCTAATTTTACAGATGGAGCAACCTTGTTTTGGGACTGGCTGGAGGTTGAAGATGACCAACGTGTCATCTTCCAACCAATGAAGGCGCGCCATCTGTGTTTTTCAAAAATCTGATTTAATTAATGATCCCATTCATTATTCACTAAAGTCCATAACATGTACAGCGCGCCAGATCCACTTGATCTGTTTACTAATGTGTTTTGACATTGATCAGATGGCCCATATTTTTTTGGTTTTTATTTTCTTTTCTGATTTTTATATTTAATTGTTTTAAACTTAAAAAAATCATAGATAATTCATTTTTGGTCCAAAAATTATGAATAAATTATGAAAAATATTTTTGATTATTCTCTTTCTGATTATTATTTTTTCACAATTTAATTTTGTGTTTTTCTATTTTTTATAAATTTTCACTTTATTTGAATTGTTTTAAATGTTTAAAAATACTTTTATGAATTCTTAAATTCTGAAAAAATTATGGAATGATCCAATAATATTGTGACAAATATTGGTGACCTCACTTATTTTTTATTTCTGACTTTGGTATTTTTTATCATTTTTGGTTTATTTTACTCATTTCTTTTAATTTTAAAAATAGTTCCGACTTTAAAAAATTACAAAAAATTTATAAAATCATTTGAGTCCTTTTCTGATTTTTTATGGTCTTACTTTTTATTTTTTGATTAATTTGAACATAGTTGATATTTTTATCTTTTATTTCTATTTTAAAACATTTTTTAAAACCTTTTTGTATATATTAATTGTAATATTATTTTGTGACTATTTTCTGGTTGATCTTGGGTTAAATTTTTTATCATGAACTTTATTAGAATCATTGGATCCATGGTGTTGAGTCTAACTCCACAAAAAATAGATGTACGATTTTAATAATAGTTTGATTAAATTTAATTCAAAAGTGGTTTGTATATTCTCTCTCACCCCTCTTCATCTCATCCCTTTTCTTATTGCACTAAGTGTTATTGGAGCATGATCTCTATATCATATCTCAAAACAAATGGTGCATAGATTGATATTGACCGGCCTCAAAATAGGTGCGGCTTCTATATAAGTTCACTTATGATTGCTTAACATAGCGCTAAATTTTGTCCCGATTTAAATAAATGATCATTAGTGGCCCAAACTTATGTTTGCAAGCCCAAGTATGTTAATTTGATCTCTTTGATCCAATAACCTTGAGATTCATTGTGTGGAGGCTTTGGTTCTACCAATTCTCTAATGGATCTACAACACCTTTGGTCAACGTGGATCACTTAAACATCGTTGATCATTAAATGGTACTCATGAGGATTCCAAATGGATAATATACTTGATAAAAAGCAAATGCAACTTGTTGTGTGGAGGCTTTGGTTCTACCAATCCTCTAATGAGTTCCAAATGCCAGTTTCAATATGATCATCCAACTAACCACTAATCACTAATAATTGACTTTATCCTTTATTTTTATTATATGCCCCTTTTAGTTTTATGCACTATTTAATTTTAGCATTTACATTTCATGCCACTTTCATCTTTGCTCATTTGAGTATTTAATTTCTTATCATTTTTATTTTTGCTCACTTGAGCTTTACTTTCCTTTTTCAAAACACCTAATAATCAACATAAACCATAAAAATCTTTAATGATACTTGGACTATTTAGTTACTATCCTTGGCATTATGGAGCATTGGACTTTTTGGACTTAGGATTAGGAACCTTGACCTATGATTGGAGACCTTGTGACCTTATCTGATTATTTTGTATGGAGTTCTTGAGGTTTACCTCAAGGCATTGGGTTGTTTGTTTGTTTTGTGTGCAAGTTATTGTGATTACACTCTTTGTTTGTAATATGAAATTCACCTGTATACAGTCGTTACTCTGCCCAATTTTTGTGAAGACTTAATACACTTGAAGTTTGGTTCTCTCAAGAGGTCTAGTATCTTTGCTTGCTTGGTCTCAATCCAAATAATGGGAATTATATCTTGGCTCATAATATCAAGTATTGGTTTCTTGTTGGTTAGATGGTTCCTATACCTAGCTTTAACCTTAGGCATTAGGATAGTCTCTTCTTCTCCTCCCATCTTCTTTAATTTCAAAAATCTTCTTCCTCCTTTTGAAAACTCTTCTTGTTTTGAAACTTGAAGCACTTTCATAATAAACTTGGACATAAATTTTTTGTAAGAAGACTAAAAGTCAATCAATCTCATTTCAAATCATTTTTCCACTTTGGCTTTCTTATTTTAAAACCTTTCTCAAAAGATTAGACTCTTTTCAATCCTTGTAGTGATGCAAACAACTATACTTCTATAATATGTAATAAAGAGATATATTTTCCACTTGGGTGTTGAGTGAGGCATTGTTGATTTTAAAATCCAAGCCATATTCTCCACTTTGAGATGATGCAAATTCTCCTTTCTCATGATTGTGGGTAGTAGGTATGTTTTCCACACGGACAATGACGATGATGTTTTATCTCATAAAAAGTTAAACCAACACACTTGTGTTTTAAAATTTTTAAAAGAGGAACTATGTGTACCCTGATCCCCTATTGCACGGAAGGTGGTACGTAGGCACTAATGGTTCGCAACCGCGGCAGGTGCAAAAAACCATAAAAATATATTTCTTTTCTCACCTCCACCATCCATTTTTATACAACATTTATATAGACAAAATATATAGATCTTACAAAGAGGTTCATGCGGAGTACCGTAGATGTTTAGGGTGATAATACCTTCCCTTTGCATAACCACCCCCCTTACCTTGAATCTCTCCCCCCTCTTTTGGGTTATTCGCTCTTTTCCCATTCCTTTGGAAACAATAAAGTGCGATGACGATTTTATTTTGATTTGTACAAGTTTAGTCAATCCCATGGCTTAATCTTAAACATTTCTACCGCTATAGTATATACAGTAATTTAAAGTGCAGAAATGTAAAGTGCGGGAATGTAAATCCTACGCTATTACAATGTTTTGGGGATGGGGTATTTAAATGTTCAAATGGGGAAAAAATAAAGAAAGCTATAAAATCCTATTTTAATCTATTACATACTGGCAGCAAATACATTATTATAAAAAAATGCGAACGTAAAATATTGCGCGCGAAATAAATAAACGTCTAAGAAGTCCTAAGAATTAAGGTAAGTAAACCTAAAGAAATATTTTTTTATTTTTGATTTTTGATTTAAGAAAATAATAAAAATTACCCTGAAATCTATTTAGAAAATAAAGTTAATTTAAGAAAATAGTCTAAGTTTATTGTTTTTTGTTATAAAAAGGAAATAATTTAAACATATAAATTAAACTTAATTCTATTTTATTTTATATTAAGAAAAGGTTAAAGTTTAATTAATTAATCAATTAAAGAAACTAATTATTTAATTAAAGAAAAAAATTAGTCCTAAGTTTTTGTGATTTTTTTTAGTATTTGATTAGTTAAATAAACAATAAGAAAAGCAAATAAAAACAAAAGCCAAAACAAAAAAAATAAAATGGGCATAGGTGGTTAAAGAAAAAATGGGGGTGTTGTTTGGAAATTTGCTTGGCCCAAATGAATGATGAGCCCAAGCCACGCTGGATCAGGTGAGGTAAGGCCTTGAGGGTACGTGATGGATTCCCTATGGAAGCTCTTGGATCCAGCTCAGTGATGATCTGATGGCTAGATCTGATAGTGTATGATGTGCAATTGGCCTTGAGGAGCATTGGATCTGCACACAATTCATTAGAAAAGATAAAAATGATGGACTTGGAATTCGAACCTAGGCCCTCTCCTTCACACATGCGCGCCTTTACCAATTGAGCCGCTTTACAATTCGTGTGTTATAACCAAAGCATTACATTATATGTGAAATAAAGTCAAATATATCTGAAAACAAAAAGAATGAGCGTGGACTTAAAATGGCCAATGGGAAAGAAACAGGTATTGCACCAGAGTTAACAAGTAAATAGTGTAGGAGAAGACCTCCGGTCATCTTCTCCCGGCAACCAAAATTTATACCTGAAACAAAATGCAATTTAAAGTAAAACCAAGGGTCCTATATTATATGAAATCTTACCCTAGTTTTGAATCTGGCCTTAGATTGGCCTAAAAGTAATTGTATCGCCCAGATCGGAGTTCAACAATTTCAAGACCCTATCATTGGCAATTTGGAATTTAAGCATCAAAGTACACACACTATACGTCAAACCTGTCCTATGAATCATCCTGAGCACGAAGTAAACATCAAAAGGCATTATTATATCATAATAATAGAGATGCGAATTTGAAAGTTTTACCAAAAGGGTGGTTCTGGTTTGGCACTTCTGGACTTGTGATGGCTTGAATGAGGCCTGGGAATGAATCCTGGGATCTTCGGAAGGAGGATGGCACACTTGATTTGGGTGAATCATGGCTGGAAATTCAGTTTTGAATTTTACCACTTTGAGAATTTTTGCAACTTTTGTGTGGTCTCTAGGATGTATCTCCACTTTGAGAATTTTTGCAACTTTCTAGTGGTCTCTAGGTTGTATCTCTGTCCCCGAGGCTTGCAAATGCCACCTTTATATAGAGAAGATGGAGGGGACAAGGCAGGAGGGAAATAAGTATGCTCAATAATATTGTTTAAGAGCCATAAACAAATATTTGTAACTTGTCCAAAGGTATTGAATTCTTGTCTCTTTTTTGAATTTGAATGAATGTGGACATAAATTGATTTCGAATGCCTTCATTCCCTGCCATTCGATTGGACCTCTTATATATCCTTCTAATGGGTATTTTGAATTTCTTTTGAATAAACCATATGTATGCCTTATGCCCTCTTCAAATGGGCCACCAAGGTGTGTCCTTCGAATGAATCAAGTCTCATCATTGGGGCCTCTTCGATTGAGCCCCTACTCAACTAACTGCTTGATTCAAACAACTCAAATGAAAAAATCAATCTGGCCAATCGAAAAATCTCTTTGTCACCACCTTCGAGTGCCATTGCACGAGAGGCCTGGGCCTGGCCACATGTAGGACCAAGACCTATCACAAAGCAAACTTTTTTCAATAATCATGGGTCCTTCGAATGGACCAATGAATGCTTCTTTGAAAGGACCACACGAATGCACCTTCGAAGGGGATATCATGCGCGTTGAAGTGTGTACAGTTGTTTCAAAGGGGACCATTGCCCAATCGAAACTTGTATACAACAAACAAGAAAAATGCCAAGGCATCAATTGAAACTTGGAAATTTAAAGCAAGCTTTAAGCAGGTTAGGTGCTCAATCAAAGAAAATTTTGTGCAGCCTTGACTTAGTGGAAATTTTGTGAGAAAAATCTTTAAGAGATGGGAGGGAAAATTTTAGGGTACAACACTTTCTTTTTCAGGGAATGAGAAATTTAATTAAAGACAAATATATACAAGCATTATGCATGGCCTATGTCTAACCTGTTGGCTTCAGACTTGGCTCCAAGTATTGAATCCTGGAATCAGACTCCAAGAATTGAGAATCTGGAAGCTGTCTTAGTGACATTAAAGTTTCAAGATTTCAATTGATCTCATTTTCATTGGCATCTAGAGTCAAGACTATCAAGATCTCATTATCTGATTTAATGGAACCAGGGGAGTTCTACTCAAATGGTTCAGAGTCAGGATATTTGATCTTCATCAAGTCATTGACTCAAGGGGAGTTTCATAAAAAGGATAAGTATTCCTTACCTTTTTATTTTTACTTTTTCTGATTATTTGAACAAAGTTATGTCATCAAAATATATAGTTTTGTTATCATTAAAAAGAGTGAGATTGTAAGAACAAGATTTGGTTCTGCAATATTATATGAGTTTTGATTATAACAAATGAGTATGTTTGTTTGAACAATTTTGATACTCTAATGTTTGTTATTTTTTAGTATTTAACAAATAGGTTTTGCTTCTGATGGATGGCGTGGACAATACATTAGAAGAAAATTAATTCCGCTTTTGCGCTACATAAGTTCTGATGAATAGTAACAAGACACTCTAGAAGAATCTGAAGTGTAGGTTCTGATGTTTGTATAAAGAAACAAGTCAGAAGATCAGAAGACAAAAGTTTCTACTTACATGCAGATGCTAAAGGCTCATGCTTCTAAACACAACGTGTTCTAAAGAAACAAGTCAGAAGATCTGAAGACAGAAGTTTCTACTTAAGTCCAGATGCTGAAGACTCATTTTTTTTGAATAAATGGGTTCTAAAGAAATAATCTTAAGATCTGAAGACAGAAGTTTCTACTTAAGTCCAAATGCTAAAGACACAAGTTTTTAAAGACTCAAGTTTTTAAAGACCCATGATTCTAAAGATAAGGGTTTTAAAGACCAAGTGCTGAAAACTCTGAAGATAGAAGTTCTAAAGATTCTAAAGACTTGCAGTTATAAATATCCAAGGTTATAAGAAAAGGTTCTCACAACCAAGTGCTGAAGACTCTGAAGATGCAGTTATGAAGACTCTAAAGACTTGAAGTTCTGATGACCTTGTTTTATGTTCCTGCTTCTAAGTTCATGCTCATAAAGGCCTCTGAAGTATATAAGGAAATAAGATAACATTAACATGGTACAAATAGTACATGGTACCATGAAAGGACGAACGCGTTACACGATCTTGTCCCCCATGTTATTGCTCAAGATACCAATGTTTCTGGAAATCCCAACAATACCCCACAACAGATATATTATTTTATTGGCTATATAAAGGCTTGAAGACTAAGAGAGAAAGAAACCAATTAAAAAAATATTCACGCACAAGCATTGTTGAAAAGCATTCATATTCTTAAGTAATTATTCTTAAAATAGTTAGCATATTCAGCTTGTGTAGAAGAAATATCATTGTAAACAAAACTTGTATTCAAACTGTTATTTGATTTTCCTTTAGGGACTGGATAAGTCTGTATCCTTAAGAAGTCTAGGACTAGTGTGTCTTAGAGGTTGTTAGTTACGTGCGGATAGCTTGTGCATTGTAATAATTAGTTTGATTATTGTTTGATTTTCCTTAAGGGACCGGTTAGGTCTATATCCTTAAGAAGTCTAGGACATGTGTGTCTTAGAGGTTATTAGTCATTTATGGGTAGCTTGTGCAAATTGTAAATAGTTTAATTTTAGTTGATTAAGTCCTCGATTGATAGAGGAGAAATCACCTTGGCGGGTGGACTAGACCAACTTGATAGTTTTCAAGTGAAGTAGTGTAAACATACCTTGTTCTTTACTTCCTATTCATAATTATTGTTATTATCAAGAGTGGAGGAAAAAGTATTTAGTTAAAGGGGATAATTTTTAAAAGAAAAGTTTTGATTTAAAACTCAATTTAAACCCCCCTTTCTTGTGTTTTTTCACACCTTCAAGGACATCCTTTTAATGATGGTACTAAACTTGAATACATCTCAAACCTCATCTCTAATAAGAATTAAAGCAAGTCTCTAAGGTTGATGATTCTTGGTTATGGAATAGAAGCTTAAGTCACGTGCATTTTGACATGCTAAATAAAATAGCATCCAAGACTCTAGTAATTCTCTTGCTAAAATGAAATTCTTAAAAGATAAATTGTGTGATTCTTGTCAAATGGGAAAGCAAACAAAAGTGTCATTTAAATCTTAAAAAGGTAGTTTTGAAATCAAAACCTCTCGAGCTTCTCCTTCCAGACTTATTTGGCCCTTCACAGACAAGACGTTTAGAGGGAAACTATTACGGATTTGTGATTGTTGATGATTATTCTAGATTCACTTAAATGTTATTTTTAGCCAATAAGAATGAAACTTGAAACTTTCATTAATTTTTCTAAGCATGTCCAAAACGTTTTTGGTTTGAAAAAATCAGTCTCTATAATGATCATGGTGGTGAATTCGTTAACCATCAATTTCAATACTTTTACACCGAAAATGGATTTTCTCAGAATTTCTCATGTCCAAGAAGTCCACAATAAAATGGTATTGTTAAGAAGAAAAAATATTTTTGGAAGAATTAGAAAGGACTGTGATTAGTGAGATGAGCCTACCTAATTACTTTTAGGTGAATGCGATTAACACTGCATTCCATGTCTTAAATAGAATGATCATTAAAACCATCCTAGAGAAGACACCCTATGAGTTTCTTAAAGTAGAAAACCAAATATTTCATACTTTTGTGTTTTTCGTAGAAAATGCTTTAATTTAAATAATAGAAAGGAAAATCTTGGTAAACTTAATGCTTAGTCTGATGAAGGGGTATTCTTAGGGTACTCATCCATGAGTAAGGCTTATAAAGTTTATAATCGTAGAAGTGCTTATGTAGAAGACTTTATTCATGTTGCATTCGATATGACCTTACCCCAAAAGTTGGGAAAAGGTATTTGTTTTGATGTTTCAGGTATGATAAAAGAAAGATTGATCGACGGCGAGAGTCCAAAATAAGATCCTCCATCAAAAGAAGATGAGGAAATTATTGCTGATAAAGAGGAAATCTTACATGAGGATGAAAAACAAGAGACCTCGATCCAGCTACCTCAAGTTTGGACTATCACAAAGGATCATTTGTTAGATCAAAAGTTAACAATTTCTATAAGCACTCTGCTTTCAATTCCAAAATTGAACCTAAATCAAAATCTGATGCTTTACTTGATGAGGGATGGTTACTTGCTATGCAATTCTATGCAAGAAGAACTTATTCAATTTAAACGAAATGACGTCTAGGACCTTGTTCCACATCTAGTTGATAAAATCGTTATTGGCAATATATGGGTATTTAGGAACAAAATGGATGAAAATGGTGTAGTTACTAGAAATAAAGAAAGGGTAATGGCAAAAGGATATATTCAAGCGCAAAGAATAAACTACGACGAGACTTATACTTTGGTAGCTCGTCTAGAAGCAATTAGAAAAATTTTAGAATTTGCTTGTGTTGTACCCCAAAATTTATCCTACCATATTTCTCAAAACATTTCAAGTGAGATCCTTAAATTGCTCAAGGAAGTCCAAGAGTTGGCCAGACAAACTCTCTCCTAAGACAGTCTACCTCAAATTAGGGTTTCATGTTGCATCAAGATACTTGAGTCCAAAGGATTTCAAATGCTCACCATTTTCCTAATATGTTCCCAAGATCATCCATGTCAAGTTTCAAGCCCTATAGAGAAAATTTCCTCAATCAATTGCTCAAAGGCTTGAAAATCGACTGTGCTAGGGCAAAAGTCAACTGTGGCCCACGTATAGTCAAACTTCAAGATTTTTGGTCAACATCCTCATTTTGAAGTATTATTCATCATTTGATCAAGGTTTTATCATGATTCCTCAAGGATTTCTCACAATTCATCAAAACCCAAAAGTTGCTAAATTAGGGTTTTGTAGGAAAAGTCAACTCAATTTTGACCAAGCATAACTTTCTCATGCTTTATTAATAATGACCCATCCAAAGCTAATTTTGAAGAGTATGGAATTACCTACAATTAATCTTCAACTCCCAAGTTCAAAATATGCACTCACAAGAAGTTATGAATTTGGACATTATAGGTCATTTTGAAAAGTCAACAAAAACACCTTTTTTGTCAAAGCTTCATACATGAACATGGAAGACTCAATTGAGATGAGACCAAAAGGGTTGCTTAGAGAACATCTTGAGCTTTCTAAAAAGTCCAAGTACACATCTCTAGATTCAAAATTTAAGGAGTTATGCATTGTTGAAGTTGACCTTTTTTGCAAAAATTGTCAAAAGTCAAATGTGTCTCAATTTGCAATTTTTGTCAAATGGGCTCAACTTTTTGTGCTTGCATTGAGTTTGTAACATGATCCACGACCCATGATCCATCCCACTATCCTTTATTTTATTTTTGTCATTTATTTTTATTTTTATTTCATTTAAATTAAGTAAAATCAATAATAAATAATGAAAATATCAAAAACCATTTAAACCTTGAGATTTGGTGCATATTATAGGTCCATGAATAGCTGGAAATGAGATCAAATCGTGCAAGGCTTGTTTGGATAGAAAAATATTGAATTTTTCTTATTTAGGAAAGATTTGATGTAAGGGTGAATCAAGGATCAAATCTTCATAATTGCAAGGATTTGATGCAAACTTGTAACCCTAATTGATTCTATGATATATATTGAACAAATCCAAAGCAAAAGAAGAAGGGTTGGAGGCGTAAAAAGAGAAGAACAACTTTCAAAAAATCAAGAAAAAGTGGCAATCTGATTTCATAGTTTCAGGCTATCTCAAGCCTTCCCAGCTATCTCATTCGCTTGCTGGGCATTCAAGGATTCTATCTCAATCATCAAGAAGCATTTTCGTGCCTAGATACGCACTGTAAGCACCTCACGATATCCCTACTTTTTTTCAAATCGCAATTCATAATTCTGGCATTGTTAGCATATGTTATGGATATATTCTGAATCTTTGAGACATTTGTAAGCTAATGATAATAATTAATTTCATTTTTTCTAACCATACAGAGATCCACCATTGTTAGGTTTTCCTTGCTCGTTTTAGGGTTTTCTCATGCAGGTAAAATTGGCCTAAAAGAGGGGTACTATGGTGTTCACAAGGCCAAGACGAACTGACCTGTACCATTAGTTTTCATTTATCATGCTTGTATGAGATTCTGGAAATACGCAGGGGCTATACCTACAGAGAACATCTGTAGGTAAAAGTCGTTTTACCTAAAACGATGGACAAGGGTAGACGACAACTGCGTGGCAACACACCATTCGTCCGTTTGAATTCTGGCGCATTTGTTTGATAGTTGGCATTGCTTTTCATTATATTATTATTATTTCATACACTAACAAATAAATTCAAGTGGCCCAGTGGTAGCCAGGGAAGGCATTAAGCCTTTGCAGGTATGAGGTCAGGGGTTCGAACCCTGCCTCCAACATTTTCCATTTTCTCAATTTCTCTTTACAGATCCTGTACCCCACGTGTCATGAAGCTTACCATGTGCCTCTAATCAGTCAGCCACAGGATCCGTCTCTATCCAGATCTAGCGTTTCTCACAGGGAGGTCCATGATGCGCCCTAGTCAAGCCAATGCACAGGATCTGAGAAGTCAAACATGGACCAAGGCTTATTGGGCTTGAAAGTCAGATTTGCACCCCCCTTTTGCTTTGATACCAGACCCACTTCTTGTTCTTTTATATTTATTTTCTTTTAGTTATTTTTTTGATCAATTATTTTCTCACACAAAAATTAATTCTTTTTTACAAAAAAAAACTCATAAAATCAATTTCATCAAATTTAGGTTTTTTTATATATTTTGTCAAAATTAATTTAATATTAGCTTAATTTAATTTTAGGGAAATTTTAACCTTTTTGTAAATAATTTAAAATAAACTAGAGAATTAGGGTTTTGTTTTATTTTCTTTTCTTAAAATAACAAAAATATAAAAATAGGTCAAATTAATTATTTTCCTTAATTTGAAATTAATTAGTAATTAGGTTTATATTTATTCATTTAACCTTATTTTTCTCAAAATAATCAAAACAACAAAAATGATTTTTCTTTCAATTAGGTTTAGACGGGTTGCCAATGTCGTTCCGGTGCCTAAGAAAGATGGTAAGGTATGGATGTGCGTGGACTATAGAGATCTGAATCGAGCAAGCCCCAAAGATGATTTCCCACTGCCTCACATCGATGTTCTGGTCGACAACATCATGCAGCATAAGGTCTTCTCCTTTATGGATGGTTTTCCTGGTTACAATCAGATTAATATGGCTCACGATGACATGGAGAAAACAACTTTCGTTACACAGTGGGGCACCTTCTGTTACAAGGTAATGCCTTTCGGTTTGAAGAATGCTGGGGAAACTTATCAGTGCGTCATGGTCGCTTTGTTCCACAACATGATTTACCATGAGATTGAGGTTTACGTTGATGACATGATCGCAAGGTCCCAGACTGAGAAAGAACACCTTGACCATCTCCAGAAACTGTTTGACAGGTTGAAGATGTATAAGCTGAGGTTGAACCCGAACGAGTGCACCTTCGGGGTAAGGTCTGGTAAGCTGCTAGGTTTCGTCGTTAGTGATAATGGTATTCAGGTGGATCCCGCAAAGGTTAAGGCTATACAGGAGATGCCAGCTCCCCGAATGGAAAAGGAAGTCCGAGGCTTTTTGGGACGTCTAAATAACATTGCCCGATTCATTTCACATTTGACCGCTACTTGTGAGTGAATCATCAAGCTGCTGAAGAAAGATTAAGTGGTAAAATGGAATGATGAATGTGAGACCGCCTTCGAAAGATTCAAGGAATACCTCCAAGAACAGCCAATTTTGATGCCTCCAGTAGAAGGAAGACCTTTGATCTTATACTTGATAGTACTGGACAATTTAATGGGGTGCGTGCTGGGGCAGCATGACGAGTCTGGCCGAAAAGAGCATGCTATTTACTACCTTAGCAAAAAGTTTACCGACTGTGAGACCCGATACTCACTGCTCAAGAAAACTTGCTGCGCTTTGGCATGGGGTGCTCGCCGGCTGAGACAGTATATGCTGACTCACACTACCTTATTAATATCAAAAATGGATCCAATCAAGTATATCTTCGAAAAGCCTGCCTTGTCCGGAAGAATAGCAAGATGGAAGATGATCTTAACTGAGTATGATATCTAATACACAACCCAAAAAGAAATCAAGGGAAGTGTGTTGGCAGATCATTTGGCGCATCGGGCCTTGGATGACTACCAATCCATGAATTTCGAGTTCCCGGATGAGAACATCATGTTGATGACCGACTGTGAAGAACCTGGACCGGATGAAGGACCTGAGGAAGGATCCCGATGGTCTATGTATTTTGATGGAGCCTCAAACGCGTTAGGTAATGGCATTGGCACCGTGATCATATCTCCTGAGGGCTGTCATACTCCATTCACCGCCTGATTATGCTTTAACTGCACCAACAATATGGTGGAGTATGAAGCGTGTATCCTAGGTCTTCGAGCTTCTATTGACCTAAAGATTAAGTTCTTAAGTGTATTCGGAGATTCCGCTCTAGTGATCAGTCAAATCAAAGGCGAGTGGGATACGAAGCACCCAAATCTTATTCCTTACAAGGAGTATGTACTAACGTTGCTCCCACACTTTAAGGAGATAACTTTTGAACACTTCCCCAGAGAAGAGAACCAGTTAGCGGATGCGCTAGCTACCATGTCTTCTATGTTCAAGGTCAGGTGGGACAATGAAGCTCCCCAGATTACCATTGAGAGGTTGGATGAACCCGCACATTGCTGTGACATCGAGACTGAAGAGGTAGCAGATAAGCCCTAGTTTCACGAGGTGAAAAGGTATCTTGAGGCTCAAGAGTACCTCGAGGGTGCATCTGTTAATGATAAGAAGTTCTTGAGGAGGTTCGCTGCGAAGTTCTTCATCAACAATGGTGTCCTTTACAAGCGTAACCATGATTCAACCTTACTGCGATGTGTGGATAAAAGCGAGGCAGAAAGGATCATGGCAGAGTTACATGAAGGTACCTTCGGAACTCATTCCAAGGGACATACCATGGAAAAGAAGATCCTACGGGCAGGATATTATTGGTCCACTATGGAAGCCGATTGTTATCAACACTCAAGGACTTGTCATAAGTGCCAAGCCTATGCTGATAAGGTGCATGTACCTCCAGTTTCGCTGAACGTCTTGACATCTCCTTGTCCTTTCCAATGTGGGGCATCGATATGATTGGCGAGATCAGACCTACCGCGTCCAACGGGCATCGTTTCATTCTGGTGGCCATTGATTACTTTACAAAGTGGGTTGAGGAAGCTTCTTTTGCTACAGTAACCAAAAACATCATGGCACGATTCATCCGACATAATTTAATATGTTGATATGGTGTACTAGAGAGGATCATTACGGACAATGGAACAAATCTCAACAACACAATGATCACCGAGCTCTGCAAACATTTTAAGATACAACATCACAACTCTTCTCCTTATCGGCCGAAGATGAATGGGGTTGTTGAAGCGGCTAATAATAACACCAAGAAGATTGTGCAGAAGATGACGATGACACACAAAGACTGGCATGAGATGTTACCATTCGCTCTTCATGGGTATCGCACCTCAGCACGGACATCAACAGGGGCAACACCCTATTCTCTGGTGTATAGCATGGAGGCGGTCCTTCCTATCGAAGTACAAATACCTTCTCTCCGGATTATGAAAGATGCAGGTTTGAGCGAAGATGACTGGATCCAAACCCGATTTGATCAGCTGAATTTAATCAATGAGAAGAGACTTACTGCTATTTGTCATGGTCAGACGTATCAGAAATGAATGATCAAGGCATTTAACAAGAAATTCAGACGACAAGAGTATCAAGTCGGGGATCTGGTGATCAAGCGCATCATACTACCGCAAGGTGATCCCAGGGGCAAATGGACCCCTACGTATGAAGGGCCATTTGTGGTTAAGAATATTTTCTCGGGAGGAGCTATGATTTTAACCACCATGGATGGTGACGAAATTCCTCACCCCGTTAATGTAGACATAGTGAAAAAATACTACGCATAATCAAAGACCCTCTAGGTCGACTGGCTTAGGCAAAAACAAGGGCTTCCCGGCAAACCAAAAGGGTTCGGGAAAAAGTAAGGGATGAAAATGAAAAAATTTGTACACCCGGCAAGTCGAAATCCTGAAAAGGCGGTTTGGGAAAAAAAGGGTATCCGGTGGACTTAAAACCTGAAAGGGTGGTCCAGGCAGAAATTAGGGGTTAAAGCGTAACACTATGTCTCATTGGATCATCTTGCAACCAGACTTCGGTATCGCCTATCAAGCTCGGACGGCGCCAATCAATCTAATCTACCTTCAACCAAGTAGCAAAGTGATGAGACGCTTGAAGATATAAAGGGATTAGCAGAGTTGGAACCCATTGGATTGTTCACATAGCTGTTCTTCTTTGTTTTTCACAAATTGTATAAATTCTATCTTCCAGTGACGTTCTCTTACTAGGACGTCAGCCTCTTGTACAAAATGCCTGTTACAGGCCAACTTCAAAATCAATACAATTCACTTTACAATAAACTTCAAAATTATTTTTCTTTTTCTATTTTATTTTGCAAGAACGTCCAATGATTCATTTTTGTTATATGCATTTGAAAGTAATTGTTGCTCATAAATATTTACATGCGAAACAAAAGACGATTACTCGTAATTCCGGGAACATGGGCAAACAAGAAATGTCCAAACCTTACAGTTGATCTACCCACCAGGTACAGGGATAGAGCCAGCTTGAGAAAATGACTAAAAGTGCATACACTCCCCACAGAGTAGGAAATACCCAAAACAGTTGTGTTAATTCTCCCCAAGCAGAGTTCATCTATCACCAGCACTGGAAGACTATCCCTGATGGAGGTTATTTCTTCCACAGACAGAAACTCAATCCCCAGCCGGGTTCATTATCGCCAGCAAGGGTAATTCATTCCCAGTCGAGGTTATTTCTCTAAATCAGGGAATCTTCTAGCAGAGTATCTCTCTTCCCCACAGAGTCATTCTCCCACCAATCTATTCTCCAGCAGAGTTTCTCCCGGCGAAATGTTCTCAAACAAAACGGACACGGGTCTCTGGCTAATAATCTTCGGTCATTATCCCCAGTGAGTGAAACTCTTCGTATTCTCCAGCAGCAGTCCGAGATTTATTTTCCCCATCATAAAAACATTGCATATCCATACATCATGACATGCGCATATGCATCATACAACACAATCTCATTTATTTTGAGAACAACATTATTAGACACATGTCGTGCATCATGAAATTACATACGATTAACTCTTTACCTTTCAGGGAAAGGTACAATCAAATTCCCACAAGTTTTCTCTGGTTCAGTCAAATCAATGCGAAGATTTCTATTCCAGTTCAAGCTATGAAGCCCGGGTCCGACCGGATAGTATCTTGATTTCTCCATCATATTGTGAAGCCCAGAGAACGACTGGATAACAGTATCAAATTACCGCAAAGCCTGGAATCGACCAGATAGTGGTTTATCTTAAATTTAAGCTATGAAGCCTAGATTCGCCCGGATAATAGTTTAATCCCCAACAATTTATTGTAAAGCCTGGAGAACGACCAAATAGCAATGCAAGTTACTGTGAAGCCTAGATTACGACCAGATGGAAGTACAAAGACACCATGAAGCCTGGACTCGACCAGATAATGGTATAAGACGTTGTGAAGCCCGGAAATCGACCAGATAACAACTTAACCCTCAGCAAGTTATTGTGAAGCCTGGATTACGACCAGATAGAAATACAAGACACCATGAAGCCTGGACTCGACCAGATAATGGTATAAGACGTTGTGAAGCCTGGATTACGACCAGATAGCATCCAAGAATACTATGAATACTGGAGTCGACCAGATAGTGTTATATCTTTAATGCAAGTTATGAAGCCTAGATTTGACCGGATAATATCTTGATTTATCCAAACGCCATGAAGCCTGGATTCGACCAAATAATGGTATAATACATCGTGAAGCCTGGATTACGACCAGATAGCGGTAAAAGACACTGAAGCCTGGGACTACGACCAGATAACAATATGAGAAATTGCGAAGATTGGATTTTAACCAAATAGTAGTTTACCTGGACAGTTACTAAGAAGCCCAGAATCGACCAGATATTAGTATGCCCTAAATTCAAGTTGAAGCCCGGATGCAACCGGATAACAACTTAATTCTTTCTGAAGCATGGATTACGACCAAATAAGAATTGAGAAATTACGACGACTGGAGAATGATCGGATAACAAGTTTAATCTCATCTCCTCGTTAAGTCACTGTAATTCCTGGTGCACGACCAGATAGCAGTCGATCTTATCACTATGAATCCTGGATCACGACCAGATAGTAGTTCATTTTCACCTCTTCGACCAAGAGACGATTCCCCAGTAGAATAATGGACGACCAAAGCTCCTAAAATTCAACTTTTACCAAGACAGAGACTAGCATTCCCCAGCGTAGTGCTCCTCAATAACAGGTATATAAGCTCTCGCAAAGGAATCTCTTATGCGATTGACACTTCTTCGGATGGCATCTTTAAGCCTATCCTCCGTCACCAATCTCCAAATGGCATCTATAAGCCCATTCTTGACATCACAAGACAAGTACCACTTCATGGGAGTGCAAATTTCTGGGCACTCTAGTGTTCAATCATCTTCCACCTTCGGATAACGAAAGGCAAGCAGGCCAATCTACATCCTTAGGTTTAAGAAGATTGAACAGGGGCAGTTTTTGTACCCCAAAATTTTCCCTCCCATATTTCTCAAAACATTTCAAGTGAGATCCTTAAATTGCTCAAGGAACTCTAAGAGTTGGCTAGACAAACTCTCTCCTAAGGCAGTCTACCTCAAATTAGGGTTTCATGTTGCATCAAGATACTTGAGTCCAAAGGATCCCAAATTCTCACCATTGTCCTAATATGTTTCCAAGATCATCCATGTCAAGTTTACAGCCCTACAGAGAAAATTTGCTCAGTCAATTGCTCAAAGGCTTGAAAATCGATTGTGCTAGGGCAAAAGTCAAATGTGGCCCACATATAGTCAAACTTCAAGATTTTTGGTCAAAATCCTCATTTTAAAGTATTATTCATCATTTGATCAAGGGTTGATCATGATTCCTCAAGGATTGCTCACAATTCATCAAAACCCAAAAGTTGCCAAATTAGGGTTTTGCAGGAAAAGTCAACTCAACTTTGACCAAGCATAACTTTCCATAATTTATCAAGAATGACCTTTCCAAAGCTCATTTTTAAGAGGATGGAATTCCCTACAATTCATATTCATCTCCCAAGTTCAAAATATGCACTCACAAGAAGTTACGAATTTGGACATTATAGGTCATTTTGAAAAGTCAACAAAAACACCTTTTTGTCAAAGCTTCATACATGAACATGGAAGACTCAATTGAGATGAGACCAAAAGGGTTGCTTAGAGGACATCTTGATATTTCTAAAAAGTCAAAGAACATATCTCTAGAGTCAAAATTGAAGGAGTTATGCATTGTTGAAGTTGACCTTTTTTGCAAAAATTGCCAAAAGTCAAATGTGTCTCAATTTGCAATTTTTGTCAAATGGGCCCAACTTTTTGTGCTTGTATTGAGTTTATAACATGATCCACGACCCATGATCCTTCCCACTTGCCTTTATTTTATTTTTGTCATTTATTTTGATTTTTATTTCATTTAAATCAAATAAAATCAATAATAAATAATGAAAATATCAAAAATCATTTAAACCTTGAGATTTTGTGCATATTGCAGGTCCATGAATAGTTGGCAATGAGATCAAATCGTGTAAGGCTTGTTTGGACAGAAAAAGATTGAATTTTTCTTGTTTTGGAAAGATTTGATGCAAGGGTGAATCAAGGATCAAATAATCATAATTGCAAGGATTTGATGCAAACTTGTAACCCTAATTGATTCTATGATATATATTGAACAAATCCAAAGCAAAAGAAGAAGGGTTGGAGGCGTAAAAAGAGAAGAACAACTTTCAAAAAATCAAGAAAAAGTGGCAATCTGATTTCATAGTTCCAGGCTATCTCAAGCCTTCCCAACTATCCCATTCACTTGCTGGGCATTCAAGGAGTCTATACCAATCATCAACAAGCATTTCCGTGCCCAGATACGCACTGTAAGCACCTCATGATATCCCTACTTTTTTTGAAATTGCGATTCATAATTCTGGCATTGTTAGCATATGTTATGGATATATTCTGAATCTTTGATACATCTGCAAGCTAATGATAATAATTAATTGCATTTTTTCTAACCATATAGAGATCCACCATTGTTAGGTTTTCCTTGCTCGTTTTAGGGTTTTCTCATGCAGGTAAAATTGGCCTAAAAGAGGGGTACTATGGTGTTCACAAGGCCAAGACAAACTGACTTGTACCATTAGTTTTCACTTATCATGCTTGTATGAGATTCTTGAAATACGCAGGGGCTATACCTACAGAGAACATCTGTAGGTAAAAGTCATTTTACCTAAAACGACGGACAAGGGTAGACGACGACTGCGTGGCAACACACCATTCGTCCGTTTGAATTATGACGCGTTTGTTTGATAGCTGGCACTGCTTTTCATTATATTATTATTATTTCATACACTAACAAATAAATTCAAGTGGCCCAGTGGTAGCCAGGGAAGGCGTTAAGGCTTTGCAGGCATGAGGTCAGGGGTTCGACCCCTGCCTCCAACATTTTCCATTTTCTCAATTTCTCTTTACAGATCTTGTACCCCACGTGTCATGAAGCTTTACATGTGCCTCCAATCAGTCAGCCACAAGATCCATCTCTATCCAGATCTAGCGTTTCTCACAGGGAGGTCCATGATGCGCCCTAGTCAAGCCAATGCACAGGATCTGAGAAGTCAAACATGGACCAAGGCTTATTGGGCTTGAAAGTCAGATTTGCACCCCCCTTTTGCTTTGATACCAGGCCCACTTCTTGTTCTTTTATATTTATTTTCTTTTAGTTATTTATTTGATTAATTATTTTCTCACACAAAAATTAATTCTTTTTTACAAAAAGAAAACTCATAAAATCAATTTCATCAAATTTAGGTTTTTTTTATATATTTTGTCAAAATTAATTTAATATTAGCTTAATTCAATTTTAGGGCAATTTTAACCTTTTTGTAAATAATTTAAAATAAACTAGAGAATTAGTGTTTTGTTTGATTTAATTTTTATTTTCTTTTCTTAAAATAAAAAATATATAAAAATAGGTCAAATTAATTATTTTCCTTAATTTGAAATTAATTAGTAATTAGGTTTATATTTATTCATTTAACCTTATTTTTCTCAAAATAATCAAAACAACAAAAATGATTTTTCTTTCAATTAGGTTTAGACAGGGTCAAAACCCTAATTTTTTTCTCGTCCTGGATCCATCGCGCGCATTTATTTATTTTTTACAATATTAATGTAACTGCTTATGTGATGTAATAGTTTAATTAGGACTTTTCTTTTATTTATCGTTTTACGGGTTTTTGGCTATGTAATTAATCCCCTTCCCCGAAGCCTTGTAATAGCGTAGTTTTATTTCTCGCATTTTAATTCTCGCAAATATTAAATGTTAGATGTATGATAATAGGATTGCCTGACAAGAATGTATGATTATTTTTAAAATGGTTAGCAAACCCTAAATGTGCAAAGATAATAACTGAAATCAAATCACTCGCACATGCACACTCCTAGGGTATACTCTCACTTCGGTTGCCTTCGGTAAACGATCATTAAGTATATGGTGTCTTAGTGGTTGCCCTCTTGTCTAAACAAAGATCAAATATTTCCTCGAAAATGTTGCCTCAGAAATTTTACCTCGGAAAGGTTGCCTCGGAAATGTTGCCTCGAATATGATCTCAAGACATTAGGGTTATTACTAAGACGTCCTAACATTGCTTTAGTGATTGTACGTCCCTTTCGAATTGAACCTTACAACTCCAACGACGGTGCTACCTACTCACTAATAGTAGGATAGCGTTGTCTAAAGGAAACAAGAACAGAAACATTTCTTTTTCGAGTAGGTAGATGCTAGTAGGTACTTGCTCAAATCGAACTTTCTCACACCAAACACTTTTCAAACAAAGTTTTCAAAAACAAAATTCGTAACACTCTTGAGGACTGATACAAGGGTTAAAACGAAGTAAAACAAAAACTTTTCAAAACACACAAATACGGAAGCAATTTTAAAAGGATGAGAAAGTACCTAAGAGCTCGTAGAAAACTACAGATAGAAAGGGTGCTAATACCTTCCCTTTCTATAATCTACCCCCCATACTTAAAATCTCGAAAAAAGGAATTTTTATGTTCTTTTGTACCTCTTAATCGCTCGCTCACTTTTTGAAAATTGCTTTATGTTATGTGTTTGAAAAAATATTTTGATAAGTTACCAATGTAAGGCAAAACTTTGTAATGATTCTCGTATCGGTCCTCGAGAATGCGTACAAAGTGTTTGTTTGAAAATATTTATTGAAAAGTGTGATTGTGCGAAATGTTTTTGTTTTGAAGAGCTTTGTGAGCAAGCGATTGGGAGTTCTACCCTACTCAAGCTCATTCTTGTATTTTACTCCTCCTTTAGATAGTGCTATCCTTAACATTAGTTAGTAGAAAGCCCTATCGTTAGATATGAAGGGACAGACGAGGGTCATTGTACAATCATTGAAGGCAACTGGTAAGGATGCTTTAGCAATTTTGGTAAGGGACTAGATCATTTACCGAAAGAAAAAGTCGAAGGGTCATCGAGGGACTATTATCTTTGATTCTAAGGACTTTGCTAAAGCGTCCCCACTTTCGCGGGACATGATTGTTTTTATTCTAAAGGCAACAAGAGAGGTTACCCTAGAGGTGCGAATGTGCAAATGTATTCAATTCAGTTATTTTATCTTTGCATTTAAGGTTTTCTATCGTGCAGTTTTAATCTTTCCATGCAAACCCTAATTACTAAGCAGTACTAGAAAATATAGAATACAAAAATGTAAAGTGCGGAAAATAAAGGCAGAAAGTAAACCCTAAACTATTTGATCGCTCTGGGGAAGTTACAAAATAGAAAAGCGGGAAGTAAAAAACCCTAAGCTATTACAAACCGTAAACAGTTACATAATCAAGGAAAATGCGAGAAGAAAAAATTACACAAAAAAATGTAAGAATAAGAGAAAGGAAAACTAAAAATGTTTTTGGTGATTTTTAATGAAAAATGTTTTTGACGATTAATTAAATAAACCGAAAAAGTCTAATTAATCTTAATTAAAAAGGTTAATTAATGAAATTAATTAAAAAAGAGTTAATGATAAAAACCTAAAACCTAATTAGTTTTAGGGTTTCTAAAAGAAAAGGTTTTATGGTTTATGGTTAAGTTAATTTAGGGTTTAAGGGAGAAATTAAGGGAGAAAACAAAGAAAAGGGTTAGAAAGTAAAAAAAACAATGCAATTTCCAGGTGTGGGTGTTTAACCCACGCCCTCAGCTCTTCTAACCAACATGTTCACCACTGTGCCAAGCGTGTGATGGTGTCAAAGTAATGGAATCAACGTGTTATGCAATCTGCAAACCATAAAAATATGAATAAAACAAATCATAAACGCCAAAAGGCAGGAATCGAACTGTGCCCTGGCATAGTAAGACCTTAACACATGCACTTCTACCACTGGGGTGGCTATATATTTTTTTTATATAAGTGAAATGAATTTAATATATTATAATACTATTTCCTAGACTGGAGAGGCACCGGAGCCCTAGCTTCGGTCGTCTTCTCTGGTGAGTCTTTTTCTTTACCTGCAAAAACAACAAGTATTAGAGGTTCCTATGGACCCTACCCCCCTAATTCAAGCCTTGTGAGTTAAATGGAACCATTATTTTCGACTGATCCACACTATTATGTTAGGTATGACAAAAATATCATGGATCAGACCAAGCATGGCAGTTCATGATTCAGGTAGCATGGGACTCATGCGATTGTCTTAGCCTGCATAAATATATATCGGAATTACATTAATAGGGTTAGCTTCGATCAAAACATGAATAAAACAGAGATATGAGTTTTAAAAAAAACAAGCAATCAGAGATGTATGCGTGCAGGTTTTATGGGCTTTAGATCATCAAGTTTGATCCATCCTTACCCTATACCTCTTCAGGAATCGATTGGCAGTGCTGGTATTCTTTGAAGATGGCTGCAACTAGGGTTTTGAGTATCCCTAGTTTTTGAGAATTTTATAGATTTTTTGAAGAGGTTTCTTTGAAAGAATTTATTCGTGTGGCTCTTGTCTGAACGAGTGAGCATATATAATGGAGAATTAGGTCAAATCATTTGGGATTAGACCTTTGTAAGAAGCCTTGGTTTATCCTTTTAATTTTGACTTTAAATTAACAAAAAATCAAAATAAATAGAATAAAAAAATCCATGGGGTGTATGAGTAAGTTATGAGGCTCACAATAAGGTATATATCACGCATGGACTTTGAATCACAAGTTCAATAGCCAAAAATTCCATGTTTGGTCATTTTTGGTTTCATGCATTTGCTCAAAATTTCCCAACTTGAACTAATCATAACTCTCTCAATTTTTATCATTTGAAGGTGATCTTGAACTTTTTGGAAAGCTCAAGATGTCTCTACAATATATAATTTAATCATTTTTGCATTTGAAGACTTTATATTGATGTAAGTTGCCTTTACAAAAAGTTTCTTTTTGTTGACTTTTAAAATAACCTATAATGTTTTGGCCCATATCTCTCAAATGAAGAATTTTTTGGACATGAGATTAGAGAGACGAAGTTGTAGAGAATTGAATTTCTTTCAAAATGAGATTTGGTTAAGGAAAATCTTATGAAGCATATGAAAGTTGTGCTTGGTCAAAGTTCAGTTGACTTCTCCTAAAATACCCTAATTTGGAAACTTTTGACTTTTGAAGAATCTTGAGTTTTCTTGATGAATCATGATGAACCCTTGATGAATGTGACTTAAAAATATTCATGTTAACCAAAACTCTTGAAGTTTAACTATATGTTGACCACATTTGACTTTTTGTCCAATACAGATTAATTTTGTCATCTGAGCCATTGATTGGGAAAACTTGTGATGCAAGGCTTGAAACTTGGTATGAGCATTCTTGAAGACATATAAAAAACCACAAAATTAACTTGATATTTTAAAAACTCAATAATCTTTGAAAAACACAAAAACCTAGTTGTAGGTTTATTGCTTAGGAGGGGAGTTTGTCTGATCAATTCTTGAGTAACCTTGAGCAAATGAAGACCCTAGGAGAATGAGAAGATGTCTTGAAGAAAATAAGAGGGCAAATTTTGGGGTACAACACCCACCATAGGACCAGAGTCTACAAAAATTCATGATAAATTTGGTTCACCCTACTCCCAATCGGCATCAAAGGACTAGAGTCTGCAACATTAGGGCATAACCCACACCATGAATGCATGCAACATCAACATGCAACATTAAAAATGCATTGATATTCATATCCATCAATACAACACGTCATTACAGGCCATCAGTAGCTTACATATGCAGTATGCAACCAACATCAATCATACAACATCACACAACATTACTACACATCTTTCCACATACTCGTCTTATACATAAAAGACCACTTTCACACAAAAGGAAAAAAAGCCTTCATCTAAATAGCCAGCTACTGTACCAAAAGAAATTTTTATGTGAAAGAAACTATTTTTAGCTACCAATAGGTTCAAGCTGCACGTCAAATGGATACTTGAGTAAAAAGTTAGGGATTTTTATAGTTTATGAAAATTTTAGTTCATTAAAGTGGTAACCGGTTACCTCCAAGAGGGTAACTGGTTACACCCCATATAACCAGAAAAACAATGCCACTGCCTTAATTTAAGAAATGGTTCCCTCCATAGCTATAACATATTCCCCCCTCACAGATTCATCACCCAGACCCAAATTTTCACATGGGAATCGGTTCCCTCCAAGAGGGTACACGATTCCACCTGTTGCAGAAGCCAAAAACCTGCAACTTTTAAAATACGATTTTCACTTTTCTAAAACTCCAAAACACCAATTTTGTAACCAAAATCAAATTCCTCATTACAAATAATCATACATATTATGCAACATTACTATATGTTTTATATCATCAATTGCATCAATACCATTACAAAAACACCAACAATTTATCACCAATTTCTAACACAATCATGCATGACAATACGAAATAAACAACCATAGAAGTCTTATCCCCGCAAGTCCATCATTATATCGACCCTTAGAAAGTTGTAACCCCACCCTTACCTTGGATTGAAGATTCTCTAAGTTTCAACAATGATGTCTCCTTTCCCTAGCTTTCTCTTCCTTTCTCTGGTTCTTGTTTCTCTTTTTTTTTTTACGATCGTAACAATGAGAACATAAACCCCAACTTTTTCTTAAGTCCTCTTTACCCCTAGGACTCCTAATATGTTATTCCCATCTTATCCTCACTTATTCCATCCAACTTTACCATAATTCCCTTATCATTCTTTCACCAATTTATCTCTATTTAACTAATTAAATAAAACTTAGATAATTATTTACTATTTTTCCAACTTACTAATAATTCTAATAATTATTCCTAAATTCAATAATTTCAAATAGACTATTAAATCTACAATAATTCTCAACATGACTTAAACCCGACACTACCCCACACACAACAACATCAAATGACATATTGCATCATATAAAATACAACCATATAATTAAATAAATAATATAATATTTGGGTTGTTATAACTCGCCCTCACTTTAAATATTTTCGTTCTAAAAAATTACCTGATGCAAACATCTCCGGATATGACTCCTGTATCTTACTCTCCTATTCCCATGACGCATTCTCTCCAACATCTCCTCCCCAAACTACTTTCACGAGAGCAATTTCCTTGCCCCTCAGCTTCTTTATTTCCTTATCCTCGATCCTCACAGGCGCGGTTTCAACTGTAAGATTATCCTGCACTTGTACATCGTCCATAAGAATCACATGAGATGGATCGAAAATATATTTTCGAAGTTGCGACACATGGAACACATCATGCATATTCGATAGGTTAGGTGGCAAGGCTACTCTATAAGCATAATTTCCCACTTTTTCCGAAATTTGATAGGGACTAATAAACTGATGAGTAAGATTTTTTGATTTCAATGCGCATCTAACACCGGTCACTGATGTGACTCTCAAGAATACATGGTCTCCTTCTTGAAATTCAAGATCTTTCCTTCTCCTGTCATGGTAACTCTTCTGCATACTCTATGAAACTTTCATCTTATTCGGAATTTACTTCACTTTTCTGTAGTTTGTCGAACAATTTTAGGTCTAAGCACTACGCCTTCACCTGACTCATACCAACACAAAGCTGTTCTACACCTACGATCATAAAACTCCTCAAAAGGTGTCATCCCAATACTAGAATGAAAACTATTATTATAAGTGATCTCGATTAGAGGAAGATAATTATCCCATGTACCCCCTGCTCAAGAACACAAACCCTCAACAAATCCTCAATGACTAAACAGTTCTCTCTGTCTACGGATGATACGTAGAACTCAACCTCGGCTTAGAGCCCAACGCATCATGAAAACTCTTCCAAAATCCAGAAGTAAATCTTGGATCTCTATCGGATACAATACTTGACGGAACCCCATGAAGTTTCAAAATTACCCGAATGTAAATTTCCGCAAACTTCGGCATAGGAAAACTGATATTCTTCGGTAAGAAGTGAGTTGATTTTGTCAGCCGATCAACAATCACCCAAAATGTATCATTCCCTCTTGGAGTACTCGGCAACCCTGTCACAAAATCCATAGATATATTATCCCACTTCCACTCTGGAACATCTAATGGTTTCAACAATCCTACAGGTTTCTGATGTTCGACCTCGCTTTCTACCAAGTCAAACATGCATACACAAACCTTTCCACATCCTGTTTCAATTCGGACCACCAAAATAACATTTTCAAGTCTCGATACATCATAGTTTCACCTGGATGGATACTCAAATTACTTATGTTACTTTCCTCAAAAATTAACTTTTTTTCACTCGGCATCATCAGGAATACAAATTATATTACGGAATCTCAAAACACCTTGCACTTCCACTTTAAAATTGCTATCTTCATCCTGAGTACTCCCAACCATCAAATCTACCAGATTTACATCCATATTTCGTGCCTCTTTAATGTTATCCAAGAAATCACTGTTAATCTTTTACATTCCCAACATCACATTATATTGTGTCAATTCACAAACTAAACTCATGTCTCTGAATTGTTCAACCAGTTCTAATTCTTTAACCATCTTCATAGACATATGTAAGGATTTCCTACTTAAAGCATCTGCCACAACATTAGCTTTACTCGGATGATAATTTAAGCCGAAATCATAGTCCTTCAACAGTTCTAGCCATCTTTGTTACCTCATATTCAACTCCTTCTGGTCAAATAAATATTGCATGCTCTTATGATTGCTAAACACTTCAAATATGGAGCCATAAAGGTAATGCCTCCAAATATTTATCACAAACACCACTGTAACTAGTTCTAGATCATGAGTAGGATAATTGCTTTCATGAACCCTCAATTGTCTCGACGCATAAGCTACCACTTTATCATTGTGCGTGAGAACACCACCTAAACCCAATTTAGAAACATCACAATACACAACAAACGAGTCTTAAGGATTAGGTAATATAAAAACCAGAGTTGTCGTCAATCTCTTCTTTAGCTCGGTAAAAATTTCTTCACAATGGATATCCCACACAAACGCTTTTCTTTTGAAAGTCATCTGAGTTAACGAAAGTGCTAACTTATAAAAGCCTTCGATAAACCTCCTATAATAGCCAGCCAAAACGAGAAAGCTTCTAATTTTCGTAACTGATTTTGGAGATTTCCCCTATAACACTGCATCTATTTTTGATGGATCTACAACAATACCATCACCTGAAATAAAGTGACCAAGAAAACTAACTTTTTATAACTAGAACTCACATTTTGACAACTTCGCATATAACTCATTCTCTTTCAAAACTTGCAATACAATTCGCAAATGTTGAGCATGTTCCTATTTGGATTTGGAATATATCAAAATATCATCAATGAATACCATTACAAACCAATCCAAATAAGTCCGAAAGATACGGTTCATATATTCCATAAACACTCCTGGCGCATTTGTGGCACCGAACGACATCACCAAATACTCATAATGTCCATACCGAGTTTTAAAAGTTGTCTTCTGATATCATCATCTTTTACCCGAATCTGGTGGTAACCTGATATCAAATCAATCTTGCTAAACACACGTGCACCCACCAATTGATCCATCAAGTCATCTATTGTCAAAAGTGGATACTTGTTTTTTATTGTCACCTTAATCAATTATCGGTAATCAACACACAGTCTCATGCTACCGTCTTTCTTTTTCACAAGCAACACCGAAGTTCCCCAAGGCGATACACTTGGTCTCATGAATTTATTTTCAAGTAAGTCTTCTAATTGCTTGTTCAACTCTACTATTTCAGACGCCGACATTTTGTATGGTGCCATGGAAATAGGCCTGATACCGGGAACAAGATCAATAGAAAATTCTACTCTTTCTGGCGGCACGTCTATAATTTCATCTGGAAAAACTTCAGGAAATTCACACACCACATGCAACTCATCAATTGTAGCATGATTCTCAATAGATAAGGATGCCATTAATGAAAACTCCTAAGATTCATCGTGCATAAACTCATTCAACTGTCTAGCAGACAATAATCTAACTTCCCTCTCTTCATCAGGTATAGAAAACCTCACTGATTTGTTGTAAAAGTTAATATGAAAGTAATTGTATTCCAACCAGTTCTTGCCTAGAATCACATCCATACCACTCAATAGTAAACAAACTATATTCACATCAAATTATTTGGCAAAGATTCACAAAGGACACATCGGACATACAAGAGAAGTAGTCACCGACCTCTTAGCTAGAGTATCGATAACCATCTCTCCATTCATAGAAGATAATACAAGACCTAACTTTTTCACATAGTTAGGGATAATAAAATAATATGTAGCACCCGTATAAATAATAGTAATTAAAGGAGTACTATTAATGAAACATATACCTCTGATTAAATGGTCTTCACTGGATGTCTGACTCCCGACCAAATCAAACATCTTCTCACCAGTTTGAGCTTGTTTCAGTTTCTGACATTGAGTACTGATATGTCCCTCTTCACCAAAGTTAAAACATATCTCAACCTTGTGTCTGCAATCAACTATAACATCCTCAGTCTTACCATAACAGAAACACTTTTTCACCTCAGTCGTGCAATCACTAATTCGATGTCCAAACTCACTACACTTGAAAAATTTAAGGTTAGTAGGAGCACCTCCCCACTTGGCCTCTTACCATCACCAACTCTCTGTTTTCCTTTCTCAGTTGGAGCATTATAAGGCTTCCCATGGTTTTGTTGTTTCTTGCCTCTCCTATCATTCATAATCTTGTAGTGAGCCTTACTATCCTCCTCACAAATCCTATAGTTGTTCACCAAATCTTGAAATTTACGGATCTGCTGATATCTAATAGCTCATTTTATTCCTGGGTGCAAACCATTTTCAAACTTAATACACTTTGAAAATTTGCAGTCACCTCATTGTAGTGAGGGTAGAACGTTGCCAGCTCCATAAACTTAGCATCATATTCAGTCACCGACAAGTCTCCATGTTTTAATTCTAGAAATTCAATTTCTTTCATTCCATGGACATCTTCTGAAAAGTACTTCCTCGGAAATTCCCTATTGAATGCAACCCAGGTAAACTCCTCACCTACATATTCCATTCTTTGACAGGTGCCAACCCTCCAGTCATCAGCTTCCCCTACCAGCATATACGTACGGAATCACACATTTTGTGCCTCTGAACAATCCATAGCCCGAAATATCCTCTCGATTTCCTTGAGCCAAGTTTGAACTCCATCAGGATCATACCCACCCTTAAATGTAGGTGGATGGTTCCTCTCGAATGTATTCAATACACGTGATCCATCACTCCTACCAACATTAAGCTGATGTTGCACAACCTGAGCCAAAGCCTGCAAGGCAACAACAAGTGGAATATCGTTCCTTCCAGCCATTACTTTGTTTCACATCATAACATAAAACAATGGTTAAAAGAAACATATTTACAACGCTCAACTGTCACACTACACTACTGACTCAACAACCTGGCCAAACAGACCGACCTGCTCTGATACCAATTGTAACACCCTAAATTCCCCGATGATTAATAATATAAAAATTAGAGTAATTTTTTTCCTTTAAGTTACATTTAAGATGCTACACTTTATCAAACAATCATATTTTTCTCAAAGTAATAAAAGGGATACATAACACCTTTCAGATAAATAACAAATACCCTAGTCTTAAAAATTAACTTTATTAAGCAGCGGAAAATAATTCAGGTTCGTTATTCAAAATAACTTCAATCCAACATAAATCATTAATCAATCATTCAAGAGTTTAAAACACTCCACCAAAATCACCAAAATAATAAATGAAAAATAATAAACATTTATCCCCCAACTCGGTGTTATGTATGAGAGCACAACACTGACTCTAAAACAAGATTGAAGAGAAACCTCTTCAAACTTTGCAGCAACGGACTACTCCTGACTATCTGCACGATGTTGTATAAAGCATCATTCCAACCGAAGGGTGAGATATCACAACAATATAAAGGAACATATAATAATGAATATATATAAAATATACACGCATAGTTATTCATTCCACAACTCACACGTTTACAAAATCAATCAACAATCATGTCACTTATAAACAATCACACAACACATCATTATTATAACAACAATACAATGCACTGAGACCAACACACTGACTCAAATCCATGTGGTACCATTTGTGAACATTTAGTTCACACTAATCCCAATCCCTACCATAGGTCTAGAGTCTACAACAATTCTTGAACAATTTGGTTCACCCTACTCTTGATCCCTACCATAGGACCAGAGTCTGCAACAAGAAGGTATAAGCCCACACTATGAATGCATGCAACATAAACATGAAACAACAACAATGCATTGATATTCATATCCATCAATACAACATGCCATTGCAGGCATCTAACAGCTTATGTATGCGGTATGCAACCAACATCAATGATAAAACATCACACAACATTACTATGCATCATTTCACATACTCGTCTTACACATAAAAGACCATTTTCACACAAAAGGAAAAATCCTTCATCCAAATAATCAGCTATTGTACTAAAAGAAAGTTTTATTTGATAGAAAATATTTTTAGCTACCCGTAGGTTCAAATGCCGCGTCAAACAGACACCGGAGTAAAAGTTATGGGTTTTAAAGTCTATAAAAATTTCAGTTCGATACAGTGGTAATCGATTACCTCTAGGAGGGTAACAGGTTACACCCCTTATAACCAGAAAAACAATGCTACTGTCTTGATTTTGTAATTGGCTCCCTCCATAGCAACAACTGATTCCCCCCTCAAAAATTCATCACCCAGACCCCAATTTTCATATGGGAATCGGCTCCCTCCAAGAGGGTACCCGATTCCACCTTTACAGAAGCCAAAAACCTATAACTTTTAAAATATGATTTTCAATTTTCTAAAACTCAAAAACACCAATTTTGCAACCAAAATCAAATTCTTCATTACAAACAGTCATACATACATATTATGCAACATTATTATATGTTTTATATGATCAATTACATCAATACTATTACAAAAACACCAAAATTTATCACAAATTTTTAACATAAAAAAGAACACAATTATGAACTACAATATGAAATACACAACCATAGTAGTCCTATCCCCACATACCCATCAGTATATCGACCCTTAAAAAGATCAAACCCCGCCCTTACCTTGGATTGAAGGTTTTCTAAGTTTCAACAATGGTGTCTCCTTTCCCTAGCTTTGTCTTCCTTTCTCTAGTTCTTATTTCTCTAAGTTTTTCACGATTGTAACAATGAGAACAAAAACCTAAACTTTTCCTTAAGTCCTATTTACCCATAGGACTCCTAATATGTTATTCTTATCTTATGCTCCCATATTACATCCAACTTTACCACAATGCCCTTATCATTTTTTCACCTATTTATCTCTATTTATCTAATTAAATAAAACATAGATAATTATTTACTACTTTTATAACTTACTTATAATTCTAATAATTATTCCTAAATTCAATAATTTCCAATAGACTTAAATCTACAATAATTCTCAACATGACTTAAACCCGACACTACCCCTCACACAACAACATCAAATCACATATTGTGTCATATAAAATACAACCACATAAATAAATAATATAGGGCGTTAGATGTCTCACATCCCCGGGGTTTTGAACATCACGAGAATCCTAACCATTATTTCAAATTTAAAAGAGCTTTCTCTGGTCTCAAACAAGCTCTTGGGGCTTGGTATGAGAGATTGAGCGGATTTTTGATCAAACAAGGATTCAATCATGGTAAAGTCGACACCATTTTGTTTATTATCCATAAAGCAAAGGAAATTATTTTAGTTTAAATATATGTAGATGATATCATATTCGGTTCTACTGATGAGTCTCTTTGTCGAGAATTTGCTAGTTTAATGCAGGAAGAGTTTGAGATGTCTCTTATGGGAGAATTGACTTATTTCTTGGGATTGCAAATCAAGGAATCCGAAAAAAGGAACCTTTATAAATCAAACAAAATATTTACTAAAGCTTTTGAAAAAGTTCGACATGAAGGACTCAAGAAGTATGTCAACACCCACAGAATCTAACGTGCTTATTGATAAAGACGAATGAGGAGTGGACTTCAACATTACCAGGTATAGAGGTATAATCGGATCATTACTCTATTTTACTTCGATTATGCCAGATAACATGTTTAGTCTGTATCTGTGTGATAGATATCAAGCATCACCCAAGGAATCAAATTTTAAGATTGTAAAACGTATTTTGATCGTAAAACAGTCTTTGGTATCCTAAAGGTAGTGCATGTAACTTAGTAGGTTATTCTGATTCCAATTTTGTGTGGTTCAAGTCGGATAAGAAAAGTACTAGTGGTACATGCCACTTATTTGAAAGTTGTTTAGTTTCTTTGCATAGTAAAAAGTAGCATAGTGTTGCTCTTTTTACCATCGAAGATGAATACGTAGCCGATGGCAGTTGTTGTGCACAAGTTTTATCGCTAAAGTAGTAATTAATGGATTATGATTTAAAACTTTGTTGTATTCCTATTAATTTCAATTGTATTAGTGTGATTAGTGTCACTAAGAATCCAGTAATTAATTCATGAACTGACTACATTGACATCAGACACAATTTTATTAGAGATCATTGTAAGTGTTTGTTGGCAGCAATTTTGGTAAAACAATGTTTTGATAATGTATTGCTAAATGTCTTGACATTTCAATCAAACTGTTTTGAATGATGTCCAAGCAGATGTCTTGACATCTACCTCCTGAACTGAATGCAACTCATATCAGTTTAAGTTTTCTGTTTCCTTTTTTCATGTGCGCCATAATTCAAGATTTATGACTCATAGCTTGCGAAAAATATGGAGGAATATTTTTCTATTTTAATTATCCTTATGGATTATATCTTGGCCTGTTTTAATGGAAATATTAAAAGATTGGAATTTTTTTTTAGCCCAAGCCCACTGTTGCGCCTTTATAAGCACTTGCTTCCTTATTCATTGAACTACAACTTTTGAAGAAGAATACTTTCTTTCTGTTTTAGAAGTCTAATTCTTTTAATTTCCATACACTCTATTATTGATACTTGAGTTTTTATTTGAGTTGCTAATTATGGATCATTCATTATCTTTTATGCATTGAATGATTGAAGTCTTTAAAACGTGTTATTTCAGTTGTTCTTCACTGTAAGTGATTGAAGGGATTTGAGGAGGGCCTCATACCAAGGTGTGTCTTAGGTAGAAGTATAGCATGGGTAGTGATTAAGTTATTAGATCAGAAACTGGTTGTTTATTGAGGGTCTATGAATTGATACTATTTAGTAGACTTGTCCCTGACTTGGTAGCCCCTAGAGTAGGTATTATTGTACATTGAACTGGGTTAACAATCCCTTGTGTTTTTACTATGTTTACTTTTGTTGCATTTTACATTGTCCTCAGATATTTGTGTTGTGATATCTCATTCAACATCTCAGATCTGATGCCAGAATTTTAATTAGTATCAGAGCAGGCATCCTGCTCTATATCTGGGTGAGATCTAGGGAAGATACTTTCTGGTACTATGGACAAGGAAGGAGGATTTGTGAACAGACCACCCATTCTACATGGAAGTAATTATGACTATTGGAAACAACGTATGGTGGCATTTTTAAAGTCTCTGGACAGCAAAGCTTGGAAATTTGTTTTGAAAGGATGGAAACTCCCTGTAAAATTGGGAGAAAATGGAGAACCTACTTCCAAGTTAAAACCAGAAGAAGATTGGTCTAAAGAAGAAGATGAAATTTCTCTTGGAAATTCTAAATCCTTGAATGCTATATTCAATGGAATTGACAAGAACATCTTCAGATTAGTGAACACATATGAAGTAGCTAAAGATGCATGGGGAATTCTTCAATCTACGCATGAAGGCATATCCAAAGTTAAGATGTCAAGTCTTCAGTTGCTCACCACAAATTTTGAGAATTTGAGAATGAAGGATGATGAAAATATTAATGACTTCCATATGAACATTCTTGAAATTGCTAATGCATCAATTGCTTTAGGAGAGAAATTACCTAAAGACAAATTGGTGAGAAAGATGCCCAGGTCTCTTCCCAAGAGATTTGATATGAAACTGATTGCTATGGAAGAAGCTCAAGACATTTACAAAATGAAAGTGGATGAACTTGTTGGATCCCTTCTGACATTTGAATTAAGCATCAATGAAAGATCTGAAAAGAAGAACATAAGCATAGCCTTTGTATCAAATACTGAAGATGAAGAGGAGGACTGTGATCTGGATATAGATGGAGGAATATCAAATGTCTTAGCTATTCTTGGAAGATAGTTTAACAAAGTGATAAAAAGAATGGATTGGAACTAAAGATCAAATGTCAAGAACATCTCATCTGACATCCATAAGTCAAATGAGTTTGGAAGAAAAAGGGCTGAATAAAAGTCCACTCAAGGGAAGGGAATACAATGTCATGAATGAGAAGGCTTTGGTCACATTAGAGCTTAATGTCCTACATATATTAAGAAACAGAAGAAGAATCTATCTGTTACTTGGTCTGAAGGGGACTCAGAGTGATCTTGAAGAATATGCCAAGTATGCTAAAGCATTGACAGGCAAATATGTATCTGATGAAGAGTCTAGTAATGGGGAACTAACATTTGATGAGTTAGTTGCTTCATACAAAGAATTATGTCTCGGAAGTGCAGAAGTGTGCCTAGAAGGGGAGAAACAGAAAGCACTCATAACCCAGTTGAAGGAGGAAAGGAAAGAGCATTTGAAAACTATTTCTAAACTAGAAAGTGAAGTGACTTCTCTGAATTCAAATATTGATAGAGTTGTCAAATCTCGAAAGATGCTGAATAATGGATCTGACACATTAGATGAAATTCTTCAAGTGGGGAGAGTGACAGGAGACAAGATTGGTCTAGGGTTTAATGAGAAAAAGAAACCTGATTCAGAAGAACCTTTATTAGATTCCACTCATGCCAAGTCCAAACCAAGGATGTCGAATCAAATGTCTAAACATCATGGCAAGAAAGGACATAATGGCAGGAAAAAGTTTAATCACACCAGAGAGAATTGCCAGCCCTGGAGATGTCATCATTGTGGAAGGCTTGGCCATATAAGGCCTTTCTGTTTCAAGTTGTATGCGATCCTAAAAATACTTGTCTTCCCAAAACTGATCAGATTCCCCAAAATAGCATAAAGAAGAAATAGTGGGTTCCCAAGTCAAATGTTGCTAGTTTCATAGCTCATATCTATCTCAGAGTATCAACCAAAGACGACTGGAACTTAGACGGTGGTTGTTCTAGAAACATGACATGTGTCAGGAATCTATTGATAGATATTAAATCTCATTCCACCAGTTATGTGACTTTTGGTGATGGAGCCAAAGGTGAAATCAAAGGAGTTGGAAAGCTGGAATGTTCAGGAGTCCATAAGCTTGATGATGTGTTACTTGTTAAAGGGTTAACAACTAACCTGATAAGTATAAGCCAATTGTGTGATCAAGGATTCAAAGTTAACTTCACCAAGGAAGAATGTCGTGTCTGCAATGAAAAGAATGAAGTTATTATGAAAGGAATCATATCTAAAGACAACTGTTATTTATGGGTTCCCTAGGAGTTGAACTTCTCCTCAACGTGTGTTTTAGCTAAAGAAAATGAAGTTAAACTATGGCTTTAAAAATAGGTACACTTGCATTTGAAAGGAATGAAAAGATTTATATTTGAAGAAGCTATGAGATGGATTCCTAAGCTCAAGATAGAAGAAGGAAGAGTATGTGGTGACTGCCAGATTGGAAAGCAAATTAAGATGTCACATCAGAAGATCCAACATCTTACTACATCAAAAGTTTTAGAATTTCTTCACATGGACTTGATGGGACCTATGCAGGTTGAAAGTCTTGGTGGAAAGAAGTATGCATATGTTGTTGTAGATGACTTCTCTAGGTACACATGGATAAGCTTTATTAGAGAAAAATCATAAAATTTTGAAGTGTTTAAAGATCTCTGTCAAAAACTTCAAAGTGAAAAAGATAGTCATGTCATTAGAATCAGAAGTGATCATGGAAAGGAATTTGAGAATAATAAATTTGTTGACTTTTTCTCTTTTGAAGGAATCAGATGAATTCTCTTATCCCATTACTCCTTAACAAAATGGGATTGTGGGACGTAAAAACAGAACCCTTCAAGAATCTCCCAAAGCTATGATTCATTCTAAGAAGTTACCCTACCAATTTTGGGCTGAAGCTATGAATACTGTGTGCTATATCCATAATAGAGTCACTCTAAGGAAAGGAACTTCAGCCGCCTTGTATGAAATATGGAGGGGAAGAAAACCAACTGTCAAATACTTTTATGTTTTTGGAAGTAAATGTTACTTCTTAGCTGACCGTGAACAAAGCAGGAAGATGGATCCCAAGAGTGATGAAGGAATATTCCTGGGTTACTCTACAAATAGCAGAGCTTATAGAGTCTTTAACTCTAGAACTAAGGTTATGATGGAATCCATAAATGTTATTATAAATGATAGAGGATGGAATGATGAAGAAGATGTCTTAGAAGATGTTGAAACATCTTTTTCAGATATTACATCATAATCAAATGACAGAAGTATTGATTCTAATCCACCTCAAGAAGATCCTGAGCCTAGTCATCTCAATAAAGGGCCTTCAATTAGAAACCAGAGAGATCATCCTAAGGAGCTTATCATAGTGGATCTAAATAAAGGAGTTACTACCATATCAAGAGAAGGGATATCAAACTCTTGCTTTGTGTCAAAAATTGAGCCTAAGAATGTCAAAGAGGCCCTAAATGATGAGTTATGGATTAATTTTATGCAGGAAGAGCTAGAACAATTTAGTAGAAATGAAGTTTGGGATCTAGTTCCAAGACCTGAAGGGACAAATGTGATTGGCACTAAATGGGCATACAAGAATAAATCTGATGAAAAAGGGGTGGTCACTAGAAATAAGGAAAGGTTAGTTGCACAAGGATACACTCAAATTGAAGGAGTTGACTTTGATGAAACCTTTGGTTCTGTGGCCAGACCTGAATCAATCAGACTACTCCTTGGAATTGCATGCATACTGAAATTTAAATTGTTTCAAATGGATGTAAAGAGTGCATTCTTAAATGGCTATCTAAATGAAGAAGTCTATGTGGAACAACCTAACGGATTTATTGATCCAAGTTTTCCTAAACATGTTTACAAACTAAAGAAATATTTGTATGGATTAAAGCAGGCTCCAAGAGCTTGGTATGAGAGATTGACAGAATTTCTTGGTGAGAATGGATATAGGAAAGGTGGCATAGACAAAACCCTTTTTGTCAAGGAAGAAGAAGGGAAGATCATGATTGCATAGATTTATGTTGATGATATTGTGTTTGGTGGGATGTCAAATGAGATGGTTCAACATTTTGTCAAGCAAATGCAGTCAGAATTTGAGATGAGCCTTGTTGGTGAATTAACCTATTTTCTTGGTCTGCAAGTTAAACAAATGGAAGATTCCATATTTTTATCTCAGAGTAAGTATGATAAGAATATAGTAAAGAAATTTGGGATGGAAAATACGAGTCACAAAAGAACTCCTTCTCCCACGCATCTAAAGTTGTCTAAAGATGAAAAAGGAGTAAGTGTGGATCAAATTCTTTACAGAAGTATGATAGGCAGTCTTCTATATCTCACAACTAGCAGACCTGACATTTCCTTTGTTGTAGGTGTGTGTGCTAGATATCAAGTTAATCCTAAAGTTAGCCATGCCAACCATGTGAAGATAATTCTTAAATATGTGAATGGAACAAGTGACTATGGTATGCTATACTCTCATGGATCTAGTTCTTCCTTAATTGGTTATTGTGATGCTGATTGGGCAGGAAGTGCTGATGATAGAAAAATACATCAGGAGGATGCTTCTTTCTGGGAAATAATCTCATATCTTGGTTCCGTAAGAAGAAAAATTGTGTGTCTCTGTCCACTACTGAGGCTGAGTATATTGTTGCAGGAAGCAGTTGTTCTGGTTTGGATGAAACAAATGTTAACAAAATTTAATGTCAAACAAGATGTCATGACATTATTCTGTGACAATCTAAGTTCCATAAACATATCAAAAAATCCTATTCAACACAGCAGGACCAAACACATTGATATCCATCATTAATTTATAAGAGAGTTTATTGAAGAAAAGATTGTTGCCTTAGAACATGTAGCCACTAAATTGCAACTGGCTGACATTTTCACTAAGGATTTGGATGCCAATTAGTTTGAGAACTTAAGAGGAAAATTAGTTATTTGCTTATATGAGGGTTTATAGCAATTAAGGGCGTGTGGGAATATCATTAAAGTGATATTATATTATTTATGTTTCCAACAAATCAAATTTCGAAAGCATTCATTACAAGACTATCTCAAAGTGTTTCCCACACGCTACGAAATCACATCTTTCTACTTTCACAGACTCTTCATTATCCTCTGCAGAAAAAGAACCATTATCATTCTTCAAAATCTGTCAACCTCCCTGAGAAACTCTCTCTTGACAGAGTACTTGACGTTACTCCTCTAACAATTATACCACTTCTTGAGAAGAAGGTCAAGAAACCCAGATCATCACCTGCAAAGAAATCCAAAGACGATAAAGGTAATACTTTTACTGGTATTGATGATAGAACAACAAAAGAGATTGTCAATGTTGATAGAAGCATTAAAAGGCTAGTAGATAGAGTGTTAAATGAAGGTTTTGCTGTTCCTGAGATTTCTACCCCTATTGCTCGTAAACCTGATCTGGCTGACAAAAGAAATGGCCCTAAAAGTGTTGTTAAATCATCCATCTCCAAGAAAGATGCTGCTAAAAGCAAACTTGATAAGCTTGCTTCTTCTGCTCTAAAGGAAATGGAAGATGATGTTGAACCAGATGTTGAGAAGAACTTTACTACAAAAGAAGATGCTTCTGGCTCCAAAGCTGCAGAAGATTAAAATGCTGAGAATGTGGTTAATGTTGATGAGTTGTCTAACAATGAGCTCATCTCTAATGTGGTGCCTGGAATTGCTAAAAGGCTCAAATGAAGGAAAGTGAAGGATGTTAATATCACACCCCCTGCCAAGATAATCAAGAAGAAAACCATGTATGGTCCCCTAAATCCCAGAAGTAAAGTGGTTCATCCCTCTAGCAAAATAAAAACTAGACCTGATAGCTCCACAGATGATGATGATGATATAAAGAGATCTAAAAGTAAGAAGAAATTTGTATTAGTTGAAGAAGCTGACTCTGATTATGATGTCGAGGAAGATGTCCAGGACATCTCTCATGTTAAAAAGTCTGCAAGCAAGAAGCTTTCTGTTAGGGTACCAGATACCCCTCTTGACAACATTTCCTTCCATTCTGCTGGGAATGCTGAAAAGTGGAAGTATGTATTTCAAATAAGAATTTCCCTTGAAATAGAATTGGGAGTTGGTGCACTGGAGTGCAAAGAAATTATGGAGCTGATAACTTCTGTTGGATTGATGAAAACTGTTACTAAGTTTGCCAAATTCTATGAGACTCTTGTTAAGGAATTTATTGTTAATATTCCAATTAACTGTGTTGATCATAAAAGTAAGGAGTATAGAAAGGTGTTTGTTAGAGGCAAGTGTGTAGAATTTCCACCTGCTATCATAAATAGATTTCTGGATAGGTCTGAAGATGACTATTGTAAGCTGGAAGTAACTCATAATCAAGTATGAAAAGCCATCACTGCTAACCAAGTAAGTGAGTGGCCCATGAAGAATAAACTTCTTGTTAGCAAGCTAAGTGTGAAATATGCTATCTTGCATAGAATTGGGGCTGCTAATTGGGTTCCTACCAATCATACCTCAACCATCACTATTGGCTTAGGAAAGTTTATTTATGTTGTTGGAAACAAGAAACTGTTTGATTATGGTACTTGCATTTTTTATCAGACTATTAAGCATGCAGGAACATGTGCCATTAAGATGCCTATTGCCTTTCCTTCCCTTATCTGTGGAATTATTCTTAATCAGCATCCTGGAATTCTAAGTGGTAATGATGTAGTATGCAAGAGGGAGTCTACTTTGACCCTTCACTTCAAGCTTTTTTCGAGAAAACATGTCCCAGACATTATTTTGACATCTGCATCTACTGAAAACAAGACCTCCACCAAGGATGATATGATCACTGAATTAAGGGAAGCCTGCAAAGAATTAGATGATGTGATCAGAGTTAGCTCAGCAAGAAAGCTAACTTTTGAAAAGATAATCAAGAAGATGCAGAAGGACAATAACTTTAATGATAGAGTGGGCTCTAAAGAAGGAGATTCTAGTGAGGAAGGAAGTTCTGGCTCTGCCAAGTCTACTGGTTCTGAAGACAGTTAGACTATTTGCTATTTATTTTTTTGACCCCTTTGTTTCTCTTTGGCACTTGTATGTGCTTGACTTCTGAATTTTATGGTTTGTACCTATATTACTGGTACTCTATTAAATGCATCCTTTTATTTGGCATATTATGACTAAAATGGGGAGAGAAACTGACTGACTGACCACTGACTGAGGGGGAGCCTCATGTATCAAAAGATGTTCTGACATCTTCCTTTTCTAATAATTAACTGCTAACTGAGTTTTTATTTTTGCTTATGTTGCTGCTCTCATAATGTGCTCAAATAATGTTTTAGCCAAAATCTGCAAAAAGGGGGAGTTTGTAAGTGTTTGTTGGCAGCAATTTTGGTAAAATAATATTTTGATAATGTTTTGCTAAATGTCTTGACATTTGAAGCAAACTATTTTGAATGATGTCAAAGCAGATGTCTTGACATCTGCCTCCTGAACTGAACACAACTCATATCAGTTTAAGTTTTTTGTTTCCTGTTTTCATGCGCGCCATAATTCAGGATTTATGACTCATAGCTTGCGAAAAATATGGAGGAATATTTTTCTATTTGAATTATCCTTATGGATTATATCTTGACTTGTTTTCATGGAAATATTCAAAGATTGGAATATTTGTTTTCCAGCCCAAGCCCACTGCTGCGCTTTTATAAGGACTTGCTTCCTTATTTATTGAACTACAACTTTTGAAGAAGAATATTTTCTTTCTGTTTTAGAAGTCTAAGTCTTTTAATTTCCATACACTCTAGTATTGATACTTGAGTTGTTATATGAGTTGTTAATTATGGATCATTCATTAGCTTTTATGCATTGAATGATTGAAGTCTTTAAAAATTGTTATTTCAGTTGTTCTTCATTGTAAGTGATTGAAGGGGTTTGAAGAGGGCCTCATACCTAGGTGTGTCTTATGTAGAAGTATATCATGGGTAGTGATTAAGTGATTAGATCATAAACTGGTTGTTTACTGAAGGTCTATGAATTGATACTATTTAGTGGACTTGTCCCTGGCTTGGTAACCCCCATAGTAGGTGTTATTGTACACTGAACTGGGTTAATAATTCCATGTGTTTTTACTGTTTTTGCTTTTGTTGCATTTTACATTGTCCACAGATATTTGTTTCGTGACATCTCCTTCGACGTCTCATATCTGATACTAGAATTTCAATCATGTTGAAAAAAGGCATGTTATTTTTTAATACGTTGACATTAAAATTCAGCTTGTTGATATTTTTCCAAACCCATTGTCTTTAGAACCTTTTCATAAGATTTGTAGGGTTTTGGAATCTTAGATTCCTTGTTCTTTAAATAGAATAAGTATTCTGCTTGGTTTCATTTGCTATATATATTCTGCTTTTACTAGCGCTATTTTGTAGTAAATCTTACTTTGTCGATTGCATTGGTATGTCTCTAAACTCTATAATTTTGTGTATTTGTTTTATTTATTCATTTGTGTGCTTTCTATCTCTCTTTATGCTCATCCATTGCTTTAACATGTCTTTGACTGATCTTCTTTGCATTTAATTCTTTTAAATGTGTAGTGATAATTATGTGTATTTGAGCATTTGAATAATTGATCTTGCTTTATTTACCTTTCTAATGCATTCCTTTATATTGTATTTTGATCACTATTATTTTCGGTTGTTGAAAATGGTAGTTGCATGTCTATGTTGCCTTTTCTTACATATTGCATGTTTATATTCTTATTTGTATTTGATCTTAATTGTTGTATATTCTTCAAAGCTTGTTTAAGCTCATTTATTCTTCTGGTATTACTTTTGAAGGCTGTTTGTTTTTGGTATAGACTCATGAAAATTTGTATATATTTTTGATATTGTCAAAGGGAGAGAAGATGTAATGAGTTTATTATTGGCTTTATGAGTTTTATGAAGTGGTTTGTGTGCAATAGTTTTAGGGGCAGTACAAGCATTTTTATTGTGTTTAGCTCATGTCGACTCAATTACAAGTGAAAGCTGCATATCCCTATAGGGAGTTGGTTGCATGTCATATCATATGCAGGGGAAACTCCCTCAATACAGTTATTTTGATACTTGTCTTATCGTTTTTGTTTATTATCTTTCACTGAGTCTCCCTCAAATATTACACACTATGAATATAGTTTTGAAATCATTCGTGAATCTTTTTAGCACACATAAATCCTCGATTATATTTGGTCTAGATAATGAGGTTCTTAGTTGTTTGAATGAGTTTGTGGAATAATAATGTTATGTTTTTTTATTAGTAGAAAGTGATATGTAAAATCTCTAAGGCTTTTGAAAAGTTGAAAATTTGGGATTTTAATTGATTGATTTGAATCATAATATTTAAACTAGCTTTCTGATTCGAATCAAAATGGATAAAAACTTTCCAGGAATTTTTAACTGCATGATTTGAATCCAAATTTGAATACGATTCGAATCAAACACCTCATGTGACTTTCTGCTCAATTTTATTCGAATCAAATTTTAACGTGATTAGAATTAGAGACTTTTTCTGCATTTTCCAGTTGGAACTGTCTGATTTGATTCAAATCAGATTTTGAACGTGATTAGAATCACATGGTCCTTGATTCGAATCATACTTTGTGCTTGATTCGAATCAACTGAAAAATGGGTTAAAAATAAGGTTTTCTTTTATTCCACTTAACTTTCTCACTTGACTCAAACTGAACTTTATTTGATTTAAATCTAACAAACTTGTCTTAGTCTTTTTGTGCTTAATCCCAAGCACATATAAAAGCTTTTGTTAACACTTTTCAAGAGAGAGTTCATAATAATTTGGGAGATTTTCATAATTGTTTACTAGCTCTTTTGAAACTCTTGCATTAAATGTCTTTCATCTTCAATCTCTTTTCAATTTCCTTTCCTAATCATGATTGATTGTTAATTGATTAAGAGAGTCGCTGTCTTGAAACTAATTGTTCTTGAAGATTAGGTAAAATATTTTCAAGTTGTTGTCATTGGTGCTAACGAATTCCAGTGAAAAGAAGAAGGTATTCTCTCCAGAATTATCTTAGTAGTGACTGTGTGGAAGGCTACAAATATGGTGGAGTTCTTTTTACATCTTCAAAAAATTCACAACTCAAGGAATCAGTAGGATCAAGGGGTTTATTGCTACACATGAAGGCTTGGAGCAAAATTGGTGATATTGGAAGATTGAAAGTGTTAATTGACTGAACATTGTGCAAGAGCCTTTAGCATTTGGCCATATATTAGTAAATATCCTGATCAAAGATTGTATTTGTTATTTTTCTTCAGCATTATCATAGACTAGTGATTTTATATACTCTCGAGATATGTTTCAAAATAAAGGAACAACTATTAAAGTGGACGTAGACTCACACAATGACAACAAAGTCAAACCATTATAAATCTCGGTGTCATCTCTATATCTCTTACTCTTGAATTTGAATTTTGTAGAACACACATGCTTAGGTTTATATTTTGGTAATATCGATTTAGTTGATAAGCTTTGGTTTTGTTAGAATTGGAATCATATTAAGAACCTTACTGGAGATTAAAATATGAGAAAGATTATGCTTTTCGAATTCGCATTGTTAATTAATTACCTAACTATAATTCATGACTTATTCAATTAATTCAATTGCATACATTGTGTTTCTTCATCTAGACATTATGATATTTGTAAAGTGATTTTAGTTGTTACTGAATAATTGTCAATTGAATATAATTTTATATTTTCACTCTACAAACTTTCGTGTGTAAACTCTGAAAAACCTCTAATTATTCTTATTGAAAGAATCAATTGATCTCGTTTTAAAATTCTATTCACCTCCTCTAGACTATTTTCTATTGTCCTCTAGACTATTTTCTATTGTCATTTCTTACCTAACAAAATATGCTTTCCTTTTGAAAGGATCTTGTCCCAAAAAATAAAAACATCTTTGAATAACTATTCTTCCCTATTCTACATTCTCTTTCTTACAAATATAGTAGTCTAGCTTATCTTTTTTTTATAAGAAAAAATTATGTTAATCATTAGAATTAATTGAGGTACTCTAACCGTTTTACAAAAAAACAATCACCATTACATCTTTTAAGGCACTAATAAGAAGTCCTTTGGACTAGTACACCGTTAAAAGAAGCTAAAAGTTGAGTTACAATTGGACCATATGACAATCAATTTTCAATGGAATAGTTTAATATTAAATACTATCTTAGAAGCATCCCCACTTCATCTTTGAATAAAATTGCATTCCTTTTGATCCAAATACACCAACAAGTTATCATCCAAATAAATCCTACCCTATGCTTGCTCACCTTGCCACTTAGTTGTTTTGTAAAGGCCAGAAAATTTTCTAAGCAAGAGTCTTCCTCCACCGTCTCAGAATCGAGCCAAGACAAAATTCTCTGCTAAACTATAATCGTATTTCAACACTGGAACATCAAATGAGTAATGTTTTCCTCATGGTTAAAACACAAAACACGTACCGTATCATGTGCAATATTTATCATATCTCTTTAGAACAAATTTGATTTTTAATAGGGTTTTTGTTGGACTTGAGATTAAACTTGATCCCAACTGTAGATTGAAGTGATTAATATTCTCTCCACTAAAGAAATGAGCTCAATTTAGTTTAACATGATAACCAATAACCTCTTGAGAATTTAATAGGTTGATCTTCTAATCTTAGGTTTTAAATGGGCTAACCATAAAACCTAATAATAAGTTCATCAATATTGATAATCTCAAACCTTAAAGTAAATAAGGCTTACTAAGAGCCTTAAGGGAAGTTCATCAATATTAATGATCTTCAACCTAAATATACATAGAAACTTATCACACAATTCCCAACCAAAATTTTTAACGTGTTTAGCTTCTAACCACATATTTTTATCTATAAATGGAATGTGTTCATCCAAGATGTATAATAAACATTCTTTAAGAACTTATACAATATTATCCATCCACAATTACAAGGACACCTTACTCACAAATGATCTTTCCTTCAAAAACATTTGACTAAAAGAACTAGTGAGAGAAAGTGAAAATGAAAACTTAGAGAGAAAGAGTGTGTCAATACACAATTGATTTTTTGGATGTTTTGAAACGAAGAATGAGACCTCTATTTATAGGCTTAAAAATCCCCAAAAGAGAAAGCATCATTAAATTCTAGATGACTGTTGTTAATCGATTGACTCAATTGATTAATTCATTTAAATATAATGGCTATGATTTTCAAAATAGTTAAGAAGTGATATATAACCATTTCTAATTGTTTGAGTGCATTCAAATTTCCTTGTTCCTCAAATCTGATCAATTGAAACTTTGTTCAAATCGATTAGATTTAGTAAAAAAAATTATGGATTTTTGAATGCTCCCATCACTTTCTATGCAACTTCTATATATACTTCACAAGGTTTATTCTTTTCAAAATATTTTAGAAAATTTTTTTAGGTGTGTGTGTGTGTGTGTTCTTATAGCCATCTACTTCTACAAAGAAAGAAATTTTACTTTTACAAAATTTTCACTCACTTACTAAATTGGGAGATTAACTCATCTAAGCCTTGTCTAATAGATTCTATGGTGTTGACACTTGCTTTAATATTTATTTTGAGGCTTTTGATGTAATCTATTTGTTTTTACTTTGTGTGAAACTTTGTTGATAAAGCTTTATCTATGTCTGAAACTTTGTCAATCTTTTTCAAACAAATAACTTGCATCTTTAATTGCTTTAAGTACATTAGTTGACTTTCTTAATGGTTGCATCTTTATTATGTTGAATGTCATCTTTTCTGAACTTTCAACAATTGTCGTCATGATTCATCTTTATCATGTTGATTATGTATTATATTCTTCACAATTGTAATGATATTTCTACAGTTGTCATCATGTTGCATTTTTCTCATGCTGAATGTTTGTTTTGTTCTTCATAGTTGTCATCATCAAAAGAAAACTTATTACCTGCAAAACAAAGTTCCACATTCCTCCTCTCCTTTGTTATAATTACAATGCATCTCTCGCGAGAGGTGTTAAAAGAAACAAAGAAATATATTTTGGAATGGTAGCACCCCCCTGAGTTAGATAAAGCGTATACCCTCCATCTGAGAGTATACTTCTCCCCCTTTGTCGAAATCAAAAAGGCGTGTAAAAGATGCAAATACGCATTTATGTTTAAATCAATCTATACAACAAAACATCATTGCAAATTAATGTAGTAATACATAATACATGGCATAACGCGTTTTAAAAAACAACACAACAAGGATAGATCACGTGACATGCTCTTAAAACAAATACTATTATAGGCGTTGAAATATGCAAGATCAAGTAGTGATGACATGCATTTATGCATGTCAAATATTTTGAATTTTATCATATCATATAAAGAAGCATGTATATAAAATAAATTACTCTTGATGAGAAATAAAAAATGTTTAAAGTAAGGTTTCTTAAAATGTGTTAAGTCATGGCATAAAGTCTCTATCATATGCAGACAATTTGTTGAACACTCATGAACATGCATATGATATATCTATTCATTTAAAGTAGGGGTATTGATCATGGTAAAATGAGGAAAGTATTACACTTAGTGGGAAACAACATATTTATCCTAAATAAGTCATGGCATATGTGCAATATATGAAGAACTTTACACATGGTAGAGATAATATTATACATGACAGAGATAATATCACATAGTAAAGAAGTATCATGAAGTATGTGTGTAGTATATTAAATATTTATCTAGATGGGGAATATGTAAGGTTCCCTAACTTTTATATTTATTATAAGTTTTTTATCTTAAGGCGTGCCTAAAAAAATTATTGCATAAAAGGTGTCACACTTGGTGGGAAATAATATCTTTACTTTTAAGTGTGTGACAAGATTTTTGGAAGACATCTAATGGTGTATCATACAAAGGTTTTTAAGGAAAAATAAGGTTGTAGGCATAATTTTAAGCATTTAAGAATATTTGAAATTCTAAAACTTGCAATAACAGAAGTCAAGACTGGTGTCTCAAGAACACACAATGTCACGACAAATGTTATAACATCTGCTGATAGCAAACAAACTTGCTAAAAAAAGAAAGATTGTGCAGGAAATAAATTGCTGAAATTTAAAGAACACAATCAATTGTTAACCTAGTTTGTGCAACTTCACCTACTCTGGGGGCTACCAAGTCAGGAAAGAAATTCACTATCAACAGTATCAATTCGAAGCTAAATAGTCCTAGTTTACAACTTCTCACTTAATCGCTACCTAGTTCAACTTCTATCTAGGAACCTCCTAGATATGAGAACCCATCTTACTCTTTATCATTGCAGTGATATCAAACAATCCCAATCCCAGTGCGTGTCTCAAGAAACAAAAAAGAAGATTACTCTTCCAATACAAAAATACCTAGTTTTTCTTAAAAGCTTAACTAAGAAAAATATCCAACTCTTTGCTTAAAAGCTTAGAGAAGAACGATAACTTGGTAAAAAAGTAACAATCAATCAACTCAAACACATGGAGAAACTAAGGAACTCTCAAACCCTAAATTCTTATTCACGCACAGTTTTACAATAAAAACAATGTTTAAGAAACTAGGTCTTGTAAGACTCCTTAAATAGGCTTCCGCAATTGTTTTTGGACTCTTCAATCAAATTCAATATTCAGCTCTTAATTCCTGCAAAATCTTCTCCACAAAAATAGGAAAAAAAACAAAATTTTCAAATATTTCCTAAAAAGTCTCAAAGATCCTTTTTAAGAAACAAATCAAATCCGCAATTGTTCCTAAAAATCCTTGATTGCGTGCGCCTATTATGAGTTCTAGAAGCCTCCAAAACTCATATTTGCAAATAAAATCTTCAAGGATATTATCTAACTTTACTATCATGATGTGCTGTTTTAACATGTTACAACATCTGCTAGAATATATGTCAAATAAAGTCCAACAGACTCTGTTGTACTAGCTGGTCAAGATGTTATGACATCTTGCTCAATATTAGGATGCAATACGTGTATTTCAAAAGAAACATATTTTGATCAAATTGTTGCCAACTCTTTGTTTTACCAAAATTGTTGCCAACCATAAAATCATAGTCATAACTGTTAGAACAAGATTTGGATATGTGTTTAAATCTATATGTTTTGATGATAACAATGCATATATTCTATGAAGAACACTTTTAGCTCTAATGGTTTCATTGAGTGTGCTAATATTAGAATTCTGGATAGTCTTAATCAAGATATCATCAGAATCACGTTATCACACTGAAGAAAAACCATTAAGTTCGTTTCTAATGAAACATCAGTAGTTCTGTTGAATGCTAAATGTTCGACAAGAAAAAATCTTGATGAATTTCTAAAGAAGATCTCAAGCTTCAAAAGATCAGAAATCAAAGAGTTATGAAGTCAAGATATCAGAAATCAAAGAAGTAGCTGATAAAAGCTTTTGCTTACAGCTCAATGTCAAGAATAATGATATCAGAAATAAACATGCTTAGAAACAAGGATCTCAGAAGACTTAAGTAATCAAGATTGTACAAGAAAAAAGCTTCTAACTCAAAGATCATAAATCATGATTTTCTCATAAGAAAAGTTGCTACTTATAATTCTTAAGACAAAGTCAAGATTCTGAACACATATAGAGAAAGCTTTTACCTCTGAATCAGAAGTCATGATTTGTTCATCAGAAGAGTTGTTGCTCAAATTTCTGAAGACAAAGTCAAGGTTCTGAAGACTCGAATAGTTTATGGAACACACACATATCTTCTCAAGCCAATTTACTCAACAGAAGAACTATTATGACAGTTTCTAAAAAAACATCAATGTTCTAAGGAATGTTGAATGTTAATCGGAAAGGGAATCAAATGTGTTCTCAGAAAAGCGTCACTCTCAAATCAGAAATCATATATGCCTTCAGAGAGAAATAATTCATGATCAAAAGATAAGATATAGCTGACATAAGATGTTGCTTCCAGCTCAATCCAAAGTGATTGATCTCTTCCAAGCTTAATACTTCAGAATCAGAAGTACATCATCAGAAGATAAAGATAAAGAAACTTAGTCAAGAAGAATATAATACAAATAATACACCACAAATTCCACTATCATAATATTGGTTGTATTATTCACAGAAGTTTTCTCTCACGATTTTATGCTAACAACTACAAACAGTAGACTAAGGAAAGCGACATTTCGTGTTGTTCCAAACGTCTCTTGAATCTACATGTTAGGAATCAAACGTTGTAAGGAGAAAGGACATTTCTATCCTTACAACGACTCTTTTTGAAGGCTATAAAAGAAGATCAATGAAATGAAGTAAAGTTGCTGAAAAGTCATGGATGCAGACGTTGTTGAAGTTGTTACGCTGAACATGCTGAAGCTAACCATAAAGTAAAGAGAGAACATAAAGAAAGAAAAAGAAAGAAGAATTCTACAAGCTGTGACACAAATTAGCATCATATACATCTTGGTAGAAATATGAAGAAGCAAAGACTTGTTGATCATAACTTGCTCAACAAAGAAGATGAAAAAGAAGAACACTACAAGATGCTACTCAACTTCTAATCAAATACATCTTTGTAGATAAATGTAAAAGACACGAGAGTTGTTGCTCATATTATGTTATAGTTTTAATTCTTCATGTAAATTATTGAACACAAGAGTTGTTTCTCATAATTGTGTTAAATAATATGTACTTAAACTAGGTGTAATCTGCTTGTTAAGAAGCACTCTTGTAATCTCTAGAAAACAATTCTATTTAGAATTGGTGGTTCCTCAAGTGATCATGTGAAGATCTGTATACTTGAGAAGACAATGGTTGCGGGTCATTGTAGATGAAATCTTGTTAAGAGACCATGATTGGTCGATTCTTATAGGGTCAATGATCGTTATATCTCTTAGGGGACCAAGAAGGTCAAAATTCTTAAGAGATAACTAGTTGAGGATCATTGTGAGAATTCCCGTTTAAAAAGATCAGGTAGGTCATATTTCCTATAGGGTCAATGATCTTTATATCTCGTGGAGATCATTAAATGTATCATTGTGTTGTTCCTTGAGTGACTAGTGTTGGTCAGAAGGCTCGAGATGACAATGGTTGCGGGTCATTGTGTGGTTGTTATTCACCGGCGGGTAACCCGTGCATTTGTAATAAGTTTTGGTTATAGTAGATTAAATCCTTGTTGACGGAAAAATCACTTAAGGGGGGTGGAAAGGATGTAGTCTAGTTAAAGGTGAACTTGGATAAATTGGATGTGTCTCTTTATATTTCTAGAATTCTATATTCTTTCATAGTTTTATCAAATAGTTTAAAAAGGGAAAATTTTTGAAAACCCAATTCAAACCCCAGTATCTTGTATTTTTATCTACATTCAATTGGTATCAGAGCCCTACTCTATTATTGATTTTTGAATCAAACACTTAGCCATGTAGAGAGATCCAGCAAGAGAAAAACTAAGAATGCTATAGATTGAAATGAAAGAAATAGAGATCAATTTCAAACATCCAGTTTATCAGAAAAAGAATCAAGGTTCTGAAAGAGACTCAAAGATATCGAGAATAAGATGCATCAGAAGATATTCTCTCATCCGCTAACTGAGCTAACCGTGAGAAGAAATCACCAGGGAACTGCAAATGAAATGAAGATCTTGCATTGAAAGAATTCTAGAAGGATGAACTCTAGAAGAAGAAGCTACTAGTTCTCAGAAGTGTACCTGTCTCAATCAAAGGTTACCAACCAGAAAGTCAAGATCATAAATTTTTTCCAGAAGGACACATGGAATTGGAACATTGCACATGGAAATACTCAATTTGATCAAAATGGCAAAATACTTCGTGGTAGAAGATGAATACACCTATGATCAACAAAATCTCTATCATCAGTTCAGAAGCTAAGTAAAGAGATCATTGAAGAAGGATATAACGCCGCTATAAGTTAAAATAGTAGTACAAAAAGAAAACAGTAACGACAACTTGGAGAATTTCTGACCTTGAAGAATCAAAACCAGAAGATCAATGATCACATAACATTCACAACTACTAGATGAGGAAGTATCAAAAATAAATTCTAACTCGGAAGAAATGCTGAAGAATAGAGAAGCCGGAATACTAGTCATATCATCCTAAATCTTGATTCATTTGTTACAAATTGAGAAAAATACTTATGTTCTAAGTCCCTGAACCTAAGACTGATAAAGGGTGTAAGTCTTTGAAGGAATCACATGAAGAAAGATATATATAATCCATATCAAATAATCATTTGTCAGAACAAGATTTACTCTTAAAGAAGACACGTAAATTTGACGTTGGTGGCTCATGATAGGATTTCTGATGCAATAATCTTTCCAAAAGAAGAAGCAGATTCAGACAAATAAGGAACACTTTTAAAAGAGTAGTAGGGTTCATAAGAAATCATAAGAGAAAGATAAATGGGTTTGAATAAGTTTCTTGAATATGAGTATTCCTTGATTGATGTTGATTGAACTGGAACATGAAATGACATGAGTGACGATTTTCAGGTTTAATCTTTTGATTGCATCAGCTTCTATGATTTCCTTTTTTCTTGATTTTACTGAAATTCATGATGGGTTTCTATCTATAGATTAAGGAGTTGGAAATTTTTTCAACTCTTAATTCTCTAGATAATATTAGTGACAATAATCTAAATATTTTGAGAATAGAATTTTTGTTCGCCTCATGTCTTCATATGCTTTGGCTTGATACTTGGAGAGACTCCTCATATCCTTTCCAAAGTATCATATATTTCCTTGGTGTTTTTGAAATGATAAACATCAAAAAGATAAAAAAAAATTGAATTTTTCTTCTTCTTTGGTCCATAAATAGAATGAGGTTTTCCCACTTCTTTATCATTGACTTGATGAGTAGGGTAAAACAGACCAATAAATAAGTTTCAAAAGAAAATGTTTTAATTATACTAAAAACTCAGTATATAAACGAAATAATAGATTTGAAAAAGGTGGTGGTACATTTTGAAAATAATCTTGTGTTAGAAGTCATCTTTCTCCCGAGATGAATAGTCCTTAAACATGAGTTAGGCTCAAATGTCAGTTGTTGGACTTGAGATCTCACACACAATAAAGGGGGGGGGGGGGGGGGGGGGTTGTGTGGTTTGATAAAATATGGTTTTAAAAAACTTTTCGAGATTAAATCAGAGTTTGAAAATAATTTTCCATCTCTAAATAGCCGAATATAAAAATAAAGTGTGAAAAGGAAAAGATTTAAGGAAGAAGAAAAACACTAAGAGTTATAGAGGTTTGGTCAAGTATAAAATACCTACTCCTCTCCCCAAGAACTGGTGTTGAGGATTTCTATTATATACTTGATATCTTTTAGTAGGTGAATCTCAAAAACACCCTTATACAAGGAAATGGTGGTTGTCCTACAACCAAATTATTACAAGACAAAAGATATGATCATATGTGTCTTCTCCATAGAAATTAATGAGACTGAAGTGGCCAAGCTTTCTTCCCAACTATAGATTAAACTGATTAATCTTCTTTTCACAAAAGAAATGTGCTCAATTTAGTTTAACATGATAACCAATAACCTCTTGAGATTTTAATAGTTTGATCTTCTAACATGTGGTTTTAAACAGGCTAACCATGGACCTAATGGTAAGTTCATCAATATTGATAATATTCAAACTTCAAATAAACAAGGCTTACTAAGAGCCTTAAGGAAAATTCATCAATACTAACGATGTTCAACCTAAATAAACATAGAAACCGATCATACAACCCCCAACCAAAACTTTTAACTGATTTAGTTTCTAGCCACATATTTTTATCTCTAAATAGACTATGTTCATCCAAGATGCATAAACAACATTCTTGAAGAACTTATACAGTTCTATCCACCCAGAATTACAAGGACACCTCACTCACAACATATCTCTACTCACAAAAGCATTTGTCTATAAAATCTAGTGAGAGAAAATGAAAATGAAAATTCCGGAGATAAGGAAAAAAGCAATCCAGATGTTGAAAGAATATAAAGAATGTTTTGCTTGGGACTATGATGAAATGCCTGGGTTAAGCAGAGATCTGGTCGAGTTGAAGCTGCCAATAAAGGATGGCAAGATGCCCATCAAGCAGACTCCCAGAAGGTTCGCACCAGAGATACTATCAAAAATAAAGGAGGAAGTCGAAAGACTCCTTCGATGTAACTTCATCAGTGCAACCAAGTATGTAGAATGGATTGCAAATATTGTTCATGTTATTAAAAAGAATGGATCTCTTAGGGTTTGCATAAACTTCCATGATTTAAATGCTGCAACCCCAAAGGATGAATATCCAATGCCTATAGAAGAGATGTTAATTGATTCTGTAGCACGTTTCGAATACTTAAGTATGTTTGACGGATATTCAGGATATAACCAAATTTTCATTGCCAGTGAAGATGTTCCCAAAACAGCCTTTTAATGCCCTGGGGAATTAGGCACCTATGAATGGATAGTGATGCCTTTTAAAGTAAAAAACGTTGGGGCAACTTACCAAAGGGAAATGAATTCCATCTTTCATCATTTCATAGAGACCTTTATGCAGGTTTATATTGATGACATTGTCATCAAATCTGTGTCCCATGAGTTCCATTTGGATCATCTTCGATAGTCATTCGAAAGAATGAGGAAACATGGTTTGAAGATGAATCCCCTCAAGTGTGGTTTCTTTGTGCAGGCAGGTGATTTCCTGTGATTTATTATCCACAAAAAAGGGATAGAGATAAACCATAATAAAACGGAGGTAATTATGGAAGCAAAAGCGCCATCATCGAAAAAGGAGTTGCAATCACTTCTAGGAAAATAAACTTCTTAAGAAGATTTATTTCTAATCTGAGTGGTCGAACTCAAGCCTTCTCCCCTCTATTACGCCTCATACAAGGCAACTTCAAATGGAAAGAAGAACATCAATGGGCGTTTGATAATATCAAGCAATATTTGGTGCATCCTCCTATCCTCACACCTCCTTGTGGAAAGAAGCTCGTGAGGCTATATATAACAGCCTCAGAACTAACTATAGGAAGCATGTTATCCCAAGAAGATGATAATGGCGTCGAAAGATCCATTTATTACTTAAGTAGGGTGCTAAATGATGTTGAGACCAGATACAAGGCAATAGAAAAATTATGCCTTTGTTTATATTTCTCTTGTACCAAATTAAAATATTATATAAAACATGTTGATGTTTATGTTTCATCATATTTTAATGTTATTAAACACATGTTATCAAAGCCAATCCTGCACAGTTGAATTGGCAAATGGGCTTTAGCCCTTACTGAGTATTCCTTTAGTTTCTTGCCTTTAAAAGCAATGAAGGGTAAGTGGTCTCATATTTTATTGTGGACCACGCAATGATCGAAAACCCTCAACACTGTGTTGAGTTGAAACCTTGGAAACTATTTTTCGATGGTTTTACCCATAAAGAAGGTAGTGGAGTTGGAATCTTGATCATTTCTCCTGAAGGATTTCCAACAAGACTCAAGTATAAGATCGAAGGCCCTCTTCGTTCAAACAATGAGGCAGAATATGAAGTGTTAATTATTGGACTCGAAGCCTTATTAGAATTGGGGGAAACAAGAGTTGAAATCAAAGGAGACTCTGAATTAGTGATCAACCAAATAACAAAGAAATACAAACGTGTAAAAGAACATTTGATCATATACTTTGTTATTGCTAATAGATTTCTCAAAATATTCGAGTACGTAGGTATTAAACACATTCCCAGGGTTAAAAATCAGGAAGCAAATGACTTGGCACAAATAGCTTCAGGATATAAAGTATCAACAAAAAGTTTAGAAGATCTTATAGAAGTAAGAGGAAAAGCAATGGCTTCAAGGTCATCCCCATCTGATTTGGAGAGTTCAAAAGTAAGATACGCTAACAAAGAAGAATTCGAAGTATTAGCTATTAATGCTTTAACGGATACAAATTGGCGTAGCCCAATCATAAATCATCTTAAAGATCCTTCGATATAAGCAGAAAGGAAGATCAAGTATAGAGCATTGTCCTATATCCTGATGGGAAACTAATTGTTCAAGAAAACCCCATAAGGACTCTTGCTTAAATGTTTAGGAGAAAGTGAAGCATACTTAGCTTTGTCTGGTGTGCACAGTAGGGAATGTGGAGAGCATAAAGCATGCCATAAAATGAAATGGTTGTTATTTCGATATGGAATGTATTGGCCCATAATGCTAAAAGATTGCATAGAGTTTGTCAAGGGATGCCAGGAATGTCAAATAAATGCAGGTATTCAACATGCCCCTGCAAGCGAACTTCACTCAATTGTCAAGCCATGGCCTTTTAGGGGTTGGGCATTAGACCTAATTGGGGAAATTCATCCTGCTTCATCCAAAGGCCAAAGATACATTGTGGAAGGAATAGACTATTTCACAAAATGGGTCGAAGTAATACCTTTGGTGAATGTAGATCAAGAGGTTATTATCTAATTCATTCAAAGGCATATAATTTATAGGTTTGGAATCCCATAAAGTATTACAACAGATCAAGGATTAGTTTTCACTGGTCGAAAAATGCAAGAGTTTGCTAAGGAAATGGGTTTCAAATTGTTGACTTCAACACCATACTATGCTCAAGCAAATGGTCAAGTAGAAGCAGCCAACAACGTGATAGCTGGTCTAATAAAGAAACATTTGTGGAGAAAACCAAATAATTGGCATAAAACTTTAGACCAATCTCTATGGGCTTGTTGAATGTCTTCTAAGGAAGCAACTAATACTACACCATATCAACTAACATTTGGACATGATGCAGTTTTGCCAGTCGAAATCCACTTACAGTCAGTAAGAATTCAGAGGCAAGGAGAAATTCCTTCTGAGCATTATTGGGAAATGATGATGAATGAAATAGTGGATCTAGATGAAGAAATAGTGTTGTAGTGGTATAAATGTGTAAGACTAAGCCATTGGATTGACTAGACTTACACAGATCAAAATAAAAATCACCATCGCGCTTTATTGTTTCCAAAGGAATGGGAAAAGAGAGAGTAACCCAAAAAAGAGGGGGGGGGGGGAGATTCAGGGTAAGGGGTTGGTTATGAAAAGAGAAGGTATTAGAACCCTAAACATCTACGGTACTCCGCAGGAACCTCTTTGTAAAAATCTGTATATTTTGGCTATAAAATGTTGTACGAAAAATAGATGGTGGAGGTGAGAAAATAAGTAGTTTTGGTGCCTACGTACCACCTTTCGTGCAATAGGGGATCAGGGTACATGTAGTTCACCTTTAGAAAATTTTAAAACACAAGTGTGTTGATTAATTTTATGAGATAAGACATCATCGTCATTGTCCATGTGGAAAACATACTTACTACCCACATTCATGAGAAAGGAGAATTTGCATAATCTCAAAGTGGAGGATATGGCTTGGATTTTAAAATCAACAATGCCTCACTCAACACCCAAGTGGAAAATATCTCACTTCACTTCATATTGTAGAAGTATAGTGGTTTGCATCACTACAAGGATTGAAAAGAGTCTAATCTTTTGAGAAAGGTTTTAAAATAAAAGGCCAAAGTGGCAAAATAGTTTGAAATGAGATTGCTTGACTTTTAGTCTTCTCACAAGAATATGTCAAAGTATTATTAAGTTGATTGAAAATTGTTTATGAAAAGGTTTTGAAATTGCATGGACCTAAGTTCAAGTTTATTACGAAAGTGGCTCAAGTTTAAAAACAAGAAGAGTTTTCAAAACGAGAAAGAAGATTTTTGAAATTAAATAAGATGGGAGGAGAAGAATAGACTATCCTAAAGCATAAGGTAAAAGCTTAGGATAAGAACCATCTAACTAACAAGAAGCCAATACTTGACATTATGAATCAAGATAGAAATCCCATTCCTTGGATTGGAACCAAGCAAGCAAATATACTGGACCTCTTGAGTGAACAAAATTTCATGTGTATTAAGTCTTTACAAAAATTGGGCAGAGTAACGGCTGTATACGGGTGAATTCCAGATTACAAATAAAGAATGTAATCACAATAACCTGCACACAAAACAAACAAACAACCCAAATTCTTGAGGTAAACCTCAAGAACTCAAGACCAAATATCAATTAAGGTCACAAGGTCTCCAACATAGGCAAAGGTCTCTAATCCTAAGTCCAAGAAGTCCAATACTCCATAATGCCAAGGATAGTAACCAAATAGTCAAATTATCATTAAAGCATTTTTTTAGGGTTCATATTGATTATTAGTTATCTTAAAAAAGAAAAAGAAAAGCTCAAGTGAGAAAAATAAAAATAACAAGAATATAAATGCTTAAGTGAGCAAAATAAAAATGGCATGAAATGTAATGCTTAAAGTAAATGGTGCATAAAATAAAAAGCATAAAAATAAAAGCACAAAATAAAGTCAATTATCAATAATTAGTGGTTAGATGGATGACCATCTTGAAACTTGCATTTGGAACTCATTAGAGGATTGGTAGAACCAAAGCCTCCACACAACAAGTTGCATTTGCTTTTTGTCAAGTATATCATCCATTTGGAATCCTCACAAGTACCATTTAATGATCAACGATGTTAAAGTGATCCGCGTTGACTAAAAATATTGTAGATCCATTAGACGATTGGTAGAACCAAAGCTTTCACACAATGAATCTCAAATTTATTGGATCAAATATTTGGGTTTGCAAACATAAGTTTCGGCCACGAATGATCATTTATTCGAATCGGGACAAAATTTAGCTCTATGTTAAGCAATCGTAAGTGGACTTATATAGAAGTCGCACCTACTTTGAGGCCGGGCAATAGCAATTTATGCACCATTTGTTTTAAGACATGATATAGAGATCATGCTCCAATAACACTTAGTGCAATAAGAAAGGGATGAGAAAAAGAGGGGTGGGAAAGAATACAAACCACATTTGAATTAAAGTTTAATTAAAGTATTATTAAAAGCATTCATCCATTTTTATGGAGTTAAACTCAACACCATGGATCCAATGATGTTAACAAAGTTCATTATAAAAAATTCAAACCAAGATGAGCCAGAAAATAATCACAAAATAATATTGCATTTAATATATACATTAAAAAGGTTTTAAAATGTTTTAAAATATAAATAAAAGGGTTAAATATTAACTATGTTGAAATTAATCAAGAAATAAAAAGTAAGACTATAGAAAAATCAGAAAAGGACTCAAATATTTTTACAAAAATTTTGGTAATTTTTTAAAGTCAGAAACTATTTTTAAAATTAAAAGAAATAGGTAAAATAAAACTAAAATGATAAAAAATAACAAAGTCAGAAATAAAAAATAAATGAGGTCACCAATATTTGTCATAATATCATTGGATCACTCCATAATTTTTTTAGAATTTAAAAATGCATAAAAGTATTTTTAAACATTTAAAACAATTTAAATAAAGTAAAAATTTATAAAAAAAATTTAAAAACACAAAATAAAATTGTGAAAAAATAAAAATCAGCAAGAGAAAAATCAAAAATATTTTTCATAATTTTTTCAGATTTTTTGGACTAAAAATGAATTTTCTATGATTTTTTGAAATTTAAAGCGATTAAATATAAAAATCCGAAATAATAAATAAAGTCAAAAATATGTGGACCATTCGATGAGATTCAAAACGCATTAGTAATCAAATCCAAGGGATCTGGCGCGCTGTGCATATCATGGTCATTAGTGAATAAAACACTGGATCACTTATTAAATCAGAAATTCAAAAAAACAAGTGGCGCACCATCATTGGTTGGATGATGACAAGTTGGTCATCTTTAACCTCCAGTCAGCGTGAATTATAGGTCTCTCAAACTGTAAAGTCAGAAGCTCAGATCTATTCCATTCGCTTCGTCTCTTCAAGATGAAGACAACTACACATTCACGACAAATTTATATAAACTATAGCTCAAGCAATTTAGAAGGAAAGTTTTGAAAAGGGATTTGAAATTTCATGGTCAAAATGTGTTTCCAGATAAAAGCAAGTGTTGCGACTAGAACCAGGGCAATGAGAGCATCACAATGATATCAAAGTTTTAAAGAATTGATGGAGAAATCTACCTATTGAAGTTGAGTTGCAGAGCTCTGAAACTGGACTTCTATGGAGAAATATAGGGCACGATTCTTGAAGGTAATTGTATGGTTAGCTTCAGGGAAGATCAAGGAAGGTGAATTTATAGAAAAATTGGATTGAAAAAGGCTTGAACACTGATTACAAATTTACAGAAAACTGAGTTATGGAGCAAGTTTGGCAGGGTGATTCTGGCTATTCAAGCTTGAGAAAATGAATGGGATAGTTCATGTATTTATAGGAGAAGTAAATGGGATCAAAAGGAAGAGTGAATGATGCATTTTGGAGGGAATTCGTGTGAACCTGGTGCACGAGTGAAGTGTGATCTTATTTTCACCAAAACGCATCCAATCTTTGCGTTTTGAGGTGCTAAACACTTCTGGCAAGTTTGTTAATCAAGTTTAAATCAAAAACACGCATAAATCTTGTGATTAGAGGCCACATTATAGATTTCAAAATTCTGACTTGGTGAGAAATTCAGTTGCAAGTCGCCAATTTCAAAACAGTGGCATTTTCAACTCAGAGGGTCTTAGGGCATGATTCTTGATGCTTTAGAAAGATGAGGTTACAATATTTGAAATGGAAAAAGACAGAAATCAAATGGATGCTTGAGATGAAAGGTGCATTGAGTTAAAGTTGGGGAAAAGGTTGACTTTCCATACTTAGAAATATTTCAAGTTTTTCTTCAAAAGTGACCTATAATGTTTTGCATCCAAATATGGCCTTCCACTTGGAATTTGCTCTTAACCAAAAATGATGTCATGAAATATACCTCTTGAATGAAATTTTGAAACATGAACCATGCAAAATCTCCAAAAATTTAGAGAGTTATGAATTGTTGAAATTGGCAAAAAATCATGAAATGACCTATAATCTTTTGCATCCTTAGGGCATCTTTCATCCATTTTCTCACTTTGCATATAAAAGAAGGAATAAAGTTCACATCTTCAAGATCATTATTGAAAAATATTGGGCTCAAGGTGATAAAAATTGACCAATTTATGATCATTTGAAGTCACACAAGAGAAATTTGGGGTTCATCTGGAGGACTTGTAATCTTTCTTCATCATGAAGTTTCTTCCACATGAAAACTCATTGAAACTTTTTAAGTGATTTGTTAATAAACCTTTGAAGAGAAGGATGTCTTTGGAATCACTGAAAAATTCCAAAACATGAGCAAGATATACTTCTTTGAAGTTCAAAACCCTAGCTCTTAAATCAAGAAAATGCTTTGAGGAACTTTGACAATTTTGAAAAACCTTCTTGTACCAACACTCTTGATTTGTAAATAGAAGTTATTGAGGGTGATAATGAGAACTCATAGCCACCAAAACCACTTCCATATCTTGAGAATTGAGATAAATATGCACTTGTGACCAATGGGAACAAGACCTTGTCTAACCATGACAACTTCTTCAATCAACCCCATGTACTTTTGAATCAATTTGATAACTTTGAGATGCAGTGAACCAAAATAAACCTTGTCATGCAATTTTTTCCAAAACAACTTCAATGGTGAGGTTTGAATTTCTCAAGCTTTATTGACTAGGGCATGGAAATAGACTCATGAACCCATGGAGCTGCTTGCTAAACCTCATTGCTTTTACCTACATTATTAACAAGTAAGACAAAACAACATTAAATTTTATTAATTATAAGGAAAATCAACGAAAAATATTCATGATCACAAAAGAAAACAAGTCAAGGTGCTTGGTGATCTCTCAAAGGGAAAATCTAAAGATAGGGAGGAGAACCAAAAGCCCTAATGTGATCTTGTTGTGATTGAATCAACATGGTATGATGAAGGGATCTTAGGGGCAAAAATTTGGGTACAACAACTGCCCTTATTTAAGTTTCTTATATCCGGAGATACGAAGGTTAAAAATATTCGTGTCTACGCGATCGAAGATACTTAAATATAAAACAAACCCTATTTTTGGCCCTAAGATGCCATGCAACGCTTATGAGTATGAATGCATATGAACAAAATCAAAGAAACGCAAAACACCACTAGGGATGTAACAAAGGAAATAAAGATCAAAAGGGAAACCCAATCATGAAAATAAATCACTGGTGAATCAAAAGACCCGATTCATAGAGGATGGTAAAAGATCAACAGATACACAAACTTCTACTGAAGGCGAAACTACCAATATTCACTGAAGGCAGAGAGAGGAAAGAAATAAAAACACTGACGTTTAGTGTCGTTGATCTACCAAATTTCACTGAAGGTAGAAGGAAAAGAAATATAATAGCATCGTCGTTCACTGACGATGTACTACCAATGTTCACTGAAGGTAGAAAAAAGATAACAATCACCAACGTTCAATGAAGGTGACCTACCAACTTTCACTAAAGGTAGAGAGAAAATATGTCATAACACCGCCATTTACTGACGATGAACTACCAACGTTTACTTAGGGTAGAAAAAAGATAACAATCACCAAGTTTCACTGATGGTGACCTACCAACTTTCACTGAAGGTAGAGAGAAAATATATCATAGAACCATCATTCATTGACGATGAACTACCAACGTTCACTGAAGGTAGCCAAAAGATAACAATCACCAACTTTCACTAATGGTGACCTACCAACTTTCACTGGAGGTAGAGAAAAAATATATCCTAGCACCTTCGTTCACTGACAATGAACTACCAACGTTCAATGAGGGTAGCAAAAAGATAACAATCACCAACTTTCATCAATGGTGACCTACCAACTTTCATTGAAGGTAGAGAGAAAATATATCATAGCACCGCCGTTCACTGACGATGAACTACCAATGTTCACTGAGGGTAGCAAAAAGATAACAAGTTTCCCCAAAATTCTGGCGTTTCACCTAGAACGGGTCTCAACTTCTTCTTTAACCAAGGTATTCCGCCTGAAAAGGGTAAAATATAAGTTGTCTCAAATAAAGAGACTACCACTTATAAAGATTTCACAATGAATTGTCTCTGCGATATTGAACGACTGGCCATCCACTGGAGTAGTTTTACAACGAACTGCAAACTATCCACTCATAGAGAAGATAGAAAAAAAAGTAACATCGACATTTACGGGGAAGTATAAGTTGCTCAAAAGAGACCTTCTACTTGCTGACATAGGAAGGATTGTAAAAAAGACTCCCTGGGGAAAACAAAATGGCTTCCTGGGGAGAGAGATATGACTTCTTGGGGAAATGCCACTATATTCATGCTGAGGAGATAAAATCTTCTCGTGCAAAATAAATGCACATTCTCAAACCAAAACTAGAAGATTGCAGAAATCCCAAGTAATAATATTGTTAGGAAACAAAGATTCAAACCAGAAATAAACTAGAGTAAAACGGTCTATCAAAATACATCTTTTTAGAAATAAACTCAAGAGGGAAACCCAAATCATCCAAACAAAGAGCTGTGTAGGAAGGCTAAAGCAAAAATCTTCCACGAGGGATAACTCAGTGATTAAACTGAAAGAATATACACTTTCTGCTTAAGGCCGACACTCTATTGGAGAGAGGACAACACAAATCTACAAAACAGGGTAATATGTCAACAAAATATTAACGAATATGAATGATCAATGATTTGCTAAATTTAACTATGTATGGTGTATGTATGAATGTATGAGTGTTATTATGTATATGCTGACAAAACAAACATATAATACTGGGAATAAACAAACAAAACCAACTCGCGCGCACACAACACTCGGCCAAAACACGTCCAAGAAGATCATCCCAAAAGAAAATAAGCACCAACTGAGGAAACAACGTCCTACTGCATGGCTTAATTTTACTGGGGAGAAACATAATATAGTGATAAAATAGTACAATTACATGGATATAATATCCTTCTCTAGGATTCACTAGGGAGTAGCACTCAGACTTCAACGAGTAAATAAATGATTTCAAGTGTACCACTTCTATTGGAGATTTTCAAAACTAATTTCGAATAAGGCAGATGGAGACTAAATCGTCAAAACATTCACTAGGGAATTCAGGTCCACTTTAAAGGAGAAAAACATACAGACTTCACTAAGAGAAATAATGCTTCATCATCGAGACATCAACTAGGGACTTCGTGTTGACTTCATTGGGGAGGTTAACACCACATCATTGAAGGGAAACCAATATACGTTCTTCACTGGGGAACCGGATATACGTGTTCTTTGAGAGTAATTATTGTACCAACTTCTCTGGGGAGAAAGGGCTTCTATCAAATGAGTGAAGCCTTTATTGGAGAATCTTGGATTGAGTCTTCATATCATGCAAACTCAAAAAGAAGAAAAATGAATCAAGACTTGACTAGGGACACTGGAGTCACAAACCCAATACAGCGAAAATGTCCTGAGAAAGCCTTTCTGGGGGAAACAAAACTTCTTAAAATTACTGGAGTTCGTCCATTCCTCGGATCACCACTTTTGTTTTCCTCTTGAATCACAAAATCTAAAGTAAAAGTAAATTGTAAATTCTTTTTGAAAAAATTTTTTGTTATTTAATCTTTTCGCTTTGAAAATTATTATCAATAATAAATGGAGTCTTTGCAAGCTGAATAAAATAAGAAATACAAAGAATTGGGTAAAAGCTTAAATTTTATTGATAGAATGGTAGTCTGTGAGTGGTGAGACTCCATGGATGATTACAAAGTTCGAAAAATGGTAATTTATAATGGAAATGATACATTGAGATACAATGACCACTATCCCTTCTAACAACTTTTGAAATCCTGAGCAGCAGCTACCGTTGAAGTATGGTGAGGATCCAAGAAGATTGTTGCTTCAATGATCAAGTCTTGTCTGATGTAGTTACTTGCCAAGAAAGTCCCTAACATTTTCCTAAGCTGCGCTTGCGGGTTTTCAACTTAACGGGAAATTTTATTCTATTTATGTCTCTAACTTTTTCCTAGACCGCCCTTTCAGGTTTTCGGCCTATCGAGATGCTCTTTTTTGCCTAAGCCACCCTTTTGGGTTTTCAACTTAGCGAGTTGTTCTTTTATTTCTTTAGGAGAAGTTTTTCTTGACTGCATCAGCATTCATGGGACGTGGGAACTCCTCGCCATCCATAGTTTCAAGAATTAATGCGCCACCAGAAAAGGCTTTCTTGACAACATACGGGCCTTCAAAATTGGGAGTCCACTTTCCCCTAGAATCAGCGTTAAAAGACATGATCTTCCTGACACGAGGTCGCCTTCTATGAATTCACAAGGTTTAATCTTCTTATCAAAATATTTCTTCATCCTCTTCTGATATAACTGCCCATGACACAAACTTGTCATTCTTTTTCCTTCGATCAAATTCAATTGGTCAAATCTATTATGGACTCATTCAGCCTCTGACAACTTGGTTTCCATTATCACAAGCAAAGATGGAATCTCAACCTCGATTGGGAGCACTGCTTCCATTCCATACATAAGGGAGAACGGGGTTGCTCCAGTTAAAGTGCGGACAGATGTTCGATATACGTGTAAAGCAAAAGGGAGCATTTCATGCCAATCTTTATATGTAACAACCATCTTCTGGATGATCTTCTTGATATTCTTATTAGCATACTCAACAGCCCCATTCATCTTCGGCCTGTACGGAGATGAGTTGTAATGGACAATCTTGAATTCTTCACAAAGTTCAGTCATCATTTTGTTGTTCAGATTCGAGCCATTGTCGGTGATAATTCTGCTTGGAATACCATGCCGACATATAAGATTATTCTTGATGAAGCGTACAACCACTTGCTTAGTAACGTTAGCATATGAAGCAGCTTCCACCCATTTGGTGAAGTAATCAATTGCTACCAAGATAAAGCGGTGTGCATTTGAAGCTTTAGGTTTTATCATCCCAAACATGTCAATACCTCACATAGAGAAAGGCCACGGGGAAGAAATAATATTGAGAAGTGTCGGAGGCATATGCACATTGTCCGCATAAATCTGGCATTTATGACACTTCTTTGCAAATTTATAACAGTCAGATTCAATCGTCAACCAATAGTAACCTGCCCTTAGCATCTTTTTAGCCATTGAATGTCCATTGGCATAAGTGCAAAATGAACCTTCATGAATCTCATGCATCAACATGTCTGCTTCGTGTCTATCCATGCATCTGAGCAAAACCATGTCATAATTTCTCTTGTACAACACGTTTTCAGTGGGGAAGAAACTGCCTACCAATCTTCTCAATATCTTTTTATCTTTATTCGATGCACCAATCGGGTATTCTTGGGTCTGATGAAAATGCGTGATATCATAATACCAAGGTTTCTCATCTGCTACCTCCTTTGTTGTAAACACATGAGCGGGCCTATCCAGTCTCCGAACTATAATTCGAGGTATATCATTCCAAGTATTTACTTGATACATAGAAGCCAGAGTTTCCAGAGCATCCGCCATTTGATTTTTGTCTATAGGGATGTGATGGAATTCAACTTTATTAAAGAAGCGTAACAATCTTCTTGCATAATCTTTATAAGGGATCAAGCCCGGGTGACGAGTATCACATTCTCCCTTAATCTAATTTATTACCAAAGCTGAGTTGCTATACACATCTAGAATTCTAATTCTGAGATTAATAGATTCCTCGAGACACATGATGCAAGCCTCATATTCTTCCATATTATTAGTACAATCAAATGTCAACCTTGCAGTAAAAGGAATGTGTGATCCATGTGGAGTGACAATCACAACACAAATTCCTTTACCATAAGCAGTCACAACTCCATCAAATATCATACTCCAGCGAGATTCAGGATCAGGAACTTCCTCAGGCAATGGTTCATCACAATATTTCACTTTCAGAGACATCACATCCTCATCGGGGAAATCATATATCATAGACTGATAATCATCAACATGTTGGTGAGCAACATAATCTTCCAACACGCTGCTTTTAATAGCTTTTTGGGTGCGGTATTGGATGTCATATTCAGATAATAGCATCTTCCAGCATGCAATTCTTCCAGTAAGAGCAGGCTTTTCAAAAATGTACTTGATTGGATCCATTTTGGAGATCAACCAAGTAGTATGATTCAACATATACTGCCCCAAACGTTTTTCCGCCCAGGCCAGAGCACGACATGTCTTTTCCAGCATGGAATACCGTCTAACAATCAGTAAACTTTTTACTGAGATGATAAATGGAATACTCTTTCTTCCCTGTTTCATCTTGTTGTCCCAGAATGCCTCCCATGGAGTTATCTAACACTGTCAGATATATAATCAATGGTCTTCCTTCAATAGGAGGGAGCAAGATAGGAGGTTCAAGCAGATATTCTTTAATACTTTCAAATGCCCTTTAAAAGTCATCTGTCCACACACAACCTTGATCTTTCTTTAACAACTTAAAGATTGGTTCACACATTGTAGTCATGTGGGAAATGAATCTGGAAATATAATTCAAACGCCCGAGGAACCCTCTGACTTGCTTTTCAGTTCTCGGTGCTGGAATTTCTTGAATTGCTATGACTTTATCATGTTCAACTTTAATCCCTCTCTGGATAATAATGAAACCCAACAATTTCCCTGAACGAACACCGAAGGTACATTTATTTTGATTCAAGCGGAGACGAAACTTCCTTAAACACTGAAACAACTTCAACAAATCTTCTACATGCCCTTCTTCAGTCTGGGATTTTGAAATCATATCATCAACATATACCTCAATTTCCTTGTGCATTAGATCATGGAATAGGGTTGTCATAGCCCTCTGGTACGTTGCACCAGCTTTCTTCAACCCGAAGGGCATCACTCTGTAACAGAATGTTCCCCAGGGTGTGATAAACGTTGTTTTTTCCATATCCTCAAGAGCCATCCTTATTTGATTATACCCGTAAAATTCGTACATGAACGAGAAAACCTTGAATTTTTCTATGCTATCCACTAACATATCAATGTGTGGCAATGGAAAATCATCTTTTGGACTAGCTTTATTTGGATATCTGAAATCTATGCACATGCAAAATTTTCCGTCTTTCTTCGGTACTGGGACAATATTGGAAATCCATTAAGGGTACACTGATGTCACAAGAAAACCGTTATTAATCTGTGTGATCGGTGGATCTGGAACTGACTGTTTAACACTGGTTCGCGAAATGTCGCGGAAGCAAGAGTCGCCATCGTCTTTTATTTTCTCCAAATGGAAAGGACAAAAGCACAGAAAAATTCCTTAAAGAGATTGCTCTCGGTTCGGGAGGTAGGTTATAGAAAGGGAAGGTGTTAGCACCCTTTCTATCTGTGGTTATCCACGGGCTCTTAAATACTTGCTCATTGTGTTTTCAAAAGGTTTTGCTTGTTAATTGTGAGTGAGTTTGAAAAAGTTTCGTTGAAAGATTTCAGATCGACTCTTGTATCAGTCCTCAAGAGTGTTTGAAAAATTGTTTTGAAAGCTTTTTGAAAGTGTCGGTGTGAAAAGGTTTTTGATTTATTTTTGAATAGAGCAAGTATCTACGAGTCATCTACCTACCCTAAGGAATTAGGCTGTGTAAATGTCCTTAAGGTAGTGCCATCCCACCATTGAGAGGTAGGTAGCACCACCGTTGGAGGTGTTCGGGTCAATTCGAAGGTTCGGGACATGGTGATCACCAGAGCAATGGGAAGACACCTTAGAAGCTACCCTCATGCCAGGTTCCCGGATCATGAGGACTTACTAAGACATCCTCTACTCGACGATCACCTTTCGAGGCAAGGCAACAGTGAGGCGTACCCTAGGGGTGGTGTGTGATTTGTGTGTCATGTTCATTTGCATTTATCTTGTTCATGTCAAAGTGATCTATGCGTTTGTTTTTATTTTAGGCCATTCATTCTAGCATGCATTTATTTAACAGTTAAGAAAGCGCGGAAAGGTAAAATTCTAAACTATTACAAAGGCGCAGGTCCACATCGCCAAAATTTCCAGGACCCGATTTGACAGAAAAATAAAGAATTAAAGTGCGAAAGATAAAGTTTACACGGCTTTGGGAGAATTACATCAATATTTAAAAGAAATAAATAAAATGCGCAAATTGGAATTAAAATTAGAAACGAGGGCGTTGGACCCTTTTTAATGAAATTAAATTATAATTTACAAATTAATTAAAATTAAAATGAAAGGAGAAATTATTTTTTGAGGTTTTCGTATTTATGGTTTTTTAATGAGAATTAAATGAAATTAAGAGATTAACCCTAATTCTAATTGTTTTTTAATTTATTAAGAAAAGATATTAAAAGTTAAACCTAAAATTAAATTAACGAATTAATGACAATTTGATTTTATGAAAATAAATAATTAATTATTAGTGAAAAGAAAAGAAAAAAGGATAAAAATTAATTAAAACCCTACTTCTACCAATTTTAAGTTAATTAAGAAAATGTTTGGATTAAACCTAAATTAAGATTAAAATCAATTAATGATGTTTATTTACAAAATACTAACATTAAATAAAAATATTTATTTTTGTCTTTTTTGATTTTATATTGTTTTTATGTTTTTTATGAAAATATTAAATTAAAGGAATTAATTAAAAAAACAATAATTGAAATAAATAAAATGATAATGAAAAGAATATTGCAAACCTAGGGGGTGTCTGTCCCCATTTGGGAGGTTTTGTTAGCATTGCTGGCCCATTAAGCTCATGGCCTGATTGACTTTTGTGCCAGCGTGTAACTCCATTGACTTACGTATATGGTGTCCATCAGATCTGGGCTGTTGGATTAAGATCATTGCACGCGTGGCAAGCATGGATGCGGAGAATATGGTGGTTGAAATTCTGGCTGCAGATACTCAATGTCACGTTCAATGTTATGACACCGTATCTGACTTACTATATGACAGTAAATACAAAAGCAATAAAGAACACAGTCAATTGTTTACCCAGTTCAGTGTGCAACAACACCTACTCTGGGGGCTACCAAGCCAGGGAGGAAATCCACTATAAGAGATTTTAATTCAGGAATAAACCAACCAGTTTATCTCCTTCACTTAAGACCTACCCAATGCAATTCCAATCTAAGTACAACTTAAACCTGAGTTCCTACTCACTCCCCCTCAATCACAGCAGTGATACATAAACCAATTTGACTTAAGAATTGATGAAGACACTCTTCAAAGACAAACACTTGATTAAGCTTCACAGCTTTTTAATCAAGCAACACAATCACTCTTGCTTCACAGCTTTGAGTGATGTACACAACTAACTTGACTCTGCTTCACAGCTTTAGTCAAGGAACATTCAAGCACTCTTGCTTCAAAGCTTAGAGTGCTACACAACCCTTACAATTTGAAACCTATTCCAAGGCACTTATCACAATGATAATTGCTTGGAGTACAATAAACAAATCTATACATATTACAAATGATCTTCTAATCAATAAAAGCCATCCGTGAAAAACAGCAGCTCTGTTGAATATATAGCAGCTGCAACTTCAGTTAGGGTTTCCAAAAACCTAGGGTTAATTCCGTTTTGACCTAAAGATCAGGTCACAGGACTTTATTAACCAGGTTAGGGTTGAGCTAGGTTACCCCTCAGAAAACGCAGGATTCTGTTCAGAAAGGACTGAGTTATTTCCTGAAAAAACTCAGACTTATCCAATCCTGCAATCCTGTTAGTTCAGAACAGGATGTCATAACATCTGTTATGACATCTGAGAAAACCTGTCTACTGATTTAGCAAAATGTGATCATTTTGCAAAAATGCTCAGATACACACTTATAAACATCAATATTTGAATTACAATATTTTTCTGCAAAGGTACCTAATGAGTCAGTACAAACTGAACTAGAATGTTATGACATCAGTCATGACATTCACACATACACTTGGGATTTACCAAAAATGCAAGCCAATACCTAAACACCTACAAACTCCCCCTTTGGCAGATTTTTGGCTAAAGACCCTAAACAATCAGAGATAGATAGCAGCAGAAATAAGTGACAGCAGAAAAATAGAATGTCAAGTACTAATTAAGTAAGTACCCAAAATATTCTCCCCCTCTTTAGCCACAAATGGGCCAAAGATACATGTTCAGAAAATTATACAGTTATCCAAAACAAAATAATAAGATCAGCAGCAGACAACAACAGAATACACTTCCAAACTCCACCAGATATCAGCAACCAACCAGCAACACCACCAAACAGCAATCAACCTTCAAGCACTGTCATCAGATCCAGAGTATTCAGGCTTCTTTCTTTTCTTGTGAGCAATGTCAGCATTCTTCTCTTTGTTTGATGTCTCAACATTCTTAGAGACATCTGGATTTGTTTCAGCATTTGAGCTTTCTTGGTTCAGAGGAACAGAAATGCCAGGAACTGAGTGGTTCTCGTTCAGAATTCTTGAAACAATTTTTGCTATTGCTTGATTAACATAGGCTGTCCCTTCCTTATTTGCAATTTCAGGGGGAACTGGAGAAGAAGGATGAGATGGATTACCAGAGGCAGAAGCTTGGGGTTTTCCTGCATGTCTTGTTCTCAACTCTTTGACCTTGGTGGGGTTAGTTCCCACTTTTCTATGAGAGGAGATCTCCAGAACGTCAGAGTCCAGACAAGAAGAGATTGTCCCAGAATCTTGATCAGAGGAAGAGGTTGAAATGGTCGTATTGGATGATGATGGTGTTTGAGACATGTTAACTGTTTTAGAGGACCAACAGCAACTGAGGAGAAATTTCTGATTGAGAGACTGGGTTTTGATGAGGAGACGAGAGATGAAGGAAGCAAGGGAGTGTCTATTCAACTTCTTAAAAAAATTGTAGGAAATGAGAAAATACAATTTTAAACCAATTAGAACAGGCATAAGTCCTTTGATCCTTGTTTTAAGTAAAATTAATTGCTACAATTCCTCATGTTGGCAAATACCCAGCTTACCCCTTAAGTTTTCAAATTGGTTTGCATCCAAAGCCTTGGTAAAAATGTCAGCCAGCTGTAGCTCAGTGGCAACATGTTCCAATTTGATTGTCTTCTCTTCTACAAGGTCTCTGATAAAGTGATGTCGTATGTCAATATGTTTGGTCCTGCTATGCTGAATGGGATTCTTGGATATGTTGATTGTACTCAGATTGTCACAGTACAATGTCATAACATCTTGTGTGACATTATACTCAGTGAGCATCTGTTTCATCCATATCATTTGAGAGCAGCTACTACCAGCTGCAATGTATTCAGCTTCAGCAGTTGAAAGAGACACACAATTTTGTTTCTTGCTGAACCAGGAAACCAGATTACTTCCCAAAAAGAAACATCCTCCAGAGGTGCTTTTTCTATCATCAGCACTACCAGCCCAATCAGCATCACAGTAGCCAGTCAGAGCTGGTTCATAGCCATGAGTATACATCAATCCATAGTTGTAAGTACCACTTACATACTTCAAAATTCTCTTCACTTGATTGATATGACTGACTTTGGGATCAGCTTGGTATCTAGCACAAACTCCAACTGCAAAGGCAATATCAGGTCTGCTGGCAGTTAAGTACAACAAGCTTCCTATCATGCTTCTGTATAGACTTTGATCCACCTTAACCCCACTTGAATCTTTAGAAAGCTTTAGATGAGTAGGAGCAGGAGTCCTTTTGTGACTTGCATTCTCCATACCAAACTTCTTTACAATATTCTTAGCATACTTGCTTTGAGATAATAAGATTGAGTCCTCCATCTGTGAGACTTGTAGTCCAAGAAAATAAGTTAGTTCTCCCATGAGACTCATTTCAAATTCAGCCTGCATCTGGTCAGCAAAGTGTTTAACCATATGTTCTGAGATTCCTCCAAACACTATGTCATCAACATATATTTGGGCAACCATCAACTTCCCTTCTTCAGTTTTGACAAAGAGAGTTTTGTCCAAGCCTCCTTTTCTGTAGCCTTTGTCTGAGAGAAACTTTGTTAACCTGTCATACCATGCTCTAGGAGCTTGTTTCAGGCCATATAGAGCTTTTCTCAGTTTGTAGACATGATCAGGATGGGTTGGATCCACAAAACCTTTAGGTTGTTCCACATAAGCTTCCTCATTTAAGTACCCATTTAGAAAGGCACTTTTCACATCCATCTGAAATAACTTGAACTTCAGAAGACAAGCAATTGACAACAAGAGTCTGATTGATTCCAATCTGGCTACAGGTGCAAAGGTTTCATCAAAATCAACCCCTTCAACCTGGGTGTATCCTTGAGCAATAAGTCTTGCCTTATTTCTGGTGACAACTCCTTCAGCATCTGACTTGTTCTTGAATATCCATTTTGTCCCAATGATGTTAGTTCCTTCAGGTCTAGGAACCAGTTCCCAAACTTCATGTTGCTTGAATTGGTTCAGTTCATCTTGCATTGCACCAATCCAATATTCATCAGTTAAGGCTTCCTTGACATTTCTTGGTTCTATTTTGGACACAAAACAAGAGTTTGAGATGATTTCTCTAGATCTTGTGATGACTCCACTATTGGGATCTCCTATGATGAGCTCTTTTGGATGATCCTTCTGAACTCTGATGGAAGGAATCTTGCTAGCTTCCTTTGATTCAGATTCTGTTGTGGTGGAGTTGGGTAGGTCATCCTGTTGGGTTGAAGTCTCAAAGAATGTCTCAACAGTACAAGGAACATCTATTTCTTCATGATAGTCATCAATTACAACATTTATTGATTCCATCACGGTTTTGGTTCTGGAGTTGAATACTCTATAAGCTCTGTTGTTTGAGGAGTAAGCTAGAAATATGCCTTCATCACTTTTGGGGTCCAGTTTTCTTCTTTGTTCACGATCAGACAGAATATAGCATTTGCTACCAAACACATGGAAGTACTTCACAGTTGGTTTTCTTCCTTTCCAGAGTTCATATATGGTGGATGAGGTTCCCTTTCTCAAGGTAACCCTGTTATGAACATAGCAAGCTGTATTCATAGCTTCAGCCCAAAAATACATAGGAAGTCTTTTGGCATGTAACATTGCTCTGGCAGATTCTTGTATGGTCCTGTTTTTTCTTTCCACAACTCCATTTTGCTGAGGTGTTATGAGAGAAGAAAACTCATGACTGATTCCTTCTGAAGCACAGAAGTCATCAAACTTGCTGTTTTAAAATTCCTTGCCATGATCACTTCTGATTCTGACAATACATCCTTCCTTCTCTCTTTGAATTCTCTTGCATAGTTCTCTAAAAGCTTCAAATGCATCTGATTTTTCCCTAATGAAATTAATCCAGGTGAATCTGGAAAAATCATCCATAACCACATAGGCATATCTTTTACCACCAAGACTCTCAACTTGCATTGGTCCCATCAGATCCATATGGAGGAGTTCTAGAACCTTAGAGGTGGTCAGATGTCTTGACTTTGGGTGTGACATCCTCGTCTGCTTACCAACTTGACATTCACCACAAACTCTTCCTTCATCAATTTGCAGTTTTGGAATCCCTCTGACTGCCTCCAAGGAGATAATCCTCTTCATACCCCTTAGATGAAGATGGCCAAGTTTTTGGTGCCACAGTTTCACCTCTTTTTCTTCCTTTGCAATGGAACACACAGATGAGAAATTAGTGTTCTCAGCCTCCCACAAGTAACAGTTGTCTTTGGATCTGACTCCTTTCATTACTATCTCTTGTTTGTCATTGATTACAAGGCATTCAGATTTTGAGAAATTGACCTTGAATCCTAGATCACGCAGTTGACTGATACTAATGAGATTAGCGGTCAGTCCTTTCACCAGCAGTACTTCATTTAGACTTGGAACTCAAGGGCAGTCTAAATCACCAACTCCTTTGATTTCACCTTTAGCCCCATCTCCAAAGGTCACAAAACTGGTGGTGTGAGGCTTAACATTATTGAGGAGGTTCTTGATTCCAGTCATATGTCTGGAGCATCCACTGTCAAAGTACCAGTCTTCCTTTGCAGAGACCCTCAGGGAAGTGTGAGCTATCAGTGCAGTAGCCTTTTTCTTCCATTGAGGAGCATGTGGTACCTTTTTAGACTTAGGTTTGACACCTGAGTTCTGATTAGGGTATCCATGTAATCTGAAGCAGAAGGGATTTATGTGGCCATATCTACCACAATGATGACATTTCCATCTTTGGTACCTTTTCCTCATATGTTTCTGTTCCTGATGTCGAGAGTTGTGTTGAGACATCTGTTTTGACATTTGCTTACCAGAACCAGATTTCGTTGCTTCCATAAATCCTAGACCAGATTTATTTCCCACATTTTGACCAACCTGTAGGATCTCTTCCAATTTGTCTGTCCCATTTGTCAACAACTTGACAGATTTGGTCATTTGGTTTAGTTGTGAGTTCAGCAATTGAACTTTTCCTTCTAGATGACTTATAGTTTCAAGGTTTGCCCTTTTTTCAGCCTCCATCTTTATGATGAGTTTTGACTGTTTCTCATTCTGCACACAGACTTCAGTACTTCTGATACACAATTCTTTGTAAGTATCAACCAGTTCTTCAAAAGTCACCTCTTCATCACTGATGTCACTTTCAGAGGTACAAACACCAGTTAAAGCAGTAACTCGTTTGGCAGTCTCTTCTTCAGAATTACTTTCTGAATCACAGTCAGACCAAGTAACTGTCATTCCTTTTTTTTTCTTAAGAAAGGTAGGACATTCAGCTCGAATATGCCCATATCCTTCACAACCATGGCATTGAATTCCTCTGCTTTGAACTCCTTTCTCTTCTGACCTTGGTCTTCTGCTGGAACTGTCAATGTTAGAGGGAATGTTATGAACATTAGACCTTGACTTTGGATCTATTCTTTTGATGAGTTTGTTGAACTGTCTTCCAAGCATGGCTACAGCTTCTAAAATGTTTTCTTCAACATCAGTGTTGGACATAAGAGCTATGCTCTTGTTCTTTTTGACACCATTATCAGTGATTCCCATCTCAAAAGTCTGAAGAGACCCAATAAGTTCATCCACTTTCAACTTGCTAATGTCCTGGGCTTCCTCTATGGCAGTTACCTTCATTGCAAATCTTTTAGGCAAGGATCTGAGAATCTTCCTCACAAGTTTTTCTTCTGACATTTTTTCTCCCAGTGCTCATGAGGTGTTGGCAATCTCCAAGATGTTCATGTGAAACTCATGAATGGTTTCATCTTCCATCATTTTTAGATTCTCAAACTTAGTGGTCAACATCTGAAGCCTTGACATTTTTACTTTGGAAGTGCCCTCATGAGTAGTTTTGAGAGTGTCCCAAACTTCCTTGGCCAGTTCATATTGATGTACTAGTCTGAAAATGTTTCTATCAATTCCATTGAACAAGGCATTTAAAGCTTTTGAATTTCCCAGAGCTAACTCATCTTCTTCTTTACTCCAATCTTCCTCAGGCTTCAGACTGATTGTCCCATCTATCTCAGTTATGGTGGGATGAATCCATCCTTTGTCAGCAGCTCTCCAAGCCTTTTTGTCCAGAGATTTTAGGAAGGCAATCATACAAGGTTTCCAGTAGTCATAATTGGTTCCGTCCAGAATGGGTGGTCTATTTCCAAAAACTCCTTCTTTGTCCATAGTGCCAGAAAGTGATATCCCTAGATCTCACCTAGTAATACAGGCAGGGTGCCTGCTCTGATGCCAATTGAAATTCTGGCTGCAGATACTCAATGTCACGTTCAATGTTATGACACCGTATCTGACTTACTATATGACAGTAAATACAAAAGCAATAAAGAACACAGTCAATTGTTTACCCAGTTCAGTGTGCAACAACACCTACTCTGGGGGCTACCAAGCCAGGGAGGAAATCCACTATAAGAGATTTTAATTCAGGAATAAACCAACCAGTTTATCTCCTTCACTTAAGACCTACCCAATGCAATTCCAATCTAAGTACAACTTAAACCTGAGTTCCTACTCACTCCCCCTCAATCACAGCAGTGATACATAAACCAATTTGACTTAAGAATTGATGAAGACACTCTTCAAAGACAAACACTTGATTAAGCTTCACAGCTTTTTAATCAAGCAACACAATCACTCTTGCTTCACAGCTTTGAGTGATGTACACAACTAACTTGACTCTGCTTCACAGCTTTAGTCAAGGAACATTCAAGCACTCTTGCTTCAAAGCTTAGAGTGCTACACAACCCTTACAATTTGAAACCTATTCCAAGGCACTTATCACAATGATAATTGCTTGGAGTACAATAAACAAATCTATACAGATTACAAATGATCTTCTAATCAATAAAAGCCATCCGTGAAAAACAGCAGCTCTGTTGAATATATAGCAGCTGCAACTTCAGTTAGGGTTTCCAAAAACCTAGGGTTAATTCCGTTTTGACCTAAAGATCAGGTCACAGGACTTTATTAACCAGGTTAGGGTTGAGCTAGGTTACCCCTCAGAAAACGCAGGATTCTGTTCAGAAAGGACTGAGTTATTTCCTGAAAAAACTCAGACTTATCCAATCCTGCAATCCTGTTAGTTCAGAACAGGATGTCATAACATCTGTTATGACATCTGAGAAAACCTGTCTACTGATTTAGCAAAATGTGATCATTTTGCAAAAATGTTCAGATACACACTTATAAACATCAGTATTTGAATTATAATATTTTTCTGCAAAGGTACCTAATGAGTCAGTACAAACTGAACTAGAATGTTATGACATCAGTCATGACATTCACACATACACTTGGGATTTACCAAAAATGCAAGCCAATACCTAAACACCTACAGTGGTCTTCATGGTTGAATCTGCATGGGATTAGTTTTATAGAAAAAATATTGAAAGAGAGTGGGGACCTGGGGCTCGAACCCAGGTCCTGAAGATTACCAATGCTACGCTTCACCACTGAGCTATCCAACACGCTTTGATTATATAATATGAAACAAATAATATAACATAAAAACAATGGTCAGTGGGAAATTTAGCGCGAAATTCGAATAGACCAATCACTGATTGCCACTGGGTCGTCTTCTTCATCCCTGCGTTTCATCTGAAAACAAAAAAAATAACCAAATGCCAAAAATAGCGATTAGAGATTCTTGGCTCATAAATTAGGCGCGAGATGTGGAATTGATTGGCCATGGTCTTCTGGTTCTAATTGTCCAAGCCTCACGTCCCAATTTTTCCTTAACTGGGAAACCCCAATTCACAATTTTGAAAACCCTAGGTCTCGTTCATGGTGAAATCGCGTATGGTGCATAAAAATTCAATCAAAGTACACTGTTAGCTTCAGAATGATATAATGAATACAAATCCAATATTAGAATTTACAAATAATGCATGAATTATGTTTCAAGAATCTGAAAAAAAAGCTTGAACCGGTCAAGATCGTTCTACCTATTTCCTGTGTTAGGGACGATGATTTTGATCTGTATATGCTCCTTGAAGCCTCAGGAACACAATGGAATAAGTATTGTGGCTTGAATCACCTTAGAACCTAGTTTTCAGTTTCCCACTTTTTTGCAAAAAAACTCAAGTTTTCTTCTTGGTCTATGGCGCAGCTGGAAGCTTATGGGCACGAGGGTTAGCATGTGTATATGTATGTGAGTGATTAGGGTAAGAATTCAGAGCCAAAGGATCAAGGAATTGATGACAAGATATTTGATTTTCCATGCATTAGTTTTCAAATCTTTTTCATGCAAATTTAGTTCAAATCATGGCCAATTAACAAGATTCTTTCCAAATCTGATTATACACAAAATCATGAGATTATTTCATGCACAAAAAGATTCAAAAAGTTAGGTTTAGTATTTTTTACATATTTATTTTAATTAAATGAATTATTAATAATTAAAATCCAAATAAATAAATAAAAATGGTAAAAAACTTCCCTTTGGGCCAAATGGTCGTGCACATGCCTTGGATAATGAATTGTGGAAGAAAAAGAGGCCCATTAGCATTTTTAGGTCATTTGAATCAATGTTGACTTTTCAAAATATCCAAAAATTTCCCAACTTCCACAAGGCATATCTTGCTCAATTTTTAAGCTTTGCTCATGTTCTTGGACATTTTGGAAAGGTATTTGAGTCCTCTAACCAATGCCGTTGGTCCCATGTCATTTTGATCTACCACTCTCAAGTTATGGCCTTTGACTTAAAGTCCCTTTTTGTTGACTTTTGAAAATGACCTATAATGTTGAAATTGATAACTTTTTGTGAGAGCATTTTTTGGACTTGAAGTATGAAGAGGAGTTATAGGAAATGTCTTTATATTCAAAATGAGATTTGGATGGAATTTTTATGATAATCCATGTGGAAGTTATGCCCTGGTCAATTTACAGTTGACTTTTCCAACTGTCCAAATATGGAAACTTTTGCATCTTAATGATTTTTGAGCCAAGCTTTGAGAATCATGATCAAGCATTGATCAAATGATGTTTGTGGCTTCAAAATGAGATGTTGACCAAAAATTTGGACTTTTGACTGTCAAATGACCATTTTGCCCCTACAGTTGACTGTAGTGCAATTAGGGTTTTTGACTGTGCAATTTTGTGCTGTGAGTCTTGAAACTTGGTATGAGGATGCTTGACCATGTTTGTAGGCATGTGGGACTTGATTGGACCCTTGGAAACTTCATTTTCTTTGTCAGAACCAAAACCCTAATTTTGACTGTTTAGGAGTCCCTTGAACTGTGCAACCCTTGGGGAAATTTTGAAGCTTGCTCTTTGCAAATTTTGAAGAATATGGGAGGGAAAATTTTGGGGTACAACAGTTTCCCCTGTTCAATCTTCTTAGACCTGAGGATGCAGATTGGCTGACGTGCCTTTCGTAATCCGAAGGTGGAAGATGATTGAACACTAGAGTGCCCAGAAATTTGCGCTCACATAGTAGTGTGATGATGGGAATGGGCTTATAGATGCCATTTGGAGATTGATGAATAGGATGATGGGCTTATAGATGCCATGCTAAGAGATGATGGAAGGTGGATGGGCTTATAGATGCCATCTGGATGTTGATCGCGTAAGAGATTCCTTAGCGAGAACTTGCGTACCTGCAAAGGAAAATGATTACCTGACCTATTACAGGAGATGGTCTTCAGACTCTTTGGGTAGATGTGTCCTGACTGGTTACAGGATCTGGATCTGGAGCTTCAAACGGCGATGAATGAACCAGGGATGGTTACTACCTCAACAGGAACGGTGAGAGAACCTTGGATGATTACAACCTCAACAGCAATCATTGAGAGAATCTTGGGTGACTTCAACCTCAACAACAAATATTGAGAGAATCTTGGGATGATTACTACCTCCGCAGTATCGGGGAGAGAACCATAGGCGACTACAACCTCAACAGCAAACATTGAGAGAATCTTGGGCGACTTCAACCTCAACAGCAAACATTGAGAGAATCTTGGATAACTTCAACCTCAACAGCAATCGTTGGGAGCATCTTGGGATGATTACTACCTCCGCAGTATCGGGGAGAGAACCATAGGTGACTACAACCTCAATAGCAATCATTGGGAGAATCTTGGACGACTTCGACTTCAACAGTATCATTGAGCGAATCCGGGGATGATTACTACCTTCGCAGTATCGGGGAGAGAACCATAGGCGACTACAACCTCAACAGCAATCATTGAGAGAATCTTGGGCGACTTCGACTTCAACAGTATCATTGAGCGAATCCAGGGATGATTACTACCTCTGTAGTATCGAGGAGAGAACCATAGGCGACTACAACCTCAACAGCAATCATTGAGAGAATCTTGGATATCTTCTACTAAGTCTTTATCAGGAAAATCTGTTTGGGGTCGATTTAGCTGGACTAGAGAAGGCCTTGGACTGGATAAGAAACAGAAAATCTTAGGGTCGATTAACTGAACCGGTCTAGGTCTTGAAATGTCTTCAACTGGATAAGAAACAGGGAGATCTTAGGGTCGATCTGACTGAACCAGAGAAGGCCTTTGACTGGATAAGAAACAGAGAAATCTTTGGAGTCGATTTAACTGAACCAGACTAGGTCTTGAAATGTCTTCAACTGGGTAAGAAACAGGGAGATCTTAGGGTCGATCTGACTGAACCAGAGAAGGCCTTTGACTGGATAATAAACAGAGAAATCTTTGGAGTCGATTTAACTGAACCGGTCTAGGTCTTGAATATAGCTGGGAACTTGACTGAATTCTTCCTGAAAGGTAAAGGTCGGTTATATGCAAGGCATGATATGAATCAAGCGATGATGTTCTCAACATAAATGAGATTTGTGAGATATGATTGCGTATATGCATGCTATAATGTATGTGATGTTTATGAATGTATGTTTTCGTCTTAGGAAAATAAATCCTTGACGGGTGCCAGGAAGTCACTCCTGGGCTGATGTTGGAGAATAGATTTTGCTTCCGTTGGGGATGATAATTGCAAGAATACCGGTAGGAGAAGATGACTCCGTTGGGGAATAAACTTGGCGAATGGATAACTCTGCGGGGGGAAAAGTACTCTAACGATCTTGCTGGGAAGCAATACTCTGTGGGGAGAGAGATACTTTGCTGAGTTCTTGATAATAACTTGCTGGGGATACCATTGTTATATTGGAAGTGCAGATAGATTTCGCTGGGGATAATAAGACTTCGTCGAGGACGCTCTTTCCGTGGCTTTTGGCTGAGGATAACCCAGTTATACCCTGGTAAGGAAATAACTCTTTGAATAAGCCGGGGGACGCGTTCGCTCTGCAGGAATAAGCTTCCAGAATCTACTGGGGATAAGCTTACAGCTTGGGGAGATGGATTCCAACTTTCCTGGGGAACTAGATTGGACTCTCCTGGGGAAGTTTTGAACTGTACCGGGGAATTGATTCCTTTGAATGTTTGATATACCGCCGGGGAACAATCTTTAGACCAAGACTGTCGGGGATGCTTGTTAAGAATATATATATGCTGCTGGGGAATGCTGAACTCTGCGGGAGGGTACCCAACTTCCTTAAGTTTGACAGTAGCTTCACTTAAGGAGAGTGTACTGACTTGCTGGCTCACTCTCTGGGGAATTGGGATATCTGGTTACGTTCTTCAGCTAAACCTACCTTGGTACCTTGGAGGATAGAACAATTAGATTGTTTAGACAACTCTTTATTGCCCCTGTTTCTAGTGTTACCTGTAATTAATCCTTTGTTTCGTATGCAAATATTCATGAGTTAGCAAATTATTGTCAATGCATATATCGCAAATTGAATCTTGGACGTTCTTCGCAAAACAAAACAGAAAAGGAAAAATAATTTGGCAATTTTAACTGAAAAGTGTATTTGTATTGATTTTTGAATTGCCTGTAAATAAGCGTTTTATGTACAAGAGGCTGACGTCCTAGTAAGAGGACGCCTCCGAACAAAAGATTTTATACAAATTTTGTACAAGAGAAAATCAAACAGCTGTGTGAAATGAATGATCCCACTGGGTTTCAACTTTGCTATTGCCGTTATATCTCCGAGCGTCTCATCACTTGATGACCTTAGTTGAAGATGAAGTTGACTGATCGATGCCGTCTGAACTTGATGTAGATACCGGATTCTGGATGCAAAGTGATCCATGAGACATAGTATTACGCTTTTATCCCTAACTTTTGCCTGGACCGCCCTTTCGGGTTTTCGGTCCACCGGTATACCCATTTTTGCCCAAGCCGCCTTTTCAGGTTTTCGACTTGCCGGGTGTACAGATTTTTTCATTTCATCCCTTCATTTTGCCCGAACCCTTTTGGTTCGCCGGGAAGCCCTAATTTTTGCCTAGGCATGTCAGCCTAGCGGGTTTTTTTTATGCGTAGTATCTTTTTACTATGTCGACATTGGCGGGGTGAGGAAGGTCGTCACCATCCATGTTGGTTAAAATCATGGCTCCTCCTGAGAACACATGTTTAACCATAAATGGCCCTTCGTACGTAGGGGTCCATTTGCCCCTTGGATCACTCTGAGGAAGGATGATTCGCTTGATTACCAGATCCCCAACTTGATATTCCTATGGTATGACCTTTTTGTTAAATGCCCTGATCATCCGTTTTTGGTACGTCTGACCATGACAGATAGCAGCAAGTCTCTTTTCGTCAATAAGGTTTAACTGATCAAGTCGTGTCTGGATCCAATCATCTTCGTTCAGATTTGCCTCCTTCATTATCCGGAGAGAGGGTATTTGCACTTCGATCGGTAAGACTGCCTCCATACCATAAACCAAGGAGAAAGGAGTTACCCCGGTTGACGTCCTGGCTGAAGTACGGTACCCATGTAGAGCGAACGGTAACATCTCGTGCCAATCTTTGTAAGTCACTGTCATCTTCTGCACAATCTTCTTGATATTTTTATTTGCTACTTCTACAGCCCCATTCATCTTCGGTCTGTAAGGAGAAGAGTTGTGGTGCTGTATTTTAAACTGCTCGCAGAGCTCAGTGATCATCTTGTTATTAAGATTGGTACCGTTGTCTGTAATAATTCTCTCAGGGACTCCGTATCGACAGATCAGGTTATGCCGAATGAACTGTGCCACAATAGTCTTGGTTACCGTAGCATAGGATGCTGCTTCAACCCACTTCGTGAAGTAATCAATCGCCACTAGGATGAAGCGATGTCCGTTGGATGCCGTAGGCTTAATCTCACCGATCATGTCTATGCCCCACATTGCAAACGGCCAAGGCGCAGTCAGAACATTCAGAGGAACTGGAGGAACATGCACCTTGTTTGCATAAATCTGGCATTTATGGCATGTCCGAGAATGTTGGTAGCAGTCAGCTTCCATCGTGGACCAGAAATACCTTGCCCGAAGGATTTTCTTCGCCATAGTGTGTCCATTGGAGTGTGTACCAAAGGTCCCTTCATGTAGCTCTTCCATGATCCTTTCTGCTTCAGTCTTATCCACACAACGCAGTAAGGTCGAATCATGGTTTCGCTTGTACAAGGTGCCGTTGCTAAGGAAGAACTTCGCTGCGAACCTTCTCAGAAACTTCTTATCATTGACAGATGCACCTTCAGGATATTCGTGAGCTTCCAGATATCTCTTCACCTCATGGTACCAAGGCTTCTCAGTTACCAACTCAGTCTCGAGATCACAACAGTATGCCGGTTCGTCCAGTTTCCAGATGATGATCCGGGGGGCCTCATTATCCCATTTGACCTTGAACATAGAAGACATTGTAGCTAACGCGTCCGCCAACTGATTCTCTTCTCTTGGAAAGTGTTCAAAGGTTATCTCTGTGAAGTGGGGGATCAAGGTCAACACACATTCTCTGTAAGGAATAAGATTCGGATGTTTCGTATCCCACTCTCCTTTGATCTGATTGATCACAAGAGCGGAATCTCCGAAGACACTCAGAAACTTGATCCTTAAGTCGATCGCAACTTGAAGACCCATAATGCATGCCTCATACTCAGCCATGTTGTTGGTACAGTTGAAACATAGTCGGGCAGTGAGTGGAGTATGAGTGCCTTGAGGCGATATGATTATAGCGCCGATACCGTTACCCAAAGCATTGGAAGCTCCATCAAAGTGCATAGACCATCGGGATCCTTCCTCAGGTCCTTCATCCGGTCCAGGTACTTCACAATCAGTCACAATCATGATGCTCTCGTCTGGAAACTCGAAGTTCATTGACTGATAGTCGTCTACGGCCTGATGCGCTAAGTGGTCTGCCAATACACTTCCCTTGATGGCTTTCTGGGTTGTATACTGAATGTCGTATTCCGTCAAGATCATCTGCCACCTTGCTATTCTCCCAGACAGAGCAGGCTTTTCAAATATGTACTTTATAGGATCCATCTTTGAGATCAACAAGGTAGTGTGAGTCAGCATATACTGTCTCAGCCGGCGAGCAGCCCATACCAAAGCGCATCAAGTTTTCTCAAGCAGTGAGTATCGGGTCTCACAGTCGGTAAACTTTTTGCTAAGGTAATAAATGGCATGCTCTTTTCGGCCAGACTGGTCATGCTGCCCCAACACACACCCCATTGAGTTGTCAAGTACTGTCAAGTATAGTATCAGAGGTCTCCCTTCAACCGGTGGCATAAGGATGGGTGGCTCTTGGAGATACTCCTTGATTCTGTCAAAAGCAGCCTGACATTCATCATTCAAGCGTACTACCTGATCTTTCTTCAGTAGCTTGAAGATTGGCTCACAGGTAGCAGTTAGATACGAGATGAATCGAGCAATGTAATTCAGGCGTCCTAAAAAGCCCCTGACTTCCTTCTCTGTCCTAGGAACTGGCATCTCTTGAATAGCTTTGACCTTGGCAGGGTCCACTTGAATACCCTTATCACTTACAACGAAGCCTAGCAACTTTCCAGATCTTACCCCGAAGGTGCACTTGTTCGGGTTCAACCTCAGCTTGTACAGTTTCAGACGGTCAAACAATTTCTGCAGGTGATCTAGGTGCTCTTCTTCAGTTTGGGACCTTGCGATCATGTCGTCAACATACACTTCTATCTCATGATGGATCATGTCATGAAATAAAGCAACCATGGCACGTTGGTAGGTTTCCCCAGCGTTCTTCAGTCCAAAAGGCATGACCTTGTAGCAGAAGGTGCCCCACTGAGTAACAAATGTAGTCTTTTCCATGTCTTCAGGTGCCATCTTGATCTGATTGTAACCTGAAAAACCGTCCATGAAAGAAAACACCTTATGCTGAGCTGTATTGTCAACCAGGACATCAATATGAGGTAGTGGGAAGTCATCCTTGGGGCTGGCCCTGTTCAGATCCTTGTAATCGACACACATTCTGACCTTACCATCCTTCTTTGGTACCGGCACCACATTAGCAACCCACTGAGGGTAAGAAGTCACTGCGAGAAACCCGACATCAAACTGTTTCATAACCTCGGCTTTGATCTTTTCAGACATCTCTGGACGCATGCGATGGACCTTTTGCTTAACCGGAGGGCAGTCTTCCTTAGTAGGCAAATGATGGACCACAATATCGGTATCCAACCCGGGCATGTCTTCGTAGGACCAGGCAAAGATCTCCACATAATCATGCAGCATCTTAGTCAACCGTTGCTTCACGCTGAGCTCTAGGTTGGCACCAATCTTTACCTCCTTTCTATCTGCCTCAGTACCCAGATTTATTGTCTCCACTGGCTCTTCGTGTGGTTGAATTGCCCTCTCTTCCTGGAGTAACAGCCTTGCAAGCTCGCCAGGCACTTCGCAATCATCTTCACCTTCGTCTTCGGCTAAGTTGATCGGATTTTCGAAGTCATAACTGGCAGTAGCAGAGTCGTTACCAGTGAGATCCAGAGTGGATTGAAACCTGTATGAGTGAGTGTGTGTATATACAGCTGTTTTGAAATATATATAAAGGAAAGAAAGACAGAAAAGGAGCATAAGATTTGAAATGCGAGAAAACGTCCAAGATTTTCATTTATGATATATGAAATGACAATTTATATGCCCTCACAAATGAAGCCACGGTGCCCCGGGCAAGACACCGGGCCATAGAGTTTTAATTTATTGTTTATTACAAATAACGAAACAAAGAAGTTTATTACTGCGTAACAAAAGTAACAGGAGTATGGTCTTTGGCAATCCAATTGGTCAATCCGCCGTCGGTCGTCGGGTAGATCCAGCTATTGAATTCTGCCTCATCCACTTCATTATCCTCCCCAATAGCATTCACTCCTGGATTGGTAATGAGCACAGGAGGTCTTCTGGTCTTTACCTTCTGCATAGCTTTCTGACCCTCTGCAGTAAAACCCAGTCCAAATTTGTCAGTTTTCTGTGTAAAGTCGGGAAGCCTGCCCCAGTTAGCACATTCACCTTTCTGAACCACAGCCCGGGCATCCTTTAGGGAAGCCATCTTCAAAGGAACATCCTCTTCGACTGCTGTTTCTGCTGCTGCTGAAATTGGAAGTACCTCTTCGAAATGCTGAAAGGGGGTTTCAATAAACTCCCCGTCCATCTCAATATATCTGAAGGAATTCAAGTGGCTCACCATATACTCCTCCTCTCCCTGCACAGTGACGATCTTCCCTCTGACAGGGTATTTCAGCTTCTGGTGCAAGGTAGAGGTCACTGCCCCAGCTTTGTGGATCCAAGGTCGACCCAGCAGACAAGAATAAGATGGACGGATATCCATCACATAAAAAGTAGAGTCAAACACCTGAGAGCCCACACGAATAGGAATGTCAACCTCTCCATGAACCATTCTTTTTGAACCGTCAAAGGCTCTGACGATGATATTGCTGGGTTTCAGTTCCTGGCCTTCACAATCCAAACGGTCTAAGGCTTTCTTGGGTAGCACATTCAAGGAAGAGCCAGTGTCCACCAACACATGCGCCAGAGTAGTGCACCTGCACTCAATAGAGACATGCAGGGCATCATTGTGATCTCTTCCCTTTGCAGTCAGGTCAGCATCTGAGAAACCCAAGCCATTGTCCGCTGTCAGATTTTCTATGCAATCAGTGAACTGGACTGCGGATGTCTCCTGTGGCACATGGGCCGTCTTGAGAAATGAGATTAAGGCCTTAGCATGGGCCTCGGAACATAGCAATAAGGAGAGCATGGAGATCTTGGAGGGTGTATGCCCTAGCTGTTCTACAACATTGAAGTCGCTCTTCTTTATTATCTTCAGGATTTCCTCCATCTCTTGTTGGGAGGCTTCAGCAGTTATAGGTCTTGGTGCCTCCATCCGGGCAGGCTCATCTTCAATTCCTTTGCCCCGAGCATTGGATGACTCGGCAGCAGGGGAAACAACTTGGTCAGAAACAGGAACAGGTACACTTATAGGTGTTATTGTAAGGGGTCTTCGAGTAGCGGGCGGTGCAATGTCAGGCGAGAAGAGCCTGCCACTGCGGGTAACCTTGGCTGGACCAGTGATATCGCAGATACTAGCGCCAGTGTTGAACTCTTGTTTGATTCTATTCACATACACATCTGCCCCATAGTGCCAGGGGACAGCTTTATCAGATACGTAGGGGAGAGGCCCCGGAACAGTAATGACAACAGGTGCGACAGTCATGATTTGAACAGGCTTCCTCGGGAGAGCCTTGATTGGATTATTGAAGATCGTAACCACATAAACTTCTTCTACCGGAAACAACTGAACAGCAGACTTCTTGAACAGAATCTCCTTACTGTCCATCAGGCTTTGGATGCCTAACTTCAACAAGGGACAACCAGATAGGGAAACAGCACAGAACAGGCAACCCTCACTGCAACCCGGAAATAAACCGGCCAGCAGTAGGTTCTTCTTGACAGTCATTAAGGGAGTGGCTAGATCATCCACAGAAACAACGTACACCTCTTCATCAACAGCATTTACCCCATGCTGAGGCATAGGAGCAGTCACCACATTCGGCCTCTCAGGCGCTTCGAACTGTATCTCTTTCGCGTCGATAAGGTCTTGCACCTTATTCCTTAATGCCCAACAGTTATCAGTGGAATGCCCCGGGCTATCAGAATGGTAAGTACAACGAGCATTTGGGTTGTATTTGGGGGAGGCAGTGCTCACAACTTTTGGGGCATCTCTGACAGTCACTAGATTGGTGGATAGCAACTGTGGCAAGATCTGCGATAAGGTCATGCTCAAACGGGTAAACTCTCTCCGGGGTCTTTCATCCCTTTGAGGATTGGTTGGCTGAGGAGCGGCAGCAGGCTTGGCAATCATTACCGCACTGATAGATTGGCGCCGCTCAGATTTCTCTTGTCTTCTAGAGCCATATACAGCACTAGCCTCCTTTTTGAAGGGTTTCTTCTCAGAACTAGACGATGCACCCTTCGGAATCTTACCAGACTTCAACCCAGCCTCAATTATCTCTCCAGTCAGAATAAGATCAGTAAACCCTGCAGATGAGTTACCGATAAGATGGTTGAAAAACGGCCCAGATAGGGTCCCCAAGAACATATCTACCAACTCCCGATCAGTCAACGGAGGCTGCACCCTGCCAGCCAGATCCCTCCACTTCTGAGCGTACTCTTTAAAACCTTCACTTGAACCTAACGACATACCCTGGAGTTGGGTATGCGTAGGGGCAAGGTCGGCATTATACTGATACTGCTTATAGAAAGCAGTAGCCAACTCCTCCCAGTTACGAACCTTGGTCCCATCCAGCTGATAGAACCATTCGAGATGAGTCCCTGAAAGACTCTCCTGGAAGAAGTGGATCCACAAGTTCTTGTCCACTAAGTACGGTTGAATCTTCCGAACATAGGACCTGAGATATAGCTTGGGACAAGACGCCCCGTCGTACTTAGTGAAAGATGGTGCTTTGAACTTACGAGGAATGATCACACCAGTAGACAAACCCAAATCTCTGAAATCCAGCCCAGGCACTTGTTGGATCTCCATAGCATTCAATCTGTCCTCCATCTGCTTGTATCTGTCTTCTGCAGGAGGATATTGTTCCTCATCAAAATCAGTCTCGTTGTCGGAGACTACCGGACTTCGACCTTTTCCCTCTTGAGGACTACCCTTACCAATAGAAGAACCAGCCTCTTCATTTTGCAGAGTGTTGCCAAACCTTCGGCCCGTGTTAAAAAGAACAGTTCTTCTCTTCTTCTTCTTTTCCTTCTTCAGGAGCAGAGCCTTCAGCTCTTCTTGGCCCTGAGCCAAACCCATGATTAATTCCTGAAATTGCGCATTCTGCGCCTGAAGAGCCTTGATGGACATCTCAGTTGATGATGAGTCAGGGTTCTTGATGCTGAAATAAACAGCGAAGAACTGTAAGCAACCTGAAAAGAAGAAAACCTGCTATGCACATGATGAATGATATGTGTTTATGCAATGCATTCAAGGGTTCGAAAGTTCAAATTTGTTGTAGACAAAAAGGAACACACGTTATCATTAAGGAAATAATTGTTCAGTACATCAAAGCCTCATGGGCACAAATTACAAAACAAATTAATCCCAAAAGACACTACGCATCCTCTTTGGAGCTATGTAGGTGTTGAGATTCCTCTTCTCATGCAAAAGGCGGGTGAGCTCCAGGACCTTCTTTTCACTAGCATGTAGACTGGTCTCAAGAGAATTCTGTTCTTCCTTAAGCTGGATCCAGCTCTTCTGCATTTCTTCCCAGGATGTGGGCATATCAGGGTGTTGAATGGTGTAGGACACTTCTCCTTCCGAGACTGGCTCTTTAATCACAGGGAGCATGTGAGGATAAGGCATCACTAACTTCTGGGAGCGGGCACGTACCCACTTGAGATAAGGTTCCAATGCTGTCTATCCTACTTGGCATCCTCCAAGCTCTGATAAATCTCTGGCGAAGTCCTTGTGCATCGTTGTCGAAGTCAAAAACTATGTCAGGAATTAACATGTCATGAGGGCCATCCCTCCGAGCATAACCAAACTGTCTCCAAGCCATGCATGGGCTGTAAGTAATACCTCATTTGATTCCAAGTAAAGGAACATTAGGGTACTCCCCGCAACGATCAATAATAGTGACATCTTCTCTGGACCGAGGGCACCAATGTATATCTGCATGTGTAAGAGTCATCAACCGTTGTGACCATCTCAAACCCCGCTCGTTCTTCAAAACTGATTGTGGAAGGTGCGAAATAAACCACCTTCCCAGGAGAGGAGTGCAACACATAAGGACACCTCTTTTTCTCATGGTTCGAGTGTAACATGAGTGAAGGATGTCCCCCAGCAACGTAGGTATAGGATTCCTGGACATAAAGATCTGGACAGCACTGATATCTATAAGCTGATCTGGGTTAGGGAACAATACCAGACCATAGACAAGGAGGGCCACAACTTCTTCAAAAGCTTGTAAGTCAAGGGATTTCCAACATTCATGGGCCTTTTCAAACAGAAACCTGGCTAAGAACCCTTTGATACCACTTCTAACTTCCCAATGTCCCTTGAGATCAGATGACTGTAGGTGCAAGGCCTTAGCAATCTCTTCAAGCTTGGGTTCCTTTTTTGTACCGTTGTAGGGTATTTGATCAAGGATGGGGATCTTCAGGAGCCGGGAGAACTCCTCCAATGTAGGTACCAGCTGATAATCCAAGAAGGTGAAACAGTGATGCAGAGGGTCAAAGAATTGGAACAGGACCTTCATCATATCATCCTCAATGTTGGTGTTGACCAAGCTGATGAGTCTTCCATGTCTCTCACTGAATGAAGAGCTCTCGGGAATCCTGGATATAAGCTCCTTAAGCTGAGGAGGGATCCTTACCAGGCTGATTTGAATTGTCTTTCTGCGAACAGTTTCCATGTCCTACAAAACAAGAACAAAGATGAAGATTCAAACCCCTGAAATGGTTAGTCAATGCATATGATGCTGGATGATGTCATGATGCTATGATTAAACATACCACAGATATTTACAAAGACAAACATGTAAGGCACACAAGGCACACAAGACAAGCCCTTAGGGTTTAAGGCCAGCATGGGGTCTGGGTAGTACCCTCTTGAAGTTGGTGGGTTCAACCTGTCCTATTAGAAGTAACCGGGTTCTAGGGATCCCAATATCACGGGATTGCTTTCATTGTTCATCGTTTCGATTTAGCCACTGAACTGGCGACCGAAATATTCCAGGAAAGCAACCCTCAATTGAGTGTAGTATCGAGTATCAACCAACCTCGGACTGCACCAAAATCAGTTATCTCACTACCCTAAAGAGGCCAAGATAGTTCAATTAAGGTTCCTAAGGTCCGTTGATGCTTCACGACACCACGCGGAGGCCCCGTACTCTCCTTGACTGAACTCAAGGGTTACCGGTACACACCAAAGTGCCACATCAACGTAGCAGACTGTTTCAACCATGTCGGTATACCCCGCACAGTTCCCTCACAGCCTTGTTGCTACTTTCTAAGAAGGTATCCCCCAGATCCGGGTTAGGATCTATAGAACTCCCAAGAAACCCACAAATGTAAAGAAGACAAGTCAATACAATTGAAAACACAGTTATGAACTAAGCCCTAAGGTACACCTCACTTTAAGTTAAGTCCCCAGCAGAGTCGCCAGTTCTGTGATCGGTGGATCTGGAACTGACTGTTTAACGCTGGTTCGCGAAATGTCGCGGAAGCAAGAGTCACCACCGTCTTTTATTTTCTCCAAATGGAAAGGACAAAAGCACAGAAAAATTCCTTAAAGAGATTGCTCTCGGTTCGGGAGGTAGGTTATAGAAAGGGAAGGTGTTAGCACCCTTTCTATCCGTGGTTATCCACAGGCTCTTAGATACTTGCTCATTGTGTTTTCAAAAGGTTTTGCTTGTCAATTGTGAGTGAGTTTGAAAAAGTTTCGTTGAAAGATTTCAGATCGACTCTTGTATCAGTCCTCAAGAGTGTTTGAAAAATTGTTTTGAAAGCTTTTTGAAAGTGTCGGTGTGAAAAGGTTTTTGATTTATTTTTGAATAGAGCAAGTATCTACGAGTCATCTACCTACCCTAAGGAATTAGGCTGTGTAAATGTCCTTAAGGTAGCGCCATCCCACCATTGAGAGGTAGGTAGCACCACCGTTGGAGGTGTTCGGGTCAATTCGAAGGTTTGGGACATGGTGATCACCAGAGCAATGGGAAGACACCTTAGAAGCTACCCTCATGCCAGGTTCCCGGATCATGAGGACTTACTAAGACATCCTCTACTCGACGATCACCTTTCGAGGCAAGGCAACAGTGAGGCGTACCCTAGGGGTGGTGTGTGATTTGTGTGTCATGTTCATTTGCATTTATCTTGTTCATGTCAAAGTGATCTATGCGTTTGTTTTTATTTTAGGCCATTCATTCTTGCATGCATTTATTTAACAGTTAAGAAAGCACGGAAAGGTAAAATTCTAAACTATTACAAAGGCGCGGGTCCACATCGCCAAAATTTCCAGGACCCGATTTGACAGAAAAATAAAGAATTAAAGTGTGAAAGATAAAGTTTACACGGCTTTGGGAGAATTACATCAATATTTAAAAGAAATAAATAAAATGCGCAAATTGGAATTAAAATTAGAAACGAGGGCGTTGGACCCTTTTTAATGAAATTAAATTATTATTTACAAATTAATTAAAATTAAAATGAAAGGAGAAATTATTTTTTGAGGTTTTCGTATTTATGGTTTTTTAATGAGAATTAAGAGAAATTAAGAGATTAACCCTAATTCTAATTGTTTTTTAATTTATTAAGAAAAGATATTAAAATTTAAACCTAAAATTAAATTAACGAATTAATGACAATTTGATTTTATGAAAATAAATAATTAATTATTAGTGAAAAGAAAAGAAAAAAGGATAAAAATTAATTAAAACCCTAATTCTACCAATTTTAAGTTAATTAAGAAAATGTTTGGATTAAACCTAAATTAAGACTAAAATCAATTAATGATGTTTATTACAAAATATTAACATTAAATAAAAATATTTATTTTTGTCTTTTTTGATTTTATATTGTTTTTATGTTTTTTATGAAAATTTTAAATTAAAGGAATTAATTAAAAAAACAATAATTGAAATAAATAAAATGATAATGAAAAGAATATTGCAAACCTAGGGGGGTCTGTCCCCATTTGGGAGGTTTTGTTAGCATTGCTGGCCCATTAAGCTCATGGCCTGATTGACTTTTGTGCCAGCGTGTAACTCCATTGACTTACGTATATGGTGTCCATCAGATCTGGGCTGTTGGATTAAGATCATTGCACGCGTGGCAAGCATGGATGCGGAGAATATGGTGGTCTTCATGGTTGAATCTGCATGGGATTAGTTTTATAGAAAAAATATTGAAAGAGAGTGGGGACCTGGGGCTCGAACCCAGGTCCTGAAGATTACCAATGCTACGCTTCACCACTGAGCTATCCAACGCGCTTTGATTATATAATATGAAACAAATAATATAACATAAAAACAATGGTCAGTGGGAAATTTAGCGCGAAATTCGAATAGACCAATCACTGATTGCCACTGGGTCGTCTTCTTCATCCCTGCGTTTCATCTGAAAACAAAAAAAATAACCAAATGCCAAAAATAGCGATTAGAGATTCTTGGCTCATAAATTAGGCGCGAGATGTGGAATTGATTGGCCATGGTCTTCTGGTTCTAATTGTCCAAGCCTCACGTCCCAATTTTTCCTTAACTGGGAAACCCCAATTCACAGTTTTGAAAACCCTAGGTCTCGTTCATGGTGAAATCGCGTATGGTGCATAAAAATTCAATCAAAGTACACTATTAGCTTCAGAATGATATAATGAATACAAATCCAATATTAGAATTTACAAATAATGCATGAATTATGTTTCAAGAATCTGAAAAAAAGCTTGAACCGGTCAAGATCGTTCTACCTATTTCCTGTGTTAGGGACGATGATTTTGATCTGTATATATTCCTTGAAGCCTCAGGAACACAATGGAATAAGTATTGTGGCTTGAATCACCTTAGAACCTAGTTTTCAGTTTCCCACTTTTTTGCAAAAAAAACTCAAGTTTTCTTCTTGGTCTATGGCGCAGCTGGAAGCTTATGGGCACGAGGGTTAGCATGTGTATATGTATGTGAGTGATTAGGGTAAGAATTCAGAGCCAAAAGATCAAGGAATTGATGACAAGATATTTGATTTTCCATGCATTAGTTTTCAAATCTTTTTCATGCAAATTTAGTTCAAATCATGGCCAATTAACAAGATTCTTTCCAAATCTGATTATACACAAAATCTTGAGATTATTTCATGCACAAAAAGATTCAAAAAGTTAGGTTTAGTATTTTTTACATATTTATTTTAATTAAATGAATTATTAATAATTAAAATCCAAATAAATAAATAAAAATGGTAAAAAACTTCCCTTTGGGCCAAATGGTCGTGCACATGCCTTGGATAATGAATTGTGGAAAAAAAGAGGCCCATTAGCATTTTTAGGTCATTTGAATCAATGTTGACTTTTCAAAATATCCAAAAATTTCCCAACTTCCACAAGGCATATCGTGCTCAAGTTTTAAGCTTTGCTCATGTTCTTGGACATTTTGGAAAGGTCTTTGAGTCCTCTAACCAATGCCTTTGGTCCCATGTCATTTTGATCTACCACTCTCAAGTTATGGCCTTTGACTTAAAGTCCCTTTTTGTTGACTTTTGAAAATGACCTATAATGTTGAAATTGATAACTTTTTGTGAGAGCATTTCTTGGACTTGAAGTATGAAGAGAAGTTATAGGAAATGTCTTTATCTTCAAAATGAGCTTTGGATGGAATTTTTCTGATAATCCATGTGGAAGTTATGCCCTAGTCAATTTACAGTTGACTTTTCCAACTGTCCAAATATGGAAACTTTTGCATCTTGATGATTTTTGAGCCAAGCTTTGAGAATCGTGATCAAGCATTGATAAAATGATGTTTGTGGCTTCAAAATGAGATGTTGACCAAAAATTTGGACTTTTGACTGTCAAATGACCATTTTGCCCCTACAGTTGACTGTAGTGCAATTAGGGTTTTTGACTGTGCAATTTTGTGCTGTGAGTCTTGAAACTTGGTATGAGGATGCTTGACCATGTTTGTAGGCATGTGGGACTTGATTGGACCCTTGGAAACTTCATTTTCTTTGTCAGAACCAAAACCCTAATTTTGACTGTTTAGGAGTCCCTTGAACTGTGCAACCCTTGGGGAAATTTTGAAGCTTGCTCTTTGCAAATTTTGAAGAATATGGGAGGGCAAATTTTGGGGTACAAAAATCTGCATTAGAACTTTTTCTTTGATCTTTACTGCCATATCGAGGTGAGTTCTTCGGAACTTCTGTTTGATTAGCAGGCACTCTGGCTTCAGCGATAAGTGGTGTTCTACAATATCTGTATCTAGACCAGGCATGTCTTGATAAGACCAAGAAAAGATATCCACATACTCTTTCAACATCCAATCAACCTGTTCTTCACATCAGGATGCAGCAATGCTCCAATCTTGACTTCCTTAGGATCTTCTTCTGAACCCAAATTGATTACTTCCAATGGATTTTTATATGGCTGAATGGAATTCTCCTCGCGCTCAACCAATCGTGAGACCTCTCCGAAATCTCATCATAGTCTTCTTCTTTGGCCCCATGCATAGGACATTCAAAGTTGGGAGAGGGTGCAGGGTCATTGTATTCAACGAGTTTTTTAATTAATCTGCACATATGATTTATGATTGTTTTTTAGAAACTGACAAATATAACAAGCGATCATGCAGATTGAATTTCAGTTATTATTTATTTTGAAAGGTTTTTTTTCTGATTACCATTTTCCAAGAAAAAGCAAAAAATAAAAACACAATTTGAGAAACAAAGACAACTTTTATTATTGATTTTTTAAAAGTCACAGCAAATAGATAAGCCCATACAATATTAATACTTTCACCTTAGGCAGAGTGAAACCTTTTCAAAACGATTAACAAAACAAATTACTTTGAAACATGTATGCAAGAGGGAACATCAATGGTGATCCAGTTCTGAACCCTAACTCTGTGCGTCATATAATTTGGCATTTCTGGCTCTGCTTTATCTTCCACAATGGCATTAATCCCGGAAACAGTTGGATGAAGATAACCTCTGCTATGGAAGATGTCTTGATACTTTCCTGCAGCAGACTTCGGTTTCATGCCCTTACCTTTATCATTCTTCACAGAGAACCCCAAGTCAGCTCTATTCTTGTTTACAGGTGGATCCACAATCTATCCCCAAACTTCATTATGGCCATTACGCACAACCTGTTGCGCATCCTTAAGCGAAACCATAGAATTCTCATATCCTCTTATGTTGTCAATGGATAAATCTTGGAACTGAGTTCCAACGGCAGCTTCATCCGCCTCCACAATGCTGAAAGAGGACAAATGAGATATCAATAATGCATGTTCTCCATTTATAATTACCACCTTTCCTTCACGTACAAACTTCAGCTTCTAGTGTAAAGTCGAAGTGGCAGCCCCTGCCTCATGTATCCACGGTCGTGCCAACAAACAACTGTAAGCGCGTACAATATCTATGACCTGGAAAGTAATCTGGAAAAAAACGTGGGCATATATGAATAGGCAAGTCCACTTCACCAATAACAGATTTCCTTGATCCATCAAACGCTTTCATAATAATACCACTTGGGCGCATGGGCATTCCTTGATATTTCAAATTCATAAGCGTACTCCTTGGTATAACGTTCAATGCAGATTCATTATCAATCAGCACATTAGATAATGGGTCATTCTTGCAGTACATAGAGATGTGGAGGGACAGGTTGTGATTCCTCCCTTCACCAGGAAATTCATCATCGCAGAAACTCAAGTTATTACATGACGTAAAGTTCCCCACTACACTGTTGAATTGGTCTACAGGCATGTCACTCTCCATGAAAGCTTGGTCCGATACCCTCGTCAAAGATTCTCTGTGAGCAGAGGAGTTCATCAATAAAGCAAAGATATATATTTTTGAAGGAGTCTGCAGTAGATGATCTACAATTCTGTAGTCGCTCATCTTGATTATCTTCAAAATATCATCCACATCCTTTTCTAGCGTAGCTCCACTAGATTCACCCACTGCCTTCTTGGGTTCAACACTTTCCGTAAATTTCTTTCCAGTATTAATATCTCCATGAACAACTGGTGCAAATACACGACCGTTATGGGTCACTCTGCTAGTCTCAACAATATTTCCAACATCAGGCATTGGCTGGATGGGAACTTCCACACCATCTTCTAAAATTGTAGCATTATATTAGTAGGGTACAACCTTATCTAACTTGGTGGGGACAGGACCCGACAAACTAATCACCAATGGAGTAATATCTGGCTTGATATGATATTCAATTTCAAAATGGGCGGGTGCACCAAAACAAGGCACAATGACGTTTACCCCTTCTTCAACACAGTCAGTCATTAAGGAGTCATCTCTGGAAAACAAATCCTCATCTGAGGAGAAATACTCATCTTTAGAGGCATACTAATTATCCGACTCTTCTTCAGCCAAACAAACCTCAATCACGTCAACTTCATGATAATCATCCCTTTGACTTGTAACCTTGATGGTTCCATTGTCTAACAACAATTGAACACCTTTTCTCACAATTGAACATCCTCGGGAGTCCCGACAGCAAATTCGGAAACATCCATACTGATGTTCTACCTGACCAGCCATGTGGCAGAAAGTAGCGTGCAACTTCACAAGGTCCTCATTCATATACTCCACATCAAAAATTATGAACTCTCCAGGACATCCAGAAACCATGTTTACTTCCTCTTCATACTCTGCCATAGGCCTGATTATGTGGATGAGGCCTTCATGCATCATCTCTTACAAATCAGCCTCTATCTTGTCGCAACCATGTATGTCTATACTATAATTAGCACAATCGGCATGGTCATGCGTATAGTAGCTAAATTCACAGAGGTCGGCATGCATTTTCACCAAATCTCCCCTAACCAGATTAACATAAAAAATCTGGAAGTCGCCTGGACAACCGGCCACCATGTTCACAACATTTGCTCCTCCATGCTTGGGTAGTGGATTATCTTTCACATTAGGGCCCACATATTTGAAAGATAGAATATTGGACTTCACCAATTTCTGTACCTCAATCTTCAAAGGATAGCAGTTCTCAACACTATGCCCTGGTGATCCCTGATGAAAAGAACATGTTTGGTCTGCTTTGTAGTACCAAGGCAATGATGATGGTACAGCAGGAGGTGGTCGGGTCTGAACCAACTTCTTCTGAAATAACGCCGGGAGTAATTCTGTGTAACTGATAGGAATAGGGTTATAACTCTCCCTTCTCTGATTATACCCTTGATTCCCCCGATGGGACGGTCTCTGATAAGTAACGGTGGTTGGAGCTACGCCAACAACTGGAGTAATTGAGGCGACTTACTGATGACGATGATAATTTATTCTTGGAGTGTTAACCCTCCTCTCTTGCATAACAACATTTGTCTCCCCTTCCTTCTTTTTGGAAAACCCATAGGATGGCTTCTTCGTATTTCCAAAACTTTCACACTTCGTTTGACGGCCTTCTCTTACAGCCTCTTCTAAGCGGATACCCATGCCTACCATTTCAGTATATTCACTTGGTGCACTTTCTACCATCCTTTCATAGTAGAAAGCACCCAGAGTCTTCAAGAAAATCTTATTCATCTCCTTCTCTTCCATGGGAGGAATCACTTGGGTGGCTACCTCACGCCATCTCTGTGCATATTCTTTTAATGATTCCCTGTCTTTTTGGACAATGGCCCTGAGTTGATCACGGCCAGGCGCCATGTCCATATTGTACTTGTATTGTCTGATAAATGCTTCTCCCAAGTCATTAAAAGTATATATATTGACGCTATCCAAACTCATATACCACTTTAGCGCAGCACCCGTCAAACTATCTTGAAAAAAGTGAATCATCAGACGCTGATAATCAGTATGGGTAGACATTCTCCTTACATACATCAAAAGATGAGCACAAGGGCAAGTGTTGCCCTTGTACTTATCGAATTCCGGGACCTTAAACTTTGCTGGTATCTTGACATTCGGGACCAAGCACAAATCAATCACATTCTTCCCGAACAATTCCTTTCCCCTGAGGCCCTTCATCTCCCTATGCATCTTCTCAAACTGTTCTTGAAAATCATCCATTATATCATAAATACCCAAGTCTTCACTTGGTGGAGGAAAAGGACGACACATATCATCATTAACAAATGGAGCCACATTCATCGAAGGAAGTGCAGCAGGAGCAACATGCACCACAGGAGGTGCAGGATTAACAGTAGTCTGAACAAATGGAGCTTCTTGAGGACCAAGATTGAAACTTCCAAGCGCAAAGTTCTCTGGCATTCCCCATGGATAACCTTGAGGCATGCGATTTTGAACAACAACTGGAGTTGCAGACACATGAACAGTCGAAGCTTCAGTAGTAACCCTTGTTGGTTGAGGTTGAACATTCGCTGGCTGATTCTGAACAGCCACCAGAGATTCCATCAGAGCAGTAAGATTGGCCATGCCAGCCTTTAAAGAAGAAACTTCCTCGCGCAGCTCGCGATTCTCTTGTTCTAAGTTGTCCATCTTCCTTCTGAAATTAGCTCGAGTGTTGTAATGGTGAGACAGCTTGCTGAACAAAGTAAAAAATCTTGGTAAGACACTTGGATATGCAAAGAAATGCAAGAAATGTGTGCAATATGATGCATGATGTGCAGTGTATATGATTTATTTTATTAATATTTCAAGGGACTTAAAGATTTATGGACACATTGCAGATATCAAAGTAATAACATATTTGAAATACTGAAATTTTTTATTATAATAACTTCAAAATGGATTACAAGTTTCAATAATCCCAAGTACAAGATGAAAATAAAGTCAAAAACCCTAAGAAGTAAAGCTGATGGAGATCACTCTACTCACTGGCGCTTCCTTGTAAGCCCGGCAATCTGAGCCTTCAACCTCTGGTTTTCTTCCGCATATCTGGTGGCAACCTCCTTCCAATCGCTTGAATTGGGAAACGAGCAACTATTAACCGAGTGAGGCTCAAGAGAAAATAAATCCCCTTGCCTCTCCATCATCTCTACAACCCGAATCTCAAGAATCTCAATCAAGTCGTCTTTCTCCTTCAAATCTTCTCTATAGGAAATCTCTATAGTTTGGCACTTATTCTTCCAAGCTTCCTTTTCCTACTGCATCCTGACCAAAGCAAGTCGTGCTCTTCCACATCATCCAATAGGGGAGGAGTTGTCTTCACAAACAAATCAGGCATAGGTGTTTCTCGGGAATATGACATCTTCAACTGAATAGCTCTCGTTTGGACCTACTGAAGATATGGCTCCAAAGAAATAGCCCCTCTCGGTCCCAAATCTTTCCTACTCTTCTTATGAATGTATTGCCAGGCCTTCGTAATCTGCTCTCTAGCTTCCCTATGGTCTTCTTCCTCCCTCAGAAAGAAACTACTCAGATGAATACTATTTGGTTTATCCCTCATCAGATAACAAAGGTGTCGTCGTGTAAGAACAGGGTTATAGTTAATTCCTTCCTTTGTACCAAAAACAGGTACATTGGGGAAACTACCACAACTGTCGATAATATCTACATCCTAGTAAACTCAATTATACCAATCAATATCCGAGTGAGTAAGTGCCATGATCTTAGGAGCCCAATGGGGTTCCTTCCTGACATCCCAAAGGCGTGCAATAGAGGAATATGAGAGATATACCACCGGTACAATAGAGGCGTGCAACAGATAATCATCCCCCCATGATAAGAATTCCTAAGATGAATAGAGTAATAAGCATCTCCCAAAAATGCAGGAACTGGGTTTCCAATTATGAAGATCCTGATAGCATTAACGTCAACAAACTTGTCCACATTAGGAAATAAAAACAACCCATAAGCAAGTAGAGAAAAGATGGCCTCAAAAGCGACTGTACTCTTCATCCTAGAAAAGTAACGAGCTTTCTCCAATAAGAATTGAGTTGGTAATCCTTTATTCCCTCCTTTAGTAGTCATACAGGCTTCAACCTCAGACTTCCCCAGATGGATCAAAGCAGCAATCTCATGTGCTTTTGGCTCACCCTCCAAACCAGTGAAAGGAACATGATCGATAATAGGTAAATCCAACAGATAAGAATACTCCTCCAGTGTAGGCATCAACTGATAATCATGGAAAGTAAAGAAATGATAAATCGGATCATAGAACTGGACCAAGGTTGATAGAATACCCTCCTTCATCCTAAGCTTCACGAGAGGGATGATGGATCCATACTTCTTCTGAAAATCTGCAGAACACTCAATCTTGGGAACTAGACTGATCAACTCATCTATCTTGGGATCTTTGAAATTGTATTTTCCGGTCTTTCTTTTTCCATAATCCATGGACAAAGGGTACTTGAGATATTCACAAATGGTCAACTTTTTAAGTCCCTTGAAATGAAATTCCTTCAAAAGATGCTTATGAGTGCATGGATGCATGATGCAACAATCACACACAAGATCACGAGCATAAGGGTCATAGGTTCAACGTATTGACCATGAGGTCGAAGGTACTACCCATAAGGTATGGTCTAAGAGTTATCACCTGCCGAACAAGGTTCTAGAGGTTCCCAGAGTGTACATCCTTCCTTCGGATATTACCAACTTCCCGATTAACTCTGCAATTAGTAATATTCTCAAGAAAAACTCGTTCGAGTGTAGTATCGTGTGACAACTATTTCCGAATTACTCCGTCATAGCTTGCGCACTACACCTAAAAGGCTAAGATGGGTTAGGTAATCTGCGGTCCTCAGATTTAGCAGGCTCCCAGGTTGAAAGAAGTACGTCTTCCCGATTACTCGGTAAATGACACTACAGTCAAAGGGGCCTCCACTGAGTGGGGGATCTCATGCCTCCTTTTTTAGGATTACTCCTTCAAAGTTAACATGACTATACCCCCCGTCCTATCTTAAAGTTTGCCTAAGTCCGGGTATAGGACTTATGAATAATCACCAAGCACCCTGAAAACCAGTAAACAACAATAGCACATATGCATATATAAACAAAGATAGGCTCAACCCACTTAGGGATGGACCAGCAAGAGGTCAATCTCTCCCCAGTGAAGTCTCCATTTTTTTCGGTAGAGGTAGAAATGTTTAAGACTAAGCCATTGGATTGAATAGACTTACACAGATCAAAATAAAAATCACAACCGCGCTTTATTATTTCCGAAGGAATGGGAAAAGGGCGAGTAACCCAAAAAATAGGGGGCAAAGATTCTAGGTAAGGGGGTTGGTTATGCAAAGGGAAGGTATTAGCACCCTAAACATCTACGATACTCCGCAAGAACCTCTTTGTAAAAATATGTATATTTTAGCTATAAAATGTTGTACGAAAAATAGATGGTAGAGGTGAGAAAGAAGTAGTTTTTATGATTTTTGCACCCGCCGCGGTTGCGAACCTTTAGTGCCTACGTACCACCTTTCGTGTAATAGGGGATCAGGGTACACGTAGTCCACCTTTAGAAAATTTTAAAACACAAGTGTGTTGATTAATTTTATGAGATAAGACATCATCATCATTGTCCGTGTGGAAAATATACTTACTATCCACAATCATGAGAAAGGAGAATTTGCATCATCTCAAAGTGGAGGATATGGCTTGGATTTTAAAATCAACAATGCCTCACTCAACACCCAAATGGAAAATATCTCACTTCACTGCATATTGTAGAAATATAGTTGTTTGCATCACTACAAGTATTGGCAAGAGTCTATTCTTTTGAGAAAGGTTTTAAAATAAAAAGCCAAAGTGGTAAAATAGTTTGAAATGAGATTGATTGAGTTTTAGTCTTCTCACAAGAAAATTTCAAAGTATTATTAAGTTGATTGAAGTTTATTTATGAAAAGGTTTTGAAAATGCATGGTCCTAAGTCCAAGTTTATTACGAAAGTTGTTCAAGTTTAAAAACAAGAAGATTTTTCAAAAGGAGGAAGATTATTTTTGAAATTAAAGAAGATGGGAGGAGAAGAAGAGACTATCCTAAAGCATAAGGTAAAAGCTAAGGATAAGAACCATCTAACCAACAAGAAGCTAATACTTGATATTATGAATCAAGATAGAAATCCCATTCCTTGGATTGGAACCAAGCAAGAAAATATACTTGACCTCTTGAGAGAACTAAACTTCATGTGTATTAAGTCTTCACAAAAATTGGGCAGAGTAACGGCTGTATACGGGTGAATTCCAGATTACAAACAAAGAATGTAATCACAATAACTTGAACACAAAATAAATAAACAATCCAATGTCTTGAGATAAACCTCAAGAACTCCAGACAAAATATCAATTAAGGTCACAAGGTCTCCAACATAGACCAAGGTCTCTAATCTTATGTCTAAGAAGTCCAATACTCCATAATACCAAGGATAGTAATCAAATAGTCCAAGTATCATTAAAGCATTTTTTAGGGTTCATGTTGATTATTAGTTGTCTTAAAAGAGAAAAGAAAAGCTCAAGTGAGAAAAATAAAAATAACAAGAATATAAATGCTCAAGTGAGCAAAATAAATATGGCATGAAATATAATGCTTAAAGTAAATGGTGCATAAAATAAAAAGAATAAAAATAAAACAACAAAATAAAGTTAATTATCAATAATTAGTGGTTAGTTGGATAACCATCTTGAAACTTGCATTTGTAACTCATTAGAGGATTGGTAGAACCAAAGCCTCCAAACAACAAGTTGCATTTTCTTTTTGTTAAGTATATCATCCATTTGGAATCCTCACAAGTACCATTTAATGATCAACAATGTTTAAGTGATCCGCGTTGACCAAAAGTGTTATAGATGCATTAGAGAATTGGTAGAACCAAAGCCTCCACACAATGAATCTCAAAGTTATTGGATCAAAGGGATCAAATTAACATACTTGGGCTTGCAAACATAGATTTGGGCCATGAATGATCATTTATTCGAATCGGGACAAAATTTAGCGTTATGTTAAGCAATCGTTAGTGGACTTATATAGAAGTCGCACCTATTTTGAGGCCGGTCAATAGCAATATATCCACCATTTATTTTGAGACATAATATAAAGATCATGCTCCAATAACACTTAATGCAATAAGAAAGGGATGAGATGAAGAGGGGTGGGAAAGAATACAAACCATATTTGAATTAAATTTTAATTAATCTATTATTAAAATCATTCATCCATTTTTATGGAGTTAAACTCAGCACCATGGATCTAATGATGTTAACAAAGTTCATAATCAAAAATTCAACCCAAGATCAGCCAGAAAATAATCACAAAAATAATATTGCATTTAATATATACATTAAAAAGGTTTTAAAATGTTTTAAAATAGAAATAAAAGAGAAAAATATCAACTATGTTCAAATTAATCAAGAAATAAAAAGTAAGACCATAGAAAAATCAGAAAAGGACTTAAATATTTTTATAAAAATTTTGGTAATTTTTTAAAGTCAATACTATTTTTAAAATTAAAAGATATAGGTAAAATAAACCAAAAATGATAAAAAATAACAAAGTCAGAAATAAAAATTAAATGAGGTCACCAATATTTGTCACAATATCATTGGATCATTCCATAATTTTATCAGAATTTAAAAATGCATAAAAGTATTTTTAATTATTTAAAACAATTCAAATAAAGTGAAAATTTATTTAAAAAATATCAAAACACAAAATAAAATTGTGAAAAAAATAAAAATCAGAAAGAGAAAAATCAAAAATATTTTTCATAATTTTTTCAGATTTTTGGGACGAAAAATGAATTTTCTATGATTTTTTGAAATTTAAAGCAATTAAATATAAAAATTAGAAATAAAATATAAAGTAAAAAATATGTGGATCATTGGATGAGAGTCAAAACGCGTTAGTAATCAAATCTAAGGGATCTGGCACGTTGTACATATCATGGTCATTAGTGAATAAAACATTGGATCACTTATTAAATTAGAAATTCAAAAAAATAAGTGGTGTGCCATCATTGGTTGGAAGATGACACGTTAGTCATCTTCAACCTCCAGCCAGCGTGAATTGCAGGTCTCTAAAACTGTAAAATTAGAAGTTCAGACTTATGCCATTCTCTTCGTCTCTTCAAGACGAAGACAACCACAGATTCGCGACAAATTTATATAAACTGTAGCTCAAGCAATTTGGAAGGAATGTTTTGAAAAGGGATTTGAAATTGCATGGTCAAAATGTGTTTCCAGATAAAAGCAAGTGTTGCAACTAGAACCAGGGCAATAAGAGCATCACAATGATATCAAAGTTTTGAAGAATTAATGGAGAAATCTACCTATTGAAGTTGAGTTGTAGAGCTCTGAAACTGGACTTCTATGGAGCAATATAGGGCACGATTCTTGAAGTTAATTGTATGGTTAGCTTCAGGGAAGATCAAGGAAGGTGAATTGATAGATAAATTGGATTGAAAAAGGCTTGAACAATGATTATGAAGTTACAGAAAATTTAGTTATGGAGCAAGTTTGGCAGGGTGATTCTGGCTATTCAAGCTTGATAAAATGAATGGGATAGTTCATGTATTTATAGGAGAAGCAAATAGGATCATAAGGAAGAGTGAATGATTCATTTTGGAGGGAATTTGTGTGAACCTGATGCGCGAGTGAAGTGTTATCTTATTTTCACCAAAACTCATCCAATCTTTGCGTTTTGAGGTGCTAAACCCTTCTGGCAAGTTTGTTAATCAAGTTTAAATCAAAAACACGCATAAATCTTGTGATTAGAGACCACATTATGGATTTCAAAATTCTGACTTGGTGAGAAATTCAGTTTCAAGTTGTCAATTTCAAAATAATGGCCTTTTCAACTCAAGGGGTCTTAGGGCATGATTCTTGATGCTTTAGAAAGATGAGGATACAATAGTTGCAATGGAAAAATAATGAAATCAAATGGATGGTTGAGCTGAAAGTTGCATTGAGTCAAAGTTGGGGAAAAAAGGTTGACTTTCCATACTTAGAAATATTTCAAGTTTTTCTTCAAAAGTGACATATAATGTTTTGCATCCAAACATGGCCTTCTACTTGGAATTTGCTCTTGACCAAAAAAGATGACATGAAATAGACCTCTTGAATGAAATTTTGAAACATGAAACATTCAAAATCTCCAAAAATTGAGAGAGTTATGAATTGTTGAAGTTGGCAAAAAATCATGAATTAACCTATAATCTTTTGCATCCTTAGGGCATCTTCCATCTATTTTATCACTTTGAATATAAAATAAGGAATAAAGTTCACATCTTCAAGATCATTATGGAAAAATAGTGGTCTCAAGGTGATAAAAATTGACCAAGTTATGATAATTTGAAGTCACACATGAGAAATTGGGGGTTCATCTAGAGGACTTGTAATCTTTCTTCATCATCAAGTTTCTTCCACATGAAAACTCCTTGAAACTTTTGAGGTGATTTGTTAATAACCATTTAAAGAGAAGGATGTATTTGGAATCACTCAAAAATAGAAAAAAATGAGCAAGATATACTTCTTTGAAGTTCAAAACCCTAGCTCCTAAATCAAGAAAATGCTTTGTGGAACTTTAAACATTTTGAACAACCTTCTTGTACCAACACTCTTGATTTGTAAATAGAAGTTATTAAGGGTGATAATGAGAACTCATAGCCACCAAAACCACTTCCATATCTTGAGAATTGAGATAAATATGCACTTGTGACCAATGAGAACAAGACCTTGTTTAACCATGACAACTTCTTCAATCAACCCATTGTACTTTTGAATCAATTTGATAAATTTGAATTGTAGTGAACCAAAATAAACCTTTCCATTCCATTTCTTCCAAAACAAATTCAATGGTGAGGTTTGAATTTCTCAAGCTTTATTGACTAGGGCATGGAAATAGACTCATGAACCCATGGAGCAGCTTGCTAAACCTCATTGTCTTTACCTACATTATTAACAAGTAAGATAAAACAACATTGCATTTTATTAATTAGAAGGAAAATCAAGGCAAAATATTTATGATCACAAAAGAAAACAAGTCAAGGTGCTTGGTGATCTCTCAAAGAGAAAATTTAAAGACAGGGAGGAGAACCAAAAGCCCTAATGTGATCTTGTTGTGATTGAATCAACATGGTATGATAAAGGGATCTTAGGGGGGAAATTGGGGTACAAGAGGTGCATGCGTTAGAGACTTTGAGAAGACAAAAAGAAATAATAACCAGAGCATATAACAAGATAGTTAAAGTTAAAACGTTCGTAACTAGTGATTCAGTATGGAAAGTAATTTTGCGTATGGATCGAAAGAATAAGTCATTAGGTAAATGGTCTCTACATTGGGAAGGACCTTTACGAATCTTACAAGAATTTTCAAACAACGCTTATGAGATCGAAGAATTAGTAGGGGATCGGAGGAGCCTAAAAGTAAATGGTAAATACTTAAAGAAGTATAGACCATGTCTTCAAGAAGTTAGAATTTTAATAGAATAGTGTGAAGTGCTTTAGCTTAAGCCAAATGGTACCAATAAAAGTAAAGTTTCCAAAATGGCTTTTTTTAAAAGGATTTACAAACTTTAAACGAAGCACAACAGAAAACAAGTTCAATATTACATGACAAATCAAAATGGTAGTTTGTTCTTTAACCTATCATATTTGATCTTGGCCAAATTCAGCTTATAATCAACAACAGACTTGAGACTTTCAAGAGCGGCAATTTCATTAGTCATGGAAGTGGATTTATCAACGTGATCCACACTCTTTTCCTCCAACTCTTTGATTCTATCTCTGTCCAGCCCGTTGATAGAAGCCTGCTTGGTTTTGGCTTCAACGATTTTTTCCTTTAATTCCTTAATTTGAGCCTCCCAAATAGAAATTGATTTGGTATATGCATCATACTCTGCTTTCACTGCCTGATTCGAAGCCTCTAATTTCTTAGCTTCCTGCGAAGTCTTTAGATGATCATAAAATTCATTTGCTTGAGTTTTATGCTTCGTTTAGATCTTTATTATAATATCCATTTCCCTACTGTGTTCAGCACTAATCTGCTCAATCAGATGCTGAATATCAATCAGAGCCTCACCTATGTTTGAGGGACAAGCAATGATTTTGATTTGACCTATCAATTTCTTCATTCAATAGCAAGCAGTGATGTCTTTCTTCAATACATAAAATAAACCAACTTCAAAAATAGTTGCTTTCACCTGTCGAAGGAGTTCATCATAAGAAGCCTCATTGGTACTTCCACTTGAATGGGTGGAAACATCAGATTGGCCTTTTTTAGAAGAGGATCCTCTCTTTTCCATCATCATCCTTACATATCCCAAAGGATCATTTTTCTTCAAAGTTTCTTTCTCTTCTCTAGTAAGAGGCATTGGAAGTTTAATTGAAGTTGTTTGAATTTGTGGTTGAGTAGAAGTTTGTATCTCAGCAACAGTAAGAATTGTCTCTTGGTTGTTCTTATTTTCTTGGCCTTTTGTTTGCTCCACTTCACCTTCGCCTTCATTGGAAAAATTATGGGTAACATCTTCTGAAAAGTGTTCCTCATTATCAAGAAAGTCTTCAGAAAATTTGGCCTTTTTTGGGGAAGAATCACTAGGGCTATCTTTGTTTGGATCTTGTTTCCTCTTGCCAGCTCTTTGAGATTCCTTCAAAACATTGTCATCAGAATAGGAAATCTCTTGTTCGCCTTGAACATCGCCAGTATCGAGTTGAGGAGTAGCAGTAGAGGAACCTTTGTTTAGGGCTGCACCACTAGGATTGAGTTGAGGTGAAACATTGCCAATTTGAGGTGGAATCTCAAAATTTGCAAAAGGATCCGGAGCAGTTGTTTGCTTATTCTGCAAATAAATATATTTAGTTCGAATAGTAAAGCATTTGAAGGAAAAGCTTGTGAATTTCAATCATACCTTTGGACCATCATCATTTGAAGCATTGCTTCCAATATGTTCCAGAGCAACTAGAATAATAGGTTGAGGTTGAATTTCTTTTTGGATTAGGGCCAAGGTTGTTGTTTCAGGATCTTGTTGAATTGATTGTTTGGGACTGTCAATATATTTCTTGGTCTTCTTCTTTTTCTTATTGGTTTTGAAAGGAGCAGGAAAAGCATCTTCTTTATTATCTTCTTCATCTTTGACAGTCATTAGATCTTCGTCATCAGCTTTCCTTTTTCCTGGAGATTTTGGTGGAAGACCACTAGCCTGAAAAACTTCATAGTTAGGCATTGTGTGAGGGATTTTGAGGAAGTTTTGTTTATGAAAATCATACCATAACTTTCTTCGATTTTGGTTTGTTTGGAGATTTTCCCTATGCGGAAGAAGGCTCTTTGGTGCTTGTAGTAGTGGTTTGATTGGAAGCCGAACTTGCCTTTGATCTAGGTTTTTCTTTCTTGGCTATTTTTCTCTCGACAGGTAACAATAGACATACATTTAAAGTTGGTTAAATGAATAATATTGAGTGATTTTGAAAGAATAATCGAAAGGATCAAGGATTCCTTTGGTTCCACACCTTCATATGTATCAGATACAATAGAGACTGCTGATAAGTCATAGTGAAGGTGACCTTTGAAACTGTTCAGAGTATGCTTAGTCGAAAGAACTCTCTTAGCAGGTTTTTGAGCATCATTTTTTAGGATGTTAGAAATATTTCCACAAGTAAACCAATTTGGATAAGGCGGAAAAAATGCTAAATCAAAGTCAGCATTTGGTAGTTTTGGAAATTTTGGTGGTTGTAATCGAAAAGGTAGTTCATATCTATGTTTAGGCTTTATAGAAGATGGAATTTTTAGGCTTGGATGTTTTTTAGTAAATTTCTCTTTCAATGTTTTTGCTGCGTCAAAAATAGTTAGACTAATATTAGTTGGATCATAGACAGTTTAAAAGTATCTCTGGAACGCCTGGATTTCTTTGATGTGTGTGAACTTACCTTTTTGAATATTTTCCTGCACTAACAAAAAAGATTTCATTAAACGTTTGCTTATCTGAGTAGTGTTGAACATGATCTTGGTATAAAATTTAGTCCACCAAGAGTAAAACCGTTTAGTTGTGTAGAAAGGTGGTTGAAACAAAGTAAGTTTAAACTCAGCAAAATTGGCATGATAGTTCTGATACTTTGTAATGTCCTAAAAGACATAATCCACTTTTGCTACACAAATCTCTTCATTTCGATTAAAGATAGGTTCAAGAACAAGTTTACATAACCCAAACTGGAAGGATACAAAATTAGGTTGGTAGGCCAATAAACAAACATGACTCTTCACTGGCATGATCCTGGAGATTAGAAGCCTTGGTGAAAGGAATGCATGCCATATGTTTTCAATTTCTAAATCATCATTCTTCAAAGAATCTTCGATGGATGAGGTAAACCACACAAGACCATGTGTTCGATGATAAAAAGGATCCATAGTTGGGACTTCAACAAAGATGACACTTCAACTAGCCGATAAATCCATCACTCGTCCTTATGGTGTAGCTCAATACTTGCTAGTTAAAGTGGATAAATTTTTCTTCCCAATTGATTTTGTTATTATTGATATGGAGGAAGACCATGATGCACCTTTGATTCTTGGTCGGCCATTCATGAATACCACAAGAATGATGATTGACATTGATGATGGTCTAATGAAGGTTTGAGTTCAAGATGAATAACTAAGTTTTAATCTCTTTGAAGAAATGAAACATTCCAATGATAAGGGAGCTTGTTTTAAAGCTGATTCTATGGAAGAAGCTATTTGGGATGCTTCTACTGAAGTTCATTTTTTAACACCTCTTGAGAGAACATTGAATAATTTCATTCAAGTTGTTGATGTTCATGAAGAAAAAGAGTTGGAAGAATGTGTGAAGGAACTTGAAGCTTTAGAAGAAATTCAATCTTGGGACGAAGAAGTGGAAATTTTGAAGAAAGAACCTAAATAAGAAGAGTCAAAAATTGAATTGAAGATGTTGCAGTCTCATTTGAAGTATGTGTTTCTTGATGATGGTGGTAGCAAACCGATTATCATTAGTAATGCTTTATCATAAAAGAAGGAGCATTGTTTATTTCAAGTTTTGAAATAGAATCAAAGTGCAATAGGTTGGGTTTTAGCAGATTTGAGAGGCATAAGCATGGCTTATTGTATGCACAAGATTTTTATGGAATAAAATTTCAAACCCATAGCTCAACCCCAAAGACATTTAATCTAACAATGAAAGAAGTTGTAAGAAAAGAAGTTGTGAAACTATTATATGCCGGGATAACTTATCCTATTTCCGATATTACTTGGGTAAGTCTGGTGCATGTTGTTCCACAAAAGGGTGGAATGACCGTGATAAGAAATGAAAAAATGAATTGATTCCTATGAGAACCATAATGGGATGGAGGATGTGTATCGATTATCAGAGGCTTAATCAAGCAACTAGGAAGGATCATTTTCCTCTTCCTTTTATGGATCAAATGCTAGAAAGTTTATCGGGTCAAGAGTTCTATTGATTTTTGGATGGATATTTCTAGTATAACCAAATTATGGTAAATCCAAAATATCAGGAGAAAACGGGGTTCACTTGTCCGTTTGGAGTTTTTGCTTATAGGAGGATGCCTTTTGGTTTGTGAAATGCACTGGCTACTTTTCAAAGGTGTATGCAAGCTATATTTTCCAATCTTATTGAGAAGACTATGGAGGTTTTCATGGACGATTTTTCTGTTTTCGGAGCATCCTTTGATCTTTGTTTAAAAATTTGGATACCGTGTTGAAGAGATGTGTGGAATCAAACTTGGTGCTTAATTGGGAGAAATGTAATTTCATGGTTATGGAGGGCATAGTTCTTGGTCACAAAGTTTCATCCAAAGGGCTCGAGGTTGACAAAGAAAAAGTGGAGGTGATCGAGAAATTACCACCACCATTGAACGTGAAAGGAATATGGAGTTTCCTGGGTCATGCGGGCTTTTATCGAAGATTTGTCAAAGATTTCTCAAAAATTTCAAGACCTCTGAGCAACTTGATCAACAAAGATAAGTCTTTTATTTTTGATGATGCTTGTATGACAGCTTTTAATAATTTGAAAAAAACTTTGACAATCACACCCATAATCGTTGCACCAAATTATAAAATGGATTTTGAATTAATGTGTGATGCTAGCGGTTATGCCATTGGTGCGGTTCTTGGTCAAAGAAAAGGAAAAATTTGTCATGCCATACACTATGCAAGAAAAGTTCTTAATGAAGCACAAATAAACTATGCAACAATTGAAAAAGAATTGTTAGCTATAGTGTATGCATTAGAAAACTTTTTATGTACAAGTTAGACCATGGTTTGCCGACTTTACGAATCACAAGGTATCTGGATTGATACCAGAAGGTCTAACTTGGGACCAAAAGCGGAAATTCTCAGCGGATGTTAAATTTTATGTGTGGGATGAACCTTACCTTTTTAGGCTTTGGAGTGATAATTTGTTAAGAAGATGTGTGTCGTTAGAGGAATCAAAAAGCATACTTTGGCATTATCACAATTCTCCATATGGAGGCCATTTTAATGGTTTGCGTATGGCAACAAAAGTCCTTCAATCGGGCTTTTATTGGCCGTCATTGTTCAAAGATGCACACTTGCATGCTAAGAATTGTGATAAATGCCAAAGGAGTGGAGGAATTGGGAAAAGAGATGAAATTCCTTTAAATAATATGTTAGAGATAGAGGTTTTCGATTGTTGGGAAATAGATTTTGTATGACCCTTTCCCCCATCATTTTCTAATAAATTCATCCTTGTTGTAGCGGATTATGTCTCTAAATGGGTTGAAGCGATGGCTTGTCTTAGGGCGGACGACAAAACGGTCATAAAATTTCTAAAGAATTTTTTTTCCTGTTTTGGCACTCCCCAAGTCTTAATAAGTGATGGTGGATCACACTTTCATAATGCACCTCTTAAAAAAGTTTTGGAAAACTATGGTGTAAAGCACAAAGTGGTGACTCCGTATCATCCACAAGTTAATGGGCAAGCTGAAGTTTCAAATAGAGAGGTTAAGAGGATATTAGAAAAAATAGTGTCAAGTTCGAGGAAGGATTGGTTGCTTAAGCTTGATGATGATTTTGGGCGTATCGTATCGCTTACAAAGCTCTGATTGGTTTGACACCGTTTTAAATGGTGTATGGCAAAACTTTCCACCTTCTAGTAGAAATTTAACACAAGGCTTTGTGGGCTATAAAATTTTTAAACTTTGACTCTAATTTGTTTGGAGAAAAAAGAAAAATTCAATTGTAGGGCCTTGATGAATTGAGGAATGATGCATATCACTCCAACAAGTTGTACAAAGAAAAATTCAAATTTTATCATGATAAGAAAATTCGGCACAAAGACTTCAAGGTTAGCCAAATGATTCTCCTTTTTAATTTGCGGTTGAAACTTTTTCCGGGAAAGTTGAAGTCCAAATGGTCGGGTCCGTTCGTGATAAAAGAGGTGAAAGATTACGGAGAAATTGTTTTAGAGGATCCTAATTCAAAGGAAGTTTGGACAGTAAATGCCCAAAGATTGAAAATTTACCATGGAGGAGAGATAGTCTGTGTTAGAAATGTGGTTCGTCTCAGTGGTTTGTGAAATCACTGTAGACCCTCGAGCTCGAAACAACGTTAAATAAAGCGCTTGTTAGGAGGCACCCTAACACTAAGTATTTTTACTTTTGTATGGTTTTTCTTTAAAAAATGATGAAGAATAAATTTTTGGCACAAATTCTACAGCAGAATTTAGTGTTAAGTTCTGCAAAGAATCGTCGGGCAATGAAAATTTTCTTCGGGAGAAATTGTGTCTTCAGGTACTCAAGAAGGAGTTGAGGGTCTGGATTATTCTGCTTGGGATCAAAGAATGAAGGAAACATTTAACTACACCTGGGACATGTTGGAAGCGCATAGAAGACCAGGAATCTTCTTGCACGATTCCATGGCAAAATTGTTCCTTCATCAGTCCAACCCGCAAGACCCGACCACTTTCCCTTCTCAAGCTGAGTACAATGCATTCTACGCTTGGCCCGAGGACAGGCGCCCGTTCATTTCGGAGGGGGCAGCGCATGCTAGAGCGCATGAGGGTGATGAAGGAAATGATGATAATGATGGTGGTGATGACATGGATTTTTGAGATTGTGGCAACCAGTGTAGGATTTTAATTTCAGTTTTTTTATATGCTAGTCTTTAATTATTGAAACAATATGGTGTGTTAAGTTTGTTGTGAACAATTTGAGTTTGGTGGTTGTATTTTGGGATTTTTTTTTTGTCTTTTTTGGGTAATGGTACCCATTTTCTTTTGATAAAAAAAAGAGTTGTTTTGATTAAAGTGGTTAGATATTGCTTTAGTAGATTGTGCATTTCGTTTTTTTTATTATTTAAAAAAAATCATAGGTGGAAGAAGTGCTCAAGGAGTGAGCTGATTTTGGAACTCAATCGAACTCGTGATTTGGGTGGTGATGATACAAATCTCAAAGCATTTCACAAATAAGGTATCATTTTACCGTTTTGTAGAATGTTAGCATAATAATGAAAATAGTGCTTTAAGCAAAGAGATAGTTATGCATTGTTATGTAAATGTATGTGCATACTTGAATCATTAGGACATAACCACAAATGTGAGAAACTTTCCATTGTTTACAAAACCATTAAAGTTGTAGAAATTGTTGTTTTAGCTCAAACGATTCATGTTAAATCTTGTTGTCGAAAAGATATCTTGGAAAATTAGAAGTGATCAAGGCATTGTTTCTGTTTTATGAGAATAACAACTATTTCCAAAAGGGTTTCATCTAACCATGTGAGTTTGTGAATCCTTGTGAACCCTTTTGAGCCTTAAATAAATATTTTGGAATGAATCTATCATGAAGCCAAGAAATTCCTAAGTAAACCACTTAGTAGTTGTTGATGATTATTAAAGACAAAGGAAAGTCAATGATGATTCATGCTAAAAGAAATTTTATTGTCTATAAACACTTTACCCAATTTTTAAATTAACCTTTAAAGAGAATTCATGAAAAATTGAGAAAGAAATGTTTAAAGTTGGGGAGGTTGGTTAATATAGAAAAAGAATTGGTGGCACAATGCATCCCTTAAGTATAGAAAGAAAAAGAAGAAAAAAAAAGAAAGAAAAAGAGAAGGGTGCATTGTGAGAAAAAGAAATCAAAAGTCAAAGTTGAAAGAGGGATGAAGCAAAAATGAATGCTATGAATTTGTGAAATGCTCTTAATTATCTTTACCCATTTTTGTTTCAACGGCCGTGCATATATAATCCCTTGTTTTTAGCACTAGCTAAGTTACAAACTAGAAAAGTCCTTTTGTGATCTAGTTTCCTTGGTATTCTTTTTGAGTTACTTGATGAATGCATGAATTGTTATGGATGTTAGCACAATTAATATTGAGTGTGATTTGTCCCTTGTCTTAGGTATATAAGTCATATTCAGTTGATGGAGAGTAGTTGATTCAAGTATGAACATATTGTTACTAATTTTTGCATAGCTAGATATTTGTGTTTAGAACTTATTTCATTATCACGCTTGATTCTGAAAACAGTTAATCTATGTTGTGACCGCATCTTGTGAGTTTGAACCATCCAAATTGATCTTGTTGATGTTTTTCCTCTTAAATCATCTTGTTATCTTAGTGTTTACCTTTAATTTGAGGATAATCAAAGATTATAGTTGGAGAGAGTTGTTAAGTATCAATTTGTGCATAAAATTCATATCAATTATTGACACTTTGAGACCTTTTATTTTACTTTTGATTAGGTTAAATATTTATTTTTAGTCATTTTGCGTATGTTCAAAGAGTTGTGAATGTTTGATTTGTTTGTTAGTGTTTCAGCAAACTTTTGCAGGAAAGATGCAAAAAGTGTAGAATTTAGGCTAGCCAAGCATAAGAAGGAAGAGTGAGTTGCTGCAAAGGATCGCCCGGTGAAAGTAGGCATCGCCCGGTGAAAATAATGAAGAAAAAGAAGCTTCAATCCTGTATTGTTTCGCTTCTGGGGCGCCTGGAGAAAGGAGGATCGCTCGGTGAAGCATTCTTGTCGTCGGGCGATGAAAGATGCTCTTTTTGGGTTTTAACACGCCCAACTGGTCACATGTGGCATCTAGACAAAATCTCCCGGCGATGCTTTATGGTCGCCCGACGATGGAGCGCAGATAGGCCATAATTTGGGCTACTTTTTGCCACCTTTTATGGGAACTTTCCACCAAATTTTGCATTGTGGGGGGTAAAGAAATCTGATTTTAGATATAGAGACCTTTTGTTCTATGGATCATAACATTACAACATAGAAAGTAGATTTTTGTTCTAATCTCAAAGAAAGAAGAAAAACAAGAACTCTTGCATTTTTCTTAAAGGAGACTTGAAGATTACTGTTCATCAACATCCATTGTCTACTCATTGAGCAAGATATCATGACAATGAGTAGCTAAATAATTTTTGTGTCAAGGTTAGAAGTAGTCAACCTAGATTCAATGTATTTATTTTAATCATTTTGTATATGAACTTGGTTGACGATTTGTACATGTTGAATATCTTTGTATCATTGTTATTTTTATGGTTTGGTCCATTATTGAGAAGTAGGTTCCAAGCTTGGCCTAAGATATTCATCTACTAATGAACAAACTCTAGACATAGATTTGTGAGCTAGTATTCACTTGTATCAAGCATTAAAGATTATCATGTTAATATTTAGGTTGAGAGATCATTTAAATATTAACATGATAACACTCACAACATTGCTTAGACATGAGAAATATTGAGAGGATACGTGAATGTATTGATCATTGATTAGTTCATATGCAAGGTTATTCGAATAATTATGGAATAGGTTGATGAAAACTAATCTTGACACCTTTTTTTATCAAAACAAACAATTTAAAACAACAACCTCTCTATTATCCAAATCTCTATCTAGTGCACGCAACTTGACTTTTGGTTATTAAAAGCAAGCATTAAAACTTTGTTTATCATTCAAACAGTTATAGACACTCAAACTATAAAACGGAATTAATATCACACCAATCCCTGAGAAAAACAATAATATAAATACTTTTGTTAAAAAATACTACTAACAAAAGGAGAATAACCGCTTCGATCTATCGTTCGGAAGGAAGACTTAACGCATTTCTCCCGTGTTTGTTGTTTGGTTGGAATTTACCCACAAATTTAAGTTTATTGGATACTCTCAATAATCTTAGGTCATATTCATATCAAGCTTCATTCAACTTCATTTGGTTAAAAAAAGTTCAAGTTTGGTGCATGATTTCAAAGTTGATGCAAGTATGACTCATGTGTTTATTTCCATGTCATCTTCATCCAATTCCCAAGCAATTTCAATATTATTCTAGGGACAATAAAGATTCCTTAATTTGGTATTCAAGTTTTATTCATTGGATCTTTGGATGCAAGAGAAAAGAAAAAAATCACACGCTCGTACATGTTTGGTTGACCTAAATTCAAGGATGACATGTCACTTGGTCTAAATACCATTACTCTCTCATTTCTCAACATTTTTGGAATATACTTCGATCCAAATGTCACATTTGAACTTCTCTACAACTTTGTTTCAAGGGTCAAACATCAATTTTTCCTCTAAGTCCATCAATTTTGGAATTGTACAAGATGCCCATGTGTACACACAAAAGCTGGTCCAAAACCTAGTTAAAACTATTGTCTGGCCCAAAAATCAGGTGATGAACTAAACTTGTCATCCATGTTATTTTCAACTCAAGAATCCCTTTGATATGATTATTCTTGAATTTGATTCTTCATTATGAGGAGATTATTCAGCACAAAGAACATCTTAAAACACACGAAGAAATATTATTTGGCCTAAGTTCAAACATGGTGTCATGGACTCTGCATTTCAAGCATGACCTGAAAACTTGTTAGTTTCAAAATGCGTAAAGTGGAGTGAAAAACAACCAGGTTTCATTACAAACTAAGGTTTTTCACCCTCACTCTCACATGAATTGCAAAATGAAAATATTCAACTTGGTTTACATGTTCTAGATCTGAATTCACACGTACCACAACCTCAACTCATTTCCTATAGATAGAGGACAATTTTGCCTTCATTTGCAAGCTTAGAAAGCCATTGAACCTCTTTCATTTTCAGTCATGAAAAACTCCAAAAAACATAAACCCTCTTTCCATTTTTATCTTGTTTTAACTTCAAATTTCGGCCCAGAATCACTCATCGACACCATCTGAAGCTAACTAAAGCATTACTGAAGCTTGAAACCTCCCGCAACCTTCAACTTGATTTCACCATTATTTACCTCGAAGCTTCAAATGAAAAGGTAGATAGGAGTTAAATTTTTGAACAAACAAGTTATCACACTCTTCATCTTGATTCATTGATTGAAAACTCTCACTTACTTGAAATTTATTGTTTGTATTTGTTATTTAATTTTACTTTGAAGAAGTAGGTTTCTTCATGTTTTTGAGAAAATTCTCTTTGCTCATAACCAATCAATGGTTCTAAAGCAAAGAGACATGAACAATGACCTGAGTAGAAGCTTGAACATGTGTTGTTTGAGCTTAAAATTCAGAGTTCATGGGTATGCCAGAATTGTTCAAGGTTGAAGACAATGAAGCTTTGCGTGCGCTCTGTTGGAAAAATTCAAATCATGACCAATTAGAGCACGCCACGCAGCTAGTCGTTAACCTTTTTATTTCCTTTTTGTTTTTAATTCATTTTACTTCCTTTTTATTTTCTTTTTGTTTTTAATTCATTGTATTTCCTTTTTATTTTCTGATTTATTTTAAATAGCTCATTTGACATTTTTGACTCCAATTTTTTTTCATAAATCACAACCATACTTTTTATAAAATTTTAAAATCATTTTTAGTATTTTTTGCTAGTTTCTTTCTATTTCCCTTTTAATTTTCATTTAACAATGAATTTTCATACATTTTAAAATATTTTTCTCCCCAACTTTTGAGATCTAATTACTTGTAATATTTCTCCTTTTTCTTTATACATATCATTTGTGATTTATTATATATATCAATAAATTTTGTTGCTTTTAGTCCACTTAAAATCTTAAGGTAATATGTGAGTGAGTTCTCCCACTTTACATTATTGATACATAATGTAGCACTATACAACTTTGTGAGAGACATACAACGTGTCCACCTAAAACTTTAAGGTGATAGGTGAGTGAATTCTCCCAATTATATATACTCAAATCTCCACATTCCTATTCAATGTGAGACTATTTCCCCACTTACTCAACTATTCTCACAAATACTCTATTTGTTATTTAATTTTATTTATTTTTCTTTACAATACATAATTAATGGTATTATTGGAAAATTTCTATACAATATCACTATTTGTTTATTATTTCATTTTATTAAAGTTTAAAAACCGCATATAAATATGAACAAATAATTTCTGTAAATTTAACATGTAAATAGGAACGAAAAATATATTTGTTTCATAGTTATTTTAATTTCATAATTAGTGAAAGGTAGTACAACTTACACGGGCCCAATGCAAATTTGAAATGACAATTAATAGTGTGTTGTTATGGTTCACGAGACTTTGAAAAACTTCTTTGAAAAATAAAACTCACAACTTCCCATATTCAATCATTATTAAGACTTTTCATTTTCTATGTTCAATGTCAAACATATAGACTCTAAGAATGCCAAACTAAGAATCATAACCTCTCATATTTCAAGCTTCAAGTTACCACCACTTATGTAAGTTTTGTATCGTCAATTTATTCAATTTTGGTTTCATTTAGACATTCATTTTCCATTATGTGATATTTGTTTTGTTCTTACAACTTAGAAGTTTGTGGTCTTCAATTTTCTGCAAGCAATCAAATAGAAAAATCTAAATAAAAAACCAACCCCATTGAAATCCAATTCCAAAACTTGTGATACAGATTCCAAGCTGCAAACAAAAACATTCAGAAGAAAGAACAAACACAAAAACAGATATGCTAGATTCATCACTTAGTCGTAACAAAATGAATTACCAATTTTCCACAAATCGGGCGACAACTTCGGTTTGAGCTTTGTGTATTTGTACTTGATTTGTTTCTTCAATATCTCTGAGTTTCGGTTTTGAGGTATTGGGTAAGAGGGTTATATGTGTACCGGGCTGTGGAGGTTTTTTGTGTGATTTTGTGATGATTTTTTTTTCTGATATGATGTTGTTGTTACTTATGGGGAATGAAGGGATGGAATGCGGGATCAAGGTGTGAGCTCGCATAAGGGAAAAATGTGAACCAAAACTTACAAATATCACTTTTGAAATTTTGTTTGTTCTGCACTGTAATCTTGATTTTTACTGATGTAAAGTACTTCCTGATGCAAAGCTTTACTGATATAACTAACTGAGATGGTTGAAATTGGTTTTGCTTCAGAAATTGTAAGCTTCCAATAAAAATTTATTGCATTTGGTTTATGAAGCAAATATTTTTACTGATTTTGAAATGGTTTTTTTACTGATTTAGTTCATGCTTAGGTGATTTGAATAGATTTTTCCATTAACATATTATTCAAAAATAAATAAGACTACTTGAAACACATTTAGTAGATAGAAAGTAGAAACTAATCTACAGTTTTATGCCGCCTATTTTATTAAGGTTTAGCTGAGATCCAGCCAATCGATATACATGAGATCTAAAATCTAAGTTTTTCCATCCTCTTTGCTATAAAATATTGATTTTTTTTAATATTATTCTAATAATATTACATTTTGAAATTTCAAGATGTTATTTTAATGTGTATGATTAGTGCTCAAATTCATAATTTATTAGATTTGGACATTTTACTAATTCATAAAAGGATGGAAACATCTGATACACATCAAATTTGTTTAATGTAAATGGTACATTCAGGTGGATCTTTATGAACACATAATTAGCTACATATTATACTTGAAATCACAGTATCATAATAAGCTGACAATGTATATTATACTTAAATAATTCATATTTCTATTAGTATGAGGTGAGAATGTATATTATACTTAAAATGACAATATTATAATGAACTATACTTAGCATCTGTTTGTTTGGAGCTACAGGCTCAAGTATGTGGGTCAATGATAACAAAAGAGAAATATAATATCGATGTAGTATTGTTAAGAGATATGACTTATACATGCAATCAACATTGAGTGTCAGTAGTTCTTTGACTCCTTCTTGCATTTCCCCATATGACGTGTTCATAGATTAAGTGCATTTTTCTATAATTATTGAGAGATGGTGAAATATGAGATGACATATTATTGTATAAATAATGGGATAACGAAATAAGAAATCAACAAAAAGGAAAGAAAGTGCAAGAGTAAGATTAGAAGAGTACTTCTTGAAGACATACGTATTTAGTAATACCTTTTTTTAATAAATATTTATTGCATACAAAATATACACTACAAAATAACTTGTGTTTTGCCACGTGAAAGCCACGTCGCTAACACCCAAATCACGTCACTAATCAAATTTTGCCACCTTAAGAAACACGTCGCTATATAGCGCGCAACAATCTTGTTGCAGCGTGAAAAGCATGTCACCAAGTTGCCACGTGAAATTCACGATGCAACATACTGTATAGGATGAAAGTGTGTAGAGCAGGGCAGAGCAGAGCAGAGCAGTCACATTTATATTTACGTTAGCTGTAGCGACGTGTTTTTCACGTCACTAATTAGTGACATGAAAAACACGCCGCAACTTGTTTTATTTAAATATATATATATTTTGTGTTTTAAATATCTTAATTCTGTTTTAATAATTAATATTATTTTTTGTTTTATTAAATTTATAAATTAAATATTATAATTTATTTATTAAATACAATATTATAAATCAAATTATCAAAAACAAAACTAAATATATCTAAATGTATAAATAAATATACTTAATGTTATAAATTTAATAAACTCAAATTTAAATTTATAATATTTTTAAATATACAATATGATTATAAATTTATATTACACAAATAAAAAACTAAATACAGAATAAAAATAAAACTAAGCAGAATCATTAGAGTCGTCGGAAATGTCGGGAAGAAAGTCATCATTATTTTGGTGGTTATTATTTTGGCCACCACTGTTGGGATTTCTACCAAATGCTTGCATAAATTGTCGCATTTGCTCCTCCATATCAGCTTGCCTTTTCTCCATTGCCTCAATTTGTCTATTATGTTCACCCCTCATTGCCTCCATTCGGGCATCCATTTGGGCCTTCAATGCCGCCTCACGATCTTCGGACTCCCGTCTAGCCAATTGTCTTACCAGTTCTAACTGATCTGGTGTCAAATTTGTTTGACGTGACCCTCCTTCACCGTCTGCAACTCTCTGATACAGATTTCTATCCCCACTCCTCAAGGTGCCCGCCAAATTTCCACCACCAAAAAAAACACCCGTTAGGCCCCTTTCCCCCAACAACTTGACTCCAAATATAGAAATCCACATCTGGATGAACCGGTTTTTCTGGAGGAGGCGTATACTGAGGATTATGGGTCAGAAATTCTACAAGCAACACCTGATAATCCTCCTACACATACAATAAAAAAATCAAGTTAAATTTATAAGTAACATTAATGAAATTAAATGAAATAAAAATAATAATAAAAAATAAATAGCCACGTGATTGTAACGCCACAACTTATCAGTTGCCACTCAATTTTCACGCCACAACATGTCACTTGCTACATGAAAATCACGTCACAAAATTGCTTAAAAAATATATAAACATAAATTTACTTACCAGGGCTTTTTTTGTGCGCTCGTCAGTAAATCCTCCCGATTTCTTTGTCTGAGTCTCCTTAACCAGCTCAGTCATCAATGGTTGTCTCCCCAAACGCTTAGCCTAAATATAAAAATTAACTTAAATTAATAATATGTTATAAATCCAAATATGACATTAAAAAGTGGTATTAATTACCATGCGTCGAGCATGCTCAGCAGTACTAATACTTCCAACAGCATTAATGCAACCCCCTTTTTTCGATGCCCTCATCTTCTTTGCAGTTTCAGATTTAGCCTTAAATTCATCTGATTCCCAATACTTAAGAATTTGTTAAAAAACTTCTTTGCCTATCCATTTGGGACGAATGCCCAAAAGGTGTCAATTCTCTCTAACACGTCGTAGCATGTCAGAAAGTCGTCTTGAACTCCTCCCAAAATAATTTTTTTTTACTTTGTTATGGTTCAGGGGATCCCAAACACATTTCGCCTGCAATGTTGTATGACATTAAAATAAATAGTTAGATAAATTATAACAATAATGAAAAGGTCATTTAAATAAAAATAATTTAAGAAATAAATTAATTATACCTGAAATTGCTTGAACCATTCTTCTTTATCGGAAACTTCTCTAAAACTCTTCAAAAATTTTGTATAATTCTGCTGAATTATATAATTGATAACCTTAGCAGCAGTCCGACTCGGCCCGAAACTAAAACAACAATAATTGAATTAGCATAATTAATTATATAAAGTTATATTAAAAATGGAAATGTGTACTTATAAATAAAAATCAATAAATAAGAAACTTACGAGTTCCCTTCAGGCCATATCCAAAATCTTCCATCAATGGTATGAATCTCACTCGGATCATCATCCCCTCGAAGATCTCTCCCATCTATCTGATCATCATCCACACCAAGATCGGCATCATCCGACTCTGTGTGGGATGTGGGGGTGCGACCAGTCTGTGTGGGTCGTGAAGAGGTGGATCCTCCAGGCTGCTGGACGGATGGGGGCATTTGTGTAGGAAGTGGGGTGCTGGATCCTCCAGGCTGCTGCACGAATGAGGGCATCTGTGTGGGAAATGGAAAACTGTGCTGGAAGGATGAGGGCACTTGTGTCTGCTGGAAGGATGACACCTGTGTCCGCTGGAAGGATGAGGGCACCTGTGTCTGCTGGAAGGATGAGGGCACCTGTTTCAGCTGGAATGGTAAACCAGGTGGGGCCCCAGATGGACTAATAAAACATGTACTCCCAGATGGGAACTGAAGAGGACTCTGAGATGATAGTAATGGAGTAAATGGCATAGTACTGTCCATGGACATATGATGAACCTGACTCTGCGGAAGAGGACACGTGGCTGAGTGAGGTTACTGGCATACTACTACCCTTGGACGCCTGGGCTTCCTACCACTATCACTAGGACCTTTACCCTTATTATCTTTGGGTGGCATTTTGACCTAATTAAAGAAAATACAAGTTAACATATACATATTCTCATGAATACATATTCATTAAATCATTCAATAAATGGTTCTTTGAGTAAAATTACAAGACACAATTCTCATGAATACATATTCATTAAATCATTCAATAAATGGTTCGTTAAATAAAATTACAAGACACAATTCTCATGAATATAGGTTCACTATTCTGAATCGTCATGCTCGTCATCCATTTCATCATCGTCATCTGATGTGATACTATCCTCAGATCCAGAATCTCCATGATCTTCATCCTCATCAACTTGATTCCCCTCAACCATTGTATCAGCCAAACTTGTAGTGTGTTCATCTGGAATCACATCATTAACTTCAACTTCATCAACTTGGTAAGCAACATCCTCCACTAGATCGTCAGTTTCAATATGACCCAATGGTTTTGTTTTTATTACAACACAACACCGTCGTTTACGTGGCACAAATGAAGGATAAGGAACATAATAAACTTGCCTAACAATATTTAACATTATGAAAGGGTCGTACTCTTTGTACCTCCGGTCCATTTGAATCTCAACAATACCATATGTCTTATCTATTTTTGTGCCTCTAGTTGGATCATACCATTCACAATAAAACAAGACAACTTTATTTTCCGAGTCCAAGTAATTGTATACTAACTCGTAGATATGTTTAACAAAACCATAGAAGTCATCTTCACCACCATCTGTAACTCCTTTCACAAATACGCCACTGTTTATGGTTTTTTCCCTTTAGTCCATTCATGAGTGTGAAATTTATATCCGTTCACGAAGTATGTGTGCCATTTGTTTGCACTTTGACGAGGGCCATTAGACAAGTTTCTCAAATGGAGTATTTCTGGAGTCGGTGCAACAACCCTATACAATTTCTCCTTGAACCATGTTGGAAATTGGGCATGAATGACACCAGATGTTGATTGTACACCGGTACTATCAAAGTAGGCGTTGTTAAATTCGCTAAAAAGAAACACACTATAAGTTTCAAGGTAATCAATTTTATATTCACACTGTAAAGAAAATTAAGAAGTTGGATTATACTTACTCAAGATATGGTTTAACTTCAATGCAGTTGATCAAGACATGAACATGTGCAGATTGCATTTCTTGTTGGGTCAACCAATGCTCACCCTTCTTTCCAGAGGGACGACCTGGAAGCCCGAAGACTGATAAGGTGTACTGACTTCTTTCGATAACATTTACAGGATTCCTTATGATTCTTGGAGTTAACATCAAGTGCTTGAAATAGTGACTGCAAAAATGTAAAGTTTCTCGATGCAAGTAATGTGCACATATTGATCCTTCAACTCTAGCTTTATTTTTCACTGATTGCTTTGAATCACCCATGAACCTTTCAAACGAATACATCCACCTATATTGAACATGTCCTCCTAGATAAGCCTCATATGCAAGATGCACAGGTAGATGTTCCATGGAGTCAAAAAAACCAGGAGGAAATACTTGTTCCAACTTACAGAGAATGACTGGAATATTTTGGTCCAACTTAATGATGTCATCCACTCTTAAAGCTGAAGCACAAATATCTCTAAAAAATTGACTAATTTCAGTGAGTGGATTAAGCACATGTTTGGGTAGAGAACCGAACGCAATTGGTAGCAATTGTTCCATAAAAACATGGCAATCATGACTTTTCATACCATGTGTGATACGGTGGGAGAACTGACTGTGGTTTTGCGTTCGTATTCGCACTTGTGCGGTTGAGCAAGAGTCGCCACCGACTTTTTATTTTATCCTAAAGGAAAGGTTGAAAAAGCACAGCAAAAACCTTTTGAGATATTTCGTGGGTTCGGGGGGTAGATTATGAAAAGGGAAGGTATTAGCACCCTTTTCATCCATGGTTATCCATGGGCTCTTAGTTACTTGGTTTTTAGATCACTTGCCTTGATTTTCGATTGCTTGAAATTGTGGTGTGTGTATGTGTTTTGAAAATGTTTTTGAAGAGATGCCTTGTCTTAGGCGACCAATGTATTTGACTCGTGTTTGAGTGTTTTACAAAAGTGTGGATCTTTTCGAAAAGATGTTTCAAATGTTTTTGAGAGTTTGTTTGAAAGTGTTGTGGATTGTGATTTTTGAAAAGAAGGCAAGTGTTTTTGCAAGTTGATCTCAAGTAACTAAGAGTTTTGTCTACCCTATTGTACTCAAAGGTTTTCTCTATGTTTTCAACCCTTTTTAACAATTTTGTTCCACCATTGAATTTGGTGGACAATCTTGCATTTAGGAAGTTTATTCGGGACGGGCGTAGGTCATCGTATGGACCATGAATGCAATGGTGCCAAGTATCTTTGGGCAATTTTTCTTTAAGGGACTTGATCATTTTTAGGCAACTTTCGAAAGCGTCATCGAGGGACTATGATCATTTGAATTGTTTGTTTTGCCCAAAGAGACCTAACATGCAATATGGCCCATTTTGGAAGGCAACATGTGGGATTACCCTAGAGGGTGCAAGTGTGATTGTGTATTGATTTCATGTATTTGTCTTGTATTAGGTTATCTAGCGTTTGATTTTATGTACATGCAAACCCTAGGTCTAACCATGGTATAATTGAAAGCGGTAAATTGCGAATATGTAAAGTCTACGCTATTACAAAATAGTATCCGGGAGTGGGGGTACAATATTCACGAATGGGGATGAGACTTATAGTATCCAATAAGTTACAACCAAATCGAATTTGCGATCAAATGTAAATAACGTATATCAATGTATAAGATAAACAAATGTGTATAGGAGCCATGTAAATGTATTGTGTAAGTGTATACGTGTGTAGGTATGTAATTATTTACAGGTGCGACAATATGAATTTAAGAAAGTATTGTTAGGTAGTTGCTTTGACCTAAAGAAAAATTAAATGTCTATTTAATTTAATTAATGATCTTGTATTTTTTTAATATGTACAAAAAGGAAAATATTCTAAGTTTGAAAGTTATCATTTTTCACTTGACATAAGAAAGTGTCTTTGTATTATTAGTAAGAATATTTAAAAGAGAAAAGTATTTTCAATTATGATGTAAAGAATGTATTTTGTTATTTATGTACAAAAAATATCTTAATTAAAAGAAAAAAGGTATTTTCGATTTTTATTACATGGTATAATAAAAAATGGTTCTTTATTTGTATGTACAAAAAGTATTTTAATGAAAAAAGGGTTTAACATCCTAATTACATTAAATTTTGTATTAAAATATTGGTATGTTATTGTCATGGTGTATTTCTATTTAACTATGTTAATATAAGAAAAGGTATAGTTTAGTGTAAAGAAAAATGAAATGAAATTAGTATTGAAATAAAAAAAGTGGTTAATGTTAAGATGTTAAAAATGTTTTGAAAAGAATGGGCTTGGGCATTCAGAATGGGCAAGGCCCACGTTTGGGCTCAGAAAGTTTTAGGGTTTGCTTGTGTTTTCATTTGGGAACACATTCTAGGGTTTGCAGCGCCGCTCATGGAGGTCTTCTTCGTCTTCCTCGTTTACGCATTTCTGAACCCACTCTTCCGTCTAGCCACCAGCACTACCTCGTCCTCCCCCTCACGTTCGCTCCGGCAATGGTGAAACAAGGTAACGGCATGTCTCAAACTCGTTAAACATTTTGATTTGCATGTTAAGGTTCTTTGATTTGTTGGATCCGATTCTATGTTTTATTGATTAATGCGTTTTTGCTTGTCTTGTGTGAGGTATGAAAGGAAAGGAGAAAACGAGAACTACCTTGACAGAGGGGAGGAAGAAAATGGAAGTGCTCAGGAGGCTTGACGAGTGGAGGAAACGTGATGCTTGCTTGGACGACACTTGGTATTTCTGTATTACCCCTTTTTAGGCTTTATGATGATCTGAACTGAAAGCTCTGGTTTGCGTATTCTTTCTTCTTCTTCTTCTCTTGCTATGACTTTGTATGCTTATTGCCTTGAATGCTTGTTGAAATGCTCGCTCATGTTGCCTCTTGATTGCCTTGAATGCTTCTGTGGTTGCCTCTTGATTGTTGAGCTTGATAGTTGCTTTTTTGCCCAATGATGTATTCTTACTGAGGGCTCGAGGGTTTTGACACTGAGTTTCCTCTTTTTGATGATGGTTGATACCTTTGCCTTTTGAATATGCTCTCTCTTCTCTTTCTGGCCTATGTTGCCTTCTTAATGTTGGCTTAGGATGCCTTTTGCCCAATGATGTATTCACTGAGGGCTTGATGTTTGGATGGTATTATGCAGTATGCTATGATTTCACTGGTTTTAGGCAGTATGATTGCAGGTCTGAGGCTTTTTAGTGAGATAGGTTTATGGTATTGGACTTGGTTTGGTCTTTTGGCAGTAGGCAGGTTTTATTAGGCCATTGCAGGCTTATGCTTCAACTGGTGAGGTTTTTGACAGGTTTCAGGTTGTTATGGTTTAGGCCCTTAGCATGTTGTTTCAGGTTTTGCATATGCAGGTGTTTTTAGTGGTTAAGGTTTTTTATGGTTTGACAGTAGGGTGAGGCTTTTAATGGTTCAGGTTTTAGGCCATGTATATGCTTGAGTTATGGCCTTGCAGGTTTTGCTGGTTTAGCAGTTTTTTGAGCCAATGCAGGTTATTGGTTTGGAGGTTTTTATTGTTAGATGGGTTTATGCAGTAGGAGTTTTGACTTGCTTCAGCTGGTTTGTATGTTGAGGCCGGTTTGAGCCAATGCAGGTTTTGTGAAGTCTTCAGGCCTTGGTTGAAATGCAGTAGCCGGTTATATCAGTTTTGTATATTTCTTTTTACTTTGGTGAATGTTCTGCTTCTTTTTGCATCTGTTGGTATGGCCCCCCTTTCTTTACTGTGTTCAGTCCCTTTGTATATCTTTCTTCCTGCCTAAAAGCCTAAAAACCTGCTTACTTTCCTCCTTTTCTTCTCTCTCTCAGTACAGTTAAATATTTTAATATGTTTGTGCTGTACCTTTTTCTGAAAGGGCCACCCTTATGGGAAATGATGATATGAATAGGTTTGCTTGCATAATGGATTTCCTCTGCATTCTTTTCTTGACAGCTTTGAGTAGACTTTGTATTTTTTGAACTTTCCATATCTTTGCCAAATCTTCTTTTGACAGCTTGGGTACCTTTGGCATATTTGACAGTAAGTTTGACACTTTTGGATTTTGACAGAAAGTTGCAATTTGGATTTTTCAGTTTGATTTGAACTTGGAGTTTGAGATTTTGAACTTATGCATTTTGACACTTTGCATTTTTGCATTCATGATTAGCAAATAAAACTCGTCCCTCTTTGTGAACCGGGAGAAATCCCGTGATTTGCAGAGAGGGTTAACTGATCCCAATCAGTGGCCCTTAATGATGAATTTCCTTTATCTATCTTTATATCAGTCACTGACTTTTCTCCTTTTCTTTTTGCAGATGAATATTTGGATGGAGAGGAGCAAAGTGAAGAATGAAGAATTAGGGACTTAGAAAATATTTAGAAAAATAGGATAGTTTTTATTTTCAATTTAATCATTGTAAACTATTATTATTTTAAATACTTCGTAAATGCATACTTGTATCTAAATAATAATTGTAACAAATGTTTAAATATGAAATAAAAATTCTATTGATCCATTTAATTCTTTTTATCCTTTTTTCAATTATTTACTTATTATTTATAGTTCCTTAAATTAAAATAAATGAAAATTAAATTTCAGATATCCAATCCTTAGAATAATAAATAATCAACTAAACATTGCTTCTTCGTTGATCAAAATAAATGAACTTGGCGCCTCCATCATCTAAAGCAACGCACAGTCAATACGCAATAACTGATCAGACGCATTCCTTTCTTACTGATTTCTTACTAAGTACTGTAAATCCAATACTGCATATTTCTTTTGACTGGCTCAAACAAACCAACGTGAATTCAAACCAACTGCCTCTTTTACTGATTAAATCAAAACAATGCGAATTCAAACCGAATCTCGGAATAACTTGCAAAGTGCTGTGGAATTTTAACCCTTCTGAGAATATGCCCACAAAAACCTTAATTCCTGATTAAATGCCAAAGGACGTTCGCCTGATCAAAATTGAGCCAGAATCAACCAAAACCCTAAGCCCACTTGTGTGAAACAATCCAGAGTCCTAAAAATCAATAAAAACCCTAATTGCGCCTGACTGACGAGAAAAGTCTGTTTGACCGATTCTTGAGCCAGTTTGAAAGATCATGGAAAGCCTGAAGTTGTTATTTCTTGTGGGAAAAATGCGAGGGCAAATTTTGGGGTACAACACCATGCAACTTCCCAGTGTTAGCATCAGCACACCTTGATAAATTTGAAGAATACCCGTCGGGCATTCTCAAACCTTTTAGCCATCCACAAACCGCTTTAGCTTCTTGGGGGGTCAGACTGAAACAAGCTTTGGGTTTAAATAATTTTCCATTTGGTTGAGGCTTCAATTCCAACTCTTTACGATTACACCAAATTTCCATGTCTTGTCTAGCCTTCACATTATCTTTTGTTCTGTCTTTAACATCCATCACTGTGTTAAATACGTTATCAAAAAAATTCTTCTCAATATGCATAACATTAAGATTATGGCGCAACAAATTATCTTTCCAATACGGGAGGTCCCAAAATATACTTCTTTTTGTCCAATCATGTGTGACCCCATATCCTTCAATTCTACATACTTTGCCAGTATTTGTAAACTTTGGAAGTTCACAAACTTGGTTCCATATAGCACCTGGTGCCAACCGAGGCGGAGGCAGATCCATTACCCGTTCGTCCTTTTTGAAATTTGTCTTGTTTTTTCTAAAGGGATGATTTGATGGTAGGAATCTGCGGTGACAGTCAAACCACGAGCTTTCCCCCCATTTTTCCAATGTAAATGCCTTAGTGCATTCCATGCAATGCGGACAACCCATTCTGCCATGCGTACCCCAACCAGACAACATGCCATATGCTGGAAAGTCGTTAATGGTCCACATCAAGGCAGCTCGCATAGAAAAGTTTTGTTTACGGGATATATCATAAGTCCATTCTCCATTATTCCACAACCTCTTTAAATCATCAATTAAAGGTTGTAAGTACACATTAATTCTGGTTTTTGGACTCGACGGTCCTGGAATGACGCACGTCAAAAACATGTATGGTTTTGTCATGCACATCTCAGGAGGGAGATTGTAAGGGGTTACAATAACTGGCCAACAAGAATACACACTTCCGGACGCTTGGACATATGGAGAAAAACCATCAGAGCATAATCCAAGCATGACATTTCTAGGTTCAGCGGCAAAATCAGGATGTACCTCATCAAAGTGCTTCCATGCATGGCCGTCAGATGGGTGTCGCATATTGCCTGGGCTTATTTTGTTTGTATGATGCCATGTCATTTGACTTGCACTGTGCACTGAAGAAAACATTCTTTTTAACCTTGGTATTATCGGAAGATAAAACATGGACTTTACTGCTACCCGTTTTTGGTTACTGTTAATGGCTCTATTGCGAACTTTATATCTTTGACTATGACAAAACTTACATTCCTCTGACGATCCATCTTGAGTACCAAACTCGTTGTCATAAAACAACATACAACCATTAATGCAACAATCAATCTTTCTTACTCTTAAACCCAACTTCGACACCAACTTCTTTGCATCATAGAAACTCGCAGGCAAGTTGTCTTTCGTTGCAGTTGAGTCCAACATCATTTTTGCGATGTGCTCCAAACACTGATCAGGAACATTCCAATTTGACTTGGCGGCCAATAATCTAACACACATTGATAGCTTTGAGTCTGACGACCCCTCAAACAATGGCGTATTTATCTCATTCAACAACTGATAAAATCTCTGCGCTTCCTCATTCAGCAACTCTTCCCCGTCAAAGTCTTCAGGTTGATCATAGGTCACGTTAACACCAAAAGCATCACAAACCATGTCACCTATTAGATTAAAGTTTTCTTCAAATTCCATAGGTGGTTGCATAACCGGTTGACTACTTGAAGCATCTGTGTTGCTAGTCTCTGGTACATTACTCGGCAGTGTTTCACCATGATACGTCCAAACCCAATAATTTTCAATGAAACCTTTCCTATGAAAATGACGTGTTATTTCCTCTGGGTCACTAATTATATATCTACATCCACATTTAAGACAAGGACACTTAAGTCCTCCTTCACTTCGACAACGTTCCTGGGCAAACGTCCACGCGATAAAACCATTAACTCCGTCTATAAAATTGGGTTTAAGTGCGCGTCTTCCTGGATATAGTCTATCGTACATCCAACTACGATAATACATATAATATTCCATTTACTGCAAATTTATATAATCAAAATCTATTTGATTAGAAATATTAATTAACCAACTTAATAATAATCCTAAACATATACAATTAAAGATAAATATATGCTTTCAAAAATATTTATAAACTCTTAAAAATATTTAGTTATTTTTAAACACTTAAAATTTAATTTAAACACCTAAATTTTATAAACTCCTAAAAATTTAATTTAAACACTTAAAATTTATAAATTCCTAAAAATATTTATTTATTTTTAAACACTTAAAATTTAATTTAAACACCTAAATTTTATAAACTCCTAAAAATTTAAAAACTTATTAAACTCCTAAAAATTTAATTTAAACACTAAAAATTTATAAACTCCTAAAAATATAAAAACTTAAACTCCTAAAATAATTAAACTCATTCATCACAAATTAATAATTAATAATTATTATAAACTAAATAATTAAACCTAACATTTAACTCAAATACAGAATATATATATATATATATATATATATATATATATATATATATATATATATATATATATATATATATATATATATATATATATATATATATATAACCCAAATTCAACAATTTTAACCCAATATTCATGAAATTCAGAAAATATATATAACCTATAAATTAATCAAATTCAGAAAATATACTAATTTAAAAAAAAAAAAATTCAAGACATACCTTTTATCTTGTAACTCCTTCAATCTTGTCCCTTTTTGCAATCTATACTTCTATATTCTCCTTCTCTATTCAAAGAAAAATTGAAAAAAAATTATACTCAAATAACACATCAAAAGCTATTAACAAAGTATAAATAACGTGAAATTGAAATTACCTTACAACCAATGTATGAAGATGATAGGAATTTAAGTGTGGAGAAGAAAAAATTTTGGAGAAGAAAATGGGTATGGAGAGGAGTATGGAAGGTTGAAGAAGAAGAAAATGAAACAGAAACGTTACTGTGTGTGTTGTGAAACGTTTTGATAAATTAGATAAACAAGGTAGCAACGTGAAAATCACGCTGCAACGTTGCCACGTGATTTTCACGTCGCAACTAACTTACAACTGTTTTCTCTTCCTTCAAAACCTGAGCACGCCAGTGTTGGAAGTTGTGATTTATTTAATTTTTATGATATTTTAATTAGCGACGTGAATCTCACGTCGCAACTTTTTTTAACACAACAAAGTAACTGACACACTTAATGTTTCTGTATTATATTATTAAAACACGTTGCCACATGATTTTCACGCCGCAACTGGCTTTATTTAGCCACATGAAAATCACGTGGCAACTTCACGTGGCTGGGTAAACATTTTCTTGTAGTGATATTTTTAGTGGTATAAAAATATGTTTTATAAATTATTTTATATGTAAATTATTTTTAAATAATATTACATTTTTTTGACTGAAAATTAAATTCAAAATATAAATTAGTTTTACACATTTCTTTAATTATATATTTTTTAATTTGGATAATTTAAAAATAATGACATTACATTAAAAAAAAAAATTAAATACAACAAAAAGTGATATCAAAATATATTTAAAATAAGTTTAATAATTTTTTTTGTCAAAATACATAGTTTATCTAAAATATAAAAAGCTATACTATAATTTTAATCTCCAATTTTATTTGATTTACGAAAATAGTCTCTCTATTTTAAATTTTAAAAAGTTTTGGTCCAGTTTCATATTTTTAATAGAAAATTGATGATATTTTTTTAATTTTTTAATTTATATTTTTATTAATATAATTTTACAATAAACCCTATAATTATATGAGCATGTATAATGAATGTTTTTGATGAAATTTATGTATGAAAATTTATAAATAATAAAATTTCTTTTATATTTCTTTAAAAAGATTATTTATAATACAAAAGGTATTTAACCCAAACCAAGTACATAAGCAGGAACAAAACCGAAGTTATGGTATCTATTATCTACTATTAATAATGTTTAAAAATTTCACAAGCAAGGATTAACATAATCCTAATTGTAATTTTAGATAATCCTAATTGATTTAAAGAGATTCTTATTTCATTAAATATTATTTATTAATAATTTAGTTTATTATTATTATAAATGTTGATATCAAAATAATATCATAAATAAAAATAAATATTATTAAATATTAAACACGATTTACTTTTAATATTCAAAAATTTAATTTTTTAAATATGATTTTACTTTAAGTAATCAAAATTTACGTGATTGTTGTTATTAAATTTATTTTTAAAAAATTTTAAAATTTTAAATAATATGTTAACTATAATTAAAACTATTATTAAAATATAATAAATTTTATTAAAATTTCAATTTATAAAAAATTGTTAGTATTTTTTTTTATGATAAACGTTATCATTTATAGTAAAAAATGTTATAACTATTTGTTTTTGATAAAAGAACATGAAACAATTATGATAGAAAAATACAAAAATTTGTTATGAAAAAAATAAATTTATCATTCTTTTTATATTTATACAATTATGTATTATCATTTTATTTAATTAGTACCAATAACATTAAATTTTATCACTGCATCAAAAATAAATTTTTTCTCTTTATAAAAATATATTTTATCTATTTGATAAACGGACAATAATAGACAAGAGCAATCATTTGAATTTTCATTATACAGTCATAAAAATGGAATTTCATATTTCAATTATGGTAATAAAACAACTATTTTAATCTTCAATTTATTTGATTCATGGGTATATGACTACTTAATTATTTTATTTATTTATTTTTTCAATTTTAATCTTCAATTTTATTTGATTCACAAGAATAGTCTCTCTATTTTAAATTTAAAAAGTTTTGGTCCGCTCTCACGTTTTTAATAGAAAATTGATGATTTTTTTTAACTTATATTATTATTTATAAAATTTTACAATAAATTTATATATGATTTTTTTTAAGATTGTTATTGAAGATTAGGTTTTAGGTTTGATTTTAATCTTCATACTGAATTTTACATGAGCATATTTAGATAATTTATTAAATTTTGACGGATTACTGTCATATATTTTAGATTTTGGAAGCTGTCATACATTTTAGGTTTGAAAAAATTGGCTAATATCTAAAATAAGTTTAATAAATTTTTAGAATTAACTCATTGGATTCTTAAATTCAATTAGGGTTTGTTAACTCATGTGAATTCACGAGTAGATGATAGATGTGAACGTATCTATGAGATAACAAATATTGACTGATCATTTTAATGTGTATCTTTTAACTATTTCTTTTATTATTATTTTATATAATTGAAGTTATAAAAATAGTTGTACGATTTATTATAAATACGAATCAATGGTTAAAAATGGATACATATTATTAGTATATAATTGAATGAATATTTGAGAATTGCAAAATACATTATATTATGTTTGATATTTCAAACACATGAATTAAAATTTGATAAATAATTATAAATTATAATTATATTAATTTTATCTAACTGAAAATATGATGTTATACTTAACAATTTATTCTTTAATATGTATAATATAAATCCCTACGAGATCCATACGACAGTACGGATTTCTTACTAGTTAGTTCTAAAAAAAAAAGAATCTCAGTCTCAACTATATCAACTGTTCACCAATATTTATTGTAAATTTAGTTATCCAAATAAAAGCTACTAGCAACCAATTTTTATTGGGAATTTAATCGGTCAATTCCTCAAGATAATCTTGTGATCATGAAAAGACAAGTTAGGACTGAGCAATATTTATTGTGAATTTAGTTTCTCAAAGATAACCTATTACTGAGCAAAATTTATTGTGAATTTAGTTACTCAAAGACAGCCTAGTACTGAGCAATATTTATAGTTAATTTAATAGATCAATTACTCAGAAACAACCTAGGGCTCATCAATATTTATTATAAATTTAATAAATTGTTTTATCAATTGAACTTATTCATTGAGGATGAGCATTGAATTCACTATATATATTGCAGCAGTATTTCGTTCATTCTCACACACTCACTAAGTTTCTATCAATACTACACAGCTTAAATGGAGTTTAAAAATCTATCTGTTTTAGCTCTCTTTTTGGTAAGCTATTTTCTGCTTTGCTTCATCAACTTTCTATCAATATTTTATGCGAATTGGAAAGTTTAAAGGAAAAACAATCCAATATTTATTATTAACACTTTAAATGAATTGTTGTTATATGTCTATATTTGCAGTTGGTTCTGGTGGGAATTCATGGATCTAACTCAGGAGAAGAATATTGGAAATCTGTTTGGCCAAACACTCCTATACCTAAGGCACTTTCGGATCTCTTATTGTCTGGTTAGTAAAAACATAAATAAGATCTTTTAAATATCACTTTTTCGTTTTAGTTAATGTAATATATATTTCTTGAAATATATTAATTTTTGTTTATTTTAAATGAAACTAAAATTAAATATTCTTCGTATCACATAGATTAATTTCAATAAAAATAAGTTTTATAAAGATTAAAACGAAATAACATAATTAAAGATCAATTTCACTTACGTAATTAAATCTTTCACTAGTTATATATGTTACATTGATATGAACTATTATTATATAATTTTATATTCATTACTTTATATTAACATATATCACGACTATGTATCACCATTATGTGTTTATTTGATTTAATATTTGATGTTGCAAATATAGGAACCGATATGCCTATCAAAATTCAAGAAGAGAATCAATATTGGACTATCTTTTTTGAACATGATCTATATCCTGGGAAAACAATGAACTTAGGCATTCAGAAACATTCAGATATCCAATCATCAAAATCATCAACATATCTACCGATCAGAAAAACGTGTCAGACTTTGAGGACTCACAAATGGTTTGAAGAAACACCAGAAAAAGAAAATCAACCTTTTGGATTGTGCATATGGTTTAAAAAAGAAACTACAACAGAAAATCAACCTTTTGGATTTTGGGCATGGTCTAAAAAAGAAACTACGAAAGAAAATCAACCTTTTGGATTTTGGATATGGGCTAAAAAAGAAACTATAAAAGAAAGTCAACCGTTTGGATTTTGGATATGGTCTAAAAAAGAAACTACAAAAGAAAATCAACCTTTTGCAAGAGATACACAAAAAGAAAATCAACATTCTGTAGCATACACATCTGATGAAAAAGAAGCTCACATTATCGATAACTATTGTAGAACCCCGTCAGCAATAGGGGAAGAAAAACATTGTGCTTTATCACTAGAATCAATGATGGATTTTGCCATTTCAAAGCTTGGAAAGAATATCAAAGTGATGTCAAGTTCCTTAGTTCAAAATCAGGACAAATATGAAGTGGAGGAAGTTAATAAAATTGGAGACAAAGTAGTAATGTGCCATAGATTGAATTTTAAAAAAGTTGTATTTTATTGCCATGCAGTAAATGCTTCAACAACTTACATGGTCCCATTGACGGCCTCTGATGGAACTAAATCAAAAGCACTTACTATTTGCCACCATGACACTAGAGGTATGAATCCTAATGTGTTACATGAAGTTCTCAATGTTAAGCCAGGAACTGTCCCTGTTTGTCATTTCATCGGCAATAAGGCTATTGCTTGGGTACCTGATATGAGTGAGTCTGGTGGCCATCCTTGTGTCGTTTAGTAGATTTGCACTTTGATTAGAATCTTATGTTTGGACTTCTTCTAAAGTGACATCTGAGAATAAATATGATGTGAATATATCATATCTTATGTATCTGCAATATTATTATTTATTCTAAATAAAACTAGCTCTAAATTAGTTAGAACTATGGATTTGTGTTTATGAAATGTGTCAACCTATGGTCAGTCTTTGGTGTACTTTACGTAAACTATCATCTTTATATAGATTTCAAATGCCTTGTAGCATCATTATAAAAATCTATCTTAGTAAATAAGGGAAACCATGACTTAATTTTTAGATTAATATATCAAAACTAGAGTGTCTTTTTTTTTGTTAGATCAACACTATTTGTGTTTCAATAATACACACACACTCCAAAAGTTTTATACTACATCTTCCATGTATTCGACCCATCACCCGCTCCAAAGTGTTTGGGTATTCTAAATAGTTTTCAACACCCAAAAAATTGCTAACCATACTCGGTCCCTCGATTATAATATGTTTGCATGTACTAATCAATTTTTGTCTTGTTTCCCTATCTCACCTTCAACTTCAATGCCTTATTAGATCTCCCTTGTCTGCAGAAAATATTTATTTATTGTTTTCTTAAACATTACTTGTAATCTTATCTACAATATCATTCTCTTCTTAAATCTTTTTTTATCTTCAACAACATATCAATCAAGATACAATTAGAAAATATATCCTTGTCTAACTCAATACTTGAGATACAAAACCGTTGAAACTTAAAGTTCTTAAACAACATAAGGGCATTGTGAAAATATTTTGTTTTTTACGATGCATAAATAATGAAATTATAAGTTTATAATAAAATACACATTTCATTATTTCCAAATCTTTAGCTCACGGATGGAATACTTCAAAATTAAGTAAAAGGCACATGATAACTCTATTATTATAAGAATTCCAATAGATTAGAAAACTCTCATGTTAAGATACTATCGTCGAACCTAAATATACAATTACGAGTCCGGTGCATCCTCCATTATGAAGGATCCATCACCCTACATAAAAAAAATCCCCTCAAAGCTATATATCTATCTACCCTTAAATTTGTGTGATTCATAATTTGATCAATCACATACTTTTCCCAACAAAAAGTAATTTCAGCCTCATAATGCAAGTTGATGTAGAAGTGGTATGGTTAATAAAAAACAAAATTAAGGTAAACTGGAAAAAAAGTAATTGAGTACATGATAGAAAACAAGAAAGAAGGAGTATGCTTGTCATCTGGAATTATAATCACAAAGATTCTAGAAGAGAGAGAGAGAGAGAGAGAGAGAGAGAGAGAGAGAGAGAGAGAGAGAGAGAGAGAGAGAGAGAGAGAGAGAGAGAGAGAGAGAGAGAGAGAGATGTGGGAGAGGAAGAAGTGTGAGAGAGATGTGGGAGAGGGAGTGGTGGAAGAGAGGGAGGAAGAGTGAGAGAGAGAGTGGGGAATGTCAATTGGCCAAGGGGGTTTAACATCCCTATGAGTTTTTTGCAACGACTTCACCTAGAGTCGGTTGAGTTCCAAGGAATATCCTTTAGAGGGCTAGAATTTATTGGAGGTAGAACTTTAGGACTTGGCCAATGACTCTTTGTATAACCAAAAAAAATCTCATGGTCAGATGTTGAATGACCTAAGAGATGAAAGTCTAGGTCTACAAAGAAGGTCCACCTAAGGGAGACCCTTGTGTTTTTTTCCTTTGGTGTTATCCATAATACCCTTAAGGAAACCACTCTTTTGAGGAGGGTATAATATTTGTAGGAAGAAACTAGGAACCTACCTACTAAGAATATTTTTCATAATTTCACCATATTGTTACCCTGTGTCATTCGGTGGGAGAACTGACTTTACTGGTTTATTTTACATTTTATCGCAAATGTCACGGATAGAAAGAGTCGCCACCGACTTTTCTTTTATCTAATAAGAAAAGGGTGAAAAGAACAGGAAATACTTTTGAGAATTTTTTGAATACGGGGTAGGTTATGAAAAGGGAAGGTGTTAACGCCATTTTCATTCGTAGTTATCTACGATCTCTTAATTGCTTGGATCGATCCTTGCATTCAAATAGGAGAGCTCTCAAGCTCGATATTTTCTTTCTGATACCAGCACACAAAGATCTTCCCTATGAACAGGAGGAAAGATTTCTACAGCTCTGAACTTTGACCACGAAACAGAGAACAAGGATGAAAAGAAGCTTACCCTGCTCAATTACTACTAGGATAACAGGAATAAGACGTCGTGGGGAATTAGTCACTAGTAGGTTGTACATATTTCACTTAGTTCTCTCTTGTTACCATCTTAGACTCCGAGTTCTTCTAACTGATTACAAGTATATGTATGATAACTTTTTTATCAGTCCTCAAGAGTGTTGAGAAATCGTTTTGAAAATATTTTTGAAAGTGCGAGGTGTGAAAAAGATGTTTTGTGTGAGCAAGCGACTAACAATATTCGACCCTTACTCAAAAGTCTTTCGCGTTATTTTCTTCTTCCTTTAGATAGTGTTATCCTACCATTAGTTAGTAGGAAGCCCTATCATTATATGTGTGAGGGACAGGCGTAGGGTCGTCGTTATAGTCATTGAAAGAAACATGTAGGGATACCTTTAGCAATTTTGAAGGGACTGTCAGGAAACATCGAGGGACAAGATCTTTGTGATAATTTATGACTAAGGGACTTTGCTAATGGTATCCCTACGTTTGAGGGACATGACCATTGTTTTTCCGAGGCAACAAGAGAGGTCACCATAGAGTTGCAAGTGTGTGAATAATGTATTGAATTCGAAACCTAAACAATTACAAGGCTTCAGGAAGGGGGATACAAACCATAAAAACTTGGGAAAAGAAAGAAAAAAAAATCCTAATTTAAACTATTAAATTCCGTAACAATTACATAATAGGAAAAAATAATAGAAAATAATAAAGTGCACGAAAAAGTGAAAAGGAGAAATTGTTTGATGATTTTTTTTTATGGAAAAGGTTTTTTCTAATGATGATTGAAATAAATCTAAAAACTAATTAATTTTTAATTAACAAAATTAATTAAAAAAGGTTGATGATGAAAAACCTAAAAACTAATTAATTTTAATTAACAAAATAATTGATTAATTAAATTAATTAAAAAAGGTTGATGATGAAAAACCTAAAAACTAATTAATTTTTAAAAAAAAAATATTTTAAGCTTGTAAAAAAGTTTCTGATTTTATGGTTAGGTGAATTTAGGGTTGGAAAAGACAAATTGGTTAGAAACCAAAAACAAATAATAAAATGTCAGGGGTGGATGTCGAACCAAAAATTAAATTAAAACCTAAAATTAATTATTTGAGTTTATTATGAAAAATCAAAGACTTGTGAAAAATGTTAGGTTTTATGAAAAAAAAATTTAAACAAAAAGAAGGAAAATAGGTAAAAGGATAAATATAATAGAATAAAACCAAAACCAATAGGGCATAGGTTCAACCATGCATTGGTTGGTGTTTTACTTTGGCCTCTGCATGTTTTGTAATAAACCTGCATGTGACCATTACGATGGTCCAAACCTGTAGTGTTGAATCTCATGAACACATTAAACAAATTAGTATACCATGAAATACAAAGAAAATAAATATATGAAGTTTTGTAACTTTAAAATCGATATGGCATGTATGAATGCTTCTACGCCCTTTTGATCATGGAGATAGAATAAACCTTACCCTACTGAGTTCGTGGAAGTGAATGAGATGGCTTGTAGATACAAGGGTTTGTAACAAGGATTTCAAGATTTCTAGGGTTCTTGAAAGAATTTGATATTTTGACAAATTTGTGGCAAGGTTTTTTTTTCCGTGTCTGTTTATATGAAAAGCATGAGGTTATATAGTGGAAATTAGGGCAAAGATATGGGTTTTGGATGTGCAATTGGGCCTCCAATAACCACAAGCAATAGTGCAGATTTTTATTCACTTGAGTTTGACACGTTCCAAGCAAATTCGCAGGGACCTCAGTGTGATTTTTGAAGTTGAAATGTGAAAAACAAAATGTAGCTGACATTGAGAACAAACTCCTGTCCGAAAATGGGCTCAATGGGATAAATAGTAAATAATTATGAAATTTTGAAGTTTCGCCTCAAACAACTTAATTTTGGGCTCTAGTGTCAACTTTGACATGTTCTTCATTAGAAAACTAGTATTGATCGGAGAAGATCCTGGTCTTGACTTTGGAAGAAAAGTTATAGATCTCTGAGTCAGTGACCTTGTGTAAAAAGATGGGCCCGATCCGATAAAAATTGACCGAGTTATGAATGTTTGAAGTTTCGACCCAAATGAAATAATATTCAGCATTGAGGATTTTCGGCGCGTCACGCGCACTCAGGGCGAAAACGCAGACCTTTTGGATACCATTCGAACTTGGGACCTCTTGTGAAAATGTATCCAACTTAATTTTTGAAATTTTGACGCTGGAAGCAGCTTGATATGATAAAAATCGACCATGTTATGATTTTCTGAACATGACACAGATAAACTTCTGTCACAAATTTTCTGTACGGAAATACTTGATAAATCCGCATTTTTGAAGACCTTCTGATCAAAATTGACTTCCATCCGTGAGAAATGAATATGTATATGACGTCAAGACGGGATTTTGTCTACCAGAACAGGTTCAAAACGAGCAACAGGCTTCAAGTTAGGAATTTTTTAGTGCGTAAAAACTGCACTTTCAACACACTTTTTCACCATATTTATTCGAGAAAACTCACACATTCAGAGACTTTCTTTAAAGAAATTTCTCTCGAGCCGAACCTAAATTTGAGAATACGTTAACAGGGAAATCTTTGCGAAAGAACACCTGAATATGACGCGCCGAGTTGGACTTGTGAATCTTTGAACCCCGAATCATTGCGAAATAGCGAACTGATCGCCAGTATAGAAAATACTCTGAGAATATCCATTAGAGAAATAAATGTCACTTGTAACCTAACGAGGCTTACTAAAGATACATTGACCCCATAACCATAGAACCAATGATATGCATGTATGTAATGTTAAAATATAAGCCAAAAAGATCAAAATGAAGAAGGTAAATTTTGGGGTACAACACCCTGAATACATACATCTTACATTTCAAATAATCATTATTTTTGCATTTTTTTTGTCTTATCCACAGGATTCCTAAGAAAAAATAATCAAATATTTTGGTGAGTATCCTAAAGATGAATACTAATAAGAAACAAATCATCCTAATTAGCGTCGTGGTTATCAATATGAAGAAGATCAAACTGATTAGGGGAAAACTAACAGAGAAAGCTATGAAGATATTTGTTTGACGCTATGGGGATATCCTTGAGTTGACCAAGATAATTGTACAAGTGGAAGCAGTCAGTGCCCTTTCTCAATTCTATAACCCTCTGTTGAGATATTTCACTTTCCAGAATTTTCAACTAGCACCTACTTTGGAAGAATTTGATAGGGTCTTGGGTTTCTCTAGGAGCAAAGATGATACTTACAAAAGGATTGGATAGATTATCAGTATCAGGAACTTGGCTAAGGAGATAGGGATAATTTTCACTGACTTGCTTCTTAATTACAAGAAAGATAGGGAGGTTCAAGGTATTAAAAGACAATACTTAGAATTTAAGGCTCCTTCTTTTGCTGATAAGAAAGAATGGGAACCTTGTGCGAACTGTTTGGCACTACTAATTTTTCGTTTGGTGTTATTTCCAAATACTATTGACTATATTGATTCTATGGCCATTAATGTATTTTGGGCTGTAAGGTGTTAATATCTCATCCTATTCCTACTTTACTTGTTGATATTTACTACGCCTTTCATGCATGCTATGAAAAGGGGAGGGACATGCTAAATTGTTGTATTCCACTCTTATACTCTTGGCTTATTACTCACATCTACAAAGAGGACTACATGGTTAAAGACTTAACAAAGAATGAATGGTCCCAAATGTTGAGGGCTCTTACTGCTGATTCTGTTTTGTGGTATGTTAGGATGTTGAACATAGGTGATATTTTCTATAGCTGTGGAGAATTTCCAAACATTACCCTAATTGGAAAAAGAGGATTCATTAACTATAACCCCACTTTGGCTTTACGTCAACTTGGATATCCTTTGTAAGATAAACCTTCTGACGAACAACTTCAACAATTAGTCCTTTATAATATGAGTAAGAACAACCCCGAGTTACTTGAAAAAATCATCCAAGATTGGAGTAGGATTCACAATAAAGGTGTTGAATTTGGAAGGAAGAACGTGGTGGCAAGAGAGCCTTATACTCAATGGGTTTTAGAGAGGGTTCAAATCGTCAAACTACCATTTGATATTAATCTTACATACATACCTGACATACCCGATCCTCTTTCGATGTTAGTAGAGGAGATAGAAGAACTAAAAAATTCACTTGAGCAAGCTCAAAGGGACAAGGAGAATTTGGAACTTGACCTTTATGACCTTTCTATTGAAAAAAATCATTTGCAATGAGAGCTCGAGATGAAATACAAATAGATTCAAAGAAACTGTGAATTAGCTGAGAAAGAGAGGTCTAAAAGAAATTGTTCAACCAAGGGGTTGCTAAGTGCTACTTTCGATCTTAATTCCCACAATCAACAGTTAGATGATGCTGCTAGGGAAATTACAAGGCTAAAGAAATGGTATGATAAAGTATTGCAAGACAAAAGAGAATTGGAAGAAGATTTGAGAGCCCAAATTCAAGGATTAGCAGAAGGTGCTCTAGACTCGGAGGAGCAAATCTAAATCCTTCTCATAAGTCTCCAAGAAAGCCAAGAAGAAGAGGAGAGAGAGAGCGCCTTAGAAAAATGAGAGCAGAAGAACTTCTCTCTCAAAAGGTGGAGGAATATGAACAAGTCTGCTAAGAGTTGAAAGGCCTCCGAAATTATTTCCTTATACAAAGGGAACTTTATGAAAAGACGAGGGCTGAAAAGAGATATCGAGAAGAGAAATATGCAAAGATGGCTCAAGCGGGAGAAGACAACAAGGACATAATCCCTACACTTTATAAGGAGTATCTAAGGTACAAATACAAACACGCAAAGCCTACCTTCCTAGCAAATAATCTCATTGGTTACATTCCTAGAAGCCTGAGAGATGTAGAAGTCATGATTTCCCCCTTCCAAAGGATGTTGAATACTTCCTCAAGCTTTGTAGGGAGATGGTGGATAGTTTTAGGGCGGAGATCCGAAAACGTGCTTAGGAGATCTTAGTTTCCCTTTGGTTATTTATTCAATATTTAGCAATTGTTTTTTATTGAATATTTCCATTCAGTATTTGCTTCGGTATTTGGATTGTCTTTCCCTTTCAAGGATGATGGTTTCTATTCAATAAAAGTACTTTGGTTTCAACATCTTACTTGTGTATTTATTTTGGGATACTCACCAACAAAAAAAAGTAAAACCTAAAAAAATAATAATAATAAAAAGGAATCCAGTGTGAATAAGACAATTGAATAAAGTCTTAGCATGTTCATATGCATTCATCCAAGCACAAGCTTTTCATACCTCGTACAAAAAAACTCATTGTTTTCATATCATATCCAGTTAAATCATTGGGAAAACCAAACTACCTTCCCGACCTCCGTATCAAACAAGAGCTAATCAAAACAAAGTAATAGAGAAAATCGAGGAGAACTAAGCTACCTTTCAAGAAGAATTGGAAGAAGTGAAAGGAAGTATTGACTCGATTAAAAGAGACATGAGTCAAGTCCTGCTCGCCTTGAAAAATATCATAGCAAGACACGACGAGATTCCTAAGGTGGCCTTTGAAGAAGTATCCTAAACCATTGGTGCATCAAGCGGTCATCAACCAAGACATGAGCCAGAATCTGGTCCCGCAAAGTCAACTATTTCCCAACAAGAGACCATAATGACTGAAGTTTTCGTTCCACCTTCTTCGAAGGTGGGGGCATCCCATACTTTGCAAATTTTAGTCAACAACGTGGATAATTACATAGACCTGCAATATGGAGACCACAATGTGGAATGAGTTGCTCAAGTACCCCAACAAAAGTTTGTTGAAGATTATGTGGCAGTTAACCAGTATAAAGCCCTTAAAGAAAGACTAAAGGTTGTAGAGGGTTATGACACTTTCGACGTTGATGCTCTTGAAATGGGTCTAGTCCCAGATGTAGTAATTCCTCCTAAATTCAAAGTACCTGACTTTGGAAAATATAAGGGACTCACGTGTCCAAGAACTATCTACACACGTCTTGCAGGAAGATGCATGCTGATGTCCATAATCAGAAACTAATGATTCACTGCTTCTAAGATAGCCTGGGTGAGGCATCCTTAAATTGGTATATGCAGTTGGACGAGCGCGTGTCTAATCATGGGCAGACCTTTCAAATTCCTTTTTGAGACAATACTAGTATAACTTGGACATGGCTTCTAATCGCATGCAACTTCAGAATTTGTCTCAAAAGAAAGACAAGTCTTTCAAAGAGTATGTGAAACGGTGGAGAGAAATGGCAGTCCATGTAAAACCACAACTCCTTGAAAAATAATTGGTCGATATTTGGTGATGGTAGTAAATGTCTCCTCAAGGTTCTCCGACTTGGTGATAATTGGTGAAAGAATTGAAGCAGGTGTGAAAAATGGAAAGATACAAGGGGCATCATACAATACTTCTTACAACTCAAAGAAGCTTGTTCCTAACTTCTAGAAAAAGAAGGAAGGAGAAACTAATATTGACGTATCACATCCAAGGGCACCATAAACATTGGTGATCCCATGAGAACAACAATAAAATAGGTTCGAAAGGCCTCCGAGAAGATTTGACCCTCTCCCTATGCCACACAATCAATTACTGAAACACTTACTCAAGGCATCCTTGGAAGAGCTAAAGCCACTCCCTTCTCCGATTGGGGAACTCTCACCAAAATATGATGCAAATACAAGGTATGAGTATCATACCAATTCTCCAGGACATACCATAGAGAAATGTTGGGCCTTCAGGCATAAAGTTCAAGAATTGTTGGATTCTTAAGATATCACTTTTGATAAACCAAATATCAAGACGAACCCCATGCCTCAACATGGAGGTCCAGGTGGGAACACAATCAAAATAGTCACTGATCATAAAGCAGCTCAACGAGTGAAGGCTTCGATAGATATCTTGAAGGAACATCTGTTGGAATATGGTTTCCTATTGGAACATAATGACGCTTCTGAAAATACTTTCAAGAAATTGATCGATCAATGGGTAGTCTAATTCGGGCAATACCTTGAAGAAGGATATGTAGCTACAATCCATAGGAATACAAGAAGGCCATTGGTGATTCCTTGCCAAGGTCCAAGTTCTGCAAAGAAACTACTTGTTATTCCGTGTGGAGAGCCAATTTTAACAAAAATACCTGTAACAATACCAGTGCTTCCGAAAAGTACAATGGTGATCAGGGGCCCATATCCTACCCCTTATGAAAGTGATAAAGCCATACCACGGAGTATGAAACTACTGTCTATATCAATGAATACAAGAATAAATGTGAACAATCAACAAGCCAAGGCCTGCAGTTACAAATATAGTAGGAACAAGGGGTATGACCCGTAGTGGTCAGATATATGGTCCTGAGAAACAAAAGAAGGATAATATTATGGTTAAAGATAAGGGAAAAATTATGGCTGAAACTAGTCAAGAGCAAGAACCTCCGAGCAAGACATTCACTGATCAAGAGGCTGACAAATTCTTGAAAATGATCTAGAAGAGTGACTATAGGGTCGTGAATCAACTACACCAAACCCTGGCCAAAATTTCAATACTCTTATTACTGATCAATTCAGAGGCACACTGAGAATCTCTGATGAAAATTATAAGTTATCCGCACGTTACAAAGGAGAACATAGTAAGCCAATTTGATGGAGTCATGGCTAATATAGCATCAGGATCACGCCTAGGCTTCAATGACAGTGAATTACCACCACAAGGCAGAGCTCACAACAAGGTGTTACACATTTAAATCCAAATAGGGAAAACTAGCTTATCCATGGTACTCACTGATATTGGTTCTCCCCCAGTGTGCTACCAAAGACCATCCTGATGAAACTCACAATGGACGACATTATCATAAGACCAAGTTCTATGTTCTCAACTAAGGTATAAGATTAACATGAAGAATTGAACCCCAAAGTTTTGCTGATAATGTCGGTTGTGTCTGTTCTCAACCAAGACTATCAACATGAAGAAAATAAACACCATATTCACGATGAAGTTGATTGCATCTTCCTGAACCAAAACTATCAATATACAGAACACCAAATCCATAATGAAGTCAGTTATGTCGTCCTCAAACACAACTATCAACATGAAAAAATAAGCACCAAATTCACAATGAAGTCGGTTATATCGCCCTACACCATAACTATCAACGTGGAGAACACCAAATTCATGATGAATTCAGTTGTGTTATCCTCAACCATAACTATCAACATGCAAAACACCAAATTCATGATGAAGTCGGTTGTGTCATCCTCAACCACAACTATAAACATGCAGAACACCAAATTCATGATGAAGTCGATGAAAGAACAAGATTAGTTCTGACCTATCTCAAGAGTTTTGATGATAACTAAATTATATTTTAAGATAATTTATACTCTGATGAATGTGTTTTAATGTTGTTAGTTAAAGTTCTGACTGAAAACATTCTGAAGTGCTAAGCCAAATTTATGAAGAAGTTCTTTAATAAAAGAACCTTTTCTTCAAGCGCATCTGCTGACTCTAGTAAGACATTTTATTTGTTAAATATATCTTCTATCTTTTAACAGGTTCCTTGCTCAAAAGATTACTTGAAAGCAAGCGCTGATGAAGTTCTTAGCAAGCAACACACTTCCTAGAAGATGAATGAAGCATGTTCTGATTTGAAGACATTGGAGCAAATTCTGATAGAACGTTAAATCCTACTAGTCTTATCAAAGCGTAGGAAACATGTTCTTACATTCTGTCGTTTACTCATTAATGCAAAGACGGCTGAAAGCACTCAAGTGTCTACAACTAGTTTCTTGGAAAATGGAATTTTGCAAGGAAACACGCAAGCATTTAATACTCTCCAAGTTTTCTGAAGGCAACAACGGTCTTATTGTTCCTACTATAAATAGAAAGACATTTATTGCAAGCCAACTAACTTAGTGAACCAATCAAATTTTTCAAACAGAAGCAAGACACTACGTGAAAGATCCTAAGCTCACAAACTCATTGTTCATACAATTTGTGCACTATATTCTTAGTGAAAAATCATAGTTGTGATATAGCTTGATTAGAAGCATACTTCATTTCACTATCTGTAAAGATTAAGCTCCTGTATTTTGTTCCTTGAGAGACCAAGTTTGGTCAGATTTCTCAAGCAGACTAGGACTAGATTTAAGTCTTAGTAGGTGTTAGTCACTTGTAAGATTAATTGTGCATTGTTAGTCACAATAATTGTTGTGTGTTTGTAATCAATTGATTATAGTGGATTAAGTCCTTGTTGAGAAAGGAGAAATCACCTTGACGGGTGGATTGGAGTAGTTTGAGTTCAAACGAACCAGGATAAAAATAATCTTGTCAATCCATTATTGTTTGAGCTTTGTTTTTGGAAACAAAAAGAGTCACTTATTCAACCCCCCCCCCCCCCCCCCCTTCTAAGTGTTTTCTTACCCTTCAATTGGTATCAAAGCTTGACTCTAAGCACAACACTTAACCGTGTCAGGAAAAGATCCAGAAGAAAACACAATGGTCGCTGAACAAAACAATAATAGTTACAACAAACCTCCAGTGTTTGATGGAGAAGATTTTGAGTACTGGAAAGATAGACTACAAAGTTTCTTTCTAGGTCATGATAGTGATTTTTGGGATATAGTCTTGGATGGTTACAAACATCCTACAGATTAAGAAGGAAATAAAGTGGATAGAAAAAATATGGATAGACAACAAAAAGCCGATTTTAAAAATCATCATAGAGCTAGAAATATTTTTCTAAATGCTATCTCTAAAGTAGAATATGAAAAAATCACTAATAGAGATACAACGTATGATATGTTTGAGTCTCTCAAAATGACTCATGAAGGAAACACTCAAGTTAAAGAGTCTAAAGCTCTGGCTTTAGTTCAGAAGTATGAAGCCTTCAAAGTTGAAGAGAGTGAGTCTATAGAAGCAATCTTCTCTAGGTTTCAAACTCTGATCGCTGGTCTGAGAGTTTTGAACAAAGGATATACCAAAGCAGATCATGTGAAAAAGATCATCAGAAGCTTACCCAGAAGATGGGCACCAATGGTCACAGCTTTTAAAGTATCAAAAGATATGAACAATGTGTCTCTGGAGGAACTCATCAGCGCTCTCAGAAGTCATGAGATTGAACTGGATGAACATGAGCCTCAGAAGAAAGGTAAGTCTCTAGCCCTTAAATCAATTAAATTTTTTGATACTCACTTTTCAGGCTGAAGAGGAAAACTCTGAAGAATCAGCGTCAGAAGAAGACGAAGTATCCTTGCTCTCCAGAAGGATAAATCATCTGTGGAAGCACAAACAAAAGAAGTTCAGGAACTTCAAGAAGTCAGAAGATAAAGCAGAATCTTTTGGACACAAAAAGTCAAACAGAAGAGAGATCATCTGTTATGAATGCAAAGAACCTGGTCACTACAAAAGTGATTGTCCAAAGCTTCAAAAGGAAAAACCAAAGAAGAGATTTGGTAAGAAGAAAGGAATGATGGAAACCTGGGATGACTCAGATTCTTCTGAAGATGAATATGGTTCTGAAGATGAAAATGCCAACCTAACTCTGATGGCTATCACAGAAGATGACTCAGATTGTGAGTCAGAACAAAGAGAGGTATTTTTCTGAATTTTCTAGAGAAGAACTTGCTGATAGTTTATTAGAACTTCTGGAAAACTATAGTAAACTCAAAATCAAATACAAGAAACTCAAGAATAGTCTTGCATCTGATCTTGAGAAACTTGAAACAGAAAAATATGAACTTTTAGAAAACAATTTTAAACTTAAAAAGGAAATTGAAAATGTTCAAAATAATTTAAGTTCAGAGTCTGTGTCTAGTTCAAAAGATATTCTGAAAGAGTATGACTATAGCTTTCAATCGTTTCTAGCTAAAGGCATAGACAGAAGCAAAATGGCTTTAATGATCTATGGAGTTAGTGGGAAAAACAGAAGAGGAATTGGATATGAACCTCCCAAAGGAAAGGAGACATATATTCCAAAACCTGTTGCTAAAATGACCTTCACTTACAAAGCTCTGAATAAACAATTCAAGTTTGGACATTCACATGATATAAAATATACATCACATTCTGGAAACTCTTATGCTAACCCAAAAGGACTCAAAAAGATATGGGTACCTAAGGATAAAATAATATTTGTTGCAGATGTCCTTAACAGCTCATTTGAAACACTAGTCATGGTACCTGGACTCTGGGTGCTCACAACACATGAGGGGAAAAGTTCTATGTTCCAAAGCCTAGAACTTAAAGCTGAAGGAGATGTAAAGTTTGGAGGTAATCAGAAAGGGAAGATTATTGGCTCTGGAACCATTGGAAATGGTAACCTTCCTTCTATCTCCAATGTTTTATTAGTAGAAGGATTAGCTCATAATCTATTGTCCATAAGTCAATTAAGTGACAATGGCTATGACATTATCTTCAATCAAAACTCCTGCAAAGCTATAAGTCAAAAAGATGGATCAATCCTCTTTTCTGGAAAGAGAAAGAACAACATTTACAAAATTGATTTATCAGATCTGAAATCTCAAAACTTCAAATGCCTTTTGTCTGTTAGCAACGAGCAATGGGTATGGCACAGAAGATTGGGACATGTCAGTCTTAGAAAAATCTCTCAACTAAATAAATTAAATTTAGTCAGAGGACTTCCCAATCTGAAGTACAACTCATAAGCTCTGTACGAAGCATGCCAAAAGGGAAAGTTTTCAAAACCTTCCTTTAAATCTAAAAATGTTTTCTCTTCCTCTAAGCCATTAGAGTTACTTCATATTGATCTGTTTGGGCCAGTTAAAACTGCATCCATCAGAGGCAATAAATATGGATTGGTCATCGTTGATGACTTCAACAGATGGATATGGGTAAAGTTTTTAAAACACAAGGATGATTCACATTCTGTATTCATTGATTTTTGTACTCAAGTGCAAAATGAAAAAGATTTTAAAATCACAAAAGTCAGAAGTGATCATGGTGGTGAATTTGAAAATCATTATTTTGAAAAGTATTTTAAAGAAAATGATATTGTTCATAGTTTTTCTTATCCTGGAACTCCCCAGCAAAATGGAGTTGTAGAAATAAAGAATAGAACATTACAAGAAATGGCAAGAACCATGATCAATGAAACAAATATGGCAAAGCACTTTTGGGCAGAAGCTGTGAACACAATGTATTACATTCAGAATAGAATATTTATAAGACCTATTCTTGAAAAGACTCCCTATGAAATATGGAAAAACAAAAAGCCCAACATTTCTTATTTCCATCTGTTTGGATGTACTTGTTTTATTCTAAACACAAAAGAAACTCTGAACAAGTTTGATTTCAAAGCACAAAAGTGTTTCCTGTTTGGATACTCTGAACGCTCAAAAGGCTATAGAGTATACAACACAGAAACTCTGATTGTTGAAGAATCAATCAAAGTCAGGTTTGATGATAATCTTGGCCAGCAACAACCAAAGCAAATTGATTTTTCTGTAGGTACAGAAGATCATCCCTCAAACTCTGAAACTTCAGAAGCAAAAGAAGACTCAGAAGCAAAAGAGGACTCAGCAAATCATCCTCTTGACAATGTTCTGAACAATCTCAGAATCTCTGACCAACCCACTCAGAAAAGGTTTCCTAGAATATCTTCAGCTCACAAAGAAGACGTAATCATTGGAAGAAAAGAAGATCCCATTAGAACAAGGTCCTCTCTCAGAATCAATGAATAATCTTTGTTTGGTTTGATCTCTTTGATTGAGCCAACTACCATTGATGAAGATTTGGAAGATGATGATTGGATCTTAGCAATGCAAGAAGAACTCAATCAATTCTCTAGAAATGATGTATGGAATCTAGTTCCAAGACCCAAAGGATTCAATGTTATAGGAACCAAATGGGTTTTCAGAAACAAATTGAACAAACAAGGAGAAGTAATCATAAACAAAGCACGACTGGTTGCACAGGGTTATAGTCAACAAAAAGGAATTGATTATAATGAAACCTTTGCCCCAGTCACCATGTTAGAATCTATAAGATTATTAATTTCTTTTGCTGTACAAAATAACATTTTATTATATCAAATGGATGTTAAAAGTGCATTTCTAAATGGCTATATTGAAGAAGAAGTATATGTCCATCAACCTCCTGGATTTAATGATTCAAAACATCCAGAACATGTTTTCAAATTAAAAAAGTCTTTGTACGTTTTAAAACAAGCTCCCAGAGCTTGGTATGATCGTCTGAGTAATTTTCTATTAGAAAAAGATTTTACCATAGGGAAAGTGGACACAACTCTTTTCAGAAAGACATTTAAAAATGATATTTTAATTTGTCAAATTTATGTTGATGACATAATTTTTGCAACCTCTAATATCTCCCTTGGAAAAGAATTTGCTAAGACCATGCAGGCAGAATTTGAAATGAGCATGATGGGAGAATTGAAATTCTTTCTGGGAATTCAAATCAACCAGACTCCAGAAGGTACTTTCATACATCAGACGGAGTATGTTAAAGAACTTCTGAAGAAATTTCAAATGTCAGAAAGCAAAGATGCCAAGACTCATATGCATCCAACCTGCATCCTAGGTAAAGATGAGGTAAGTATGGAAGTAGATCAGAAGCTCTATAGAGGTATGATTGGATCCCTTCTCTATCTTACTGCATCTAGACATGATATACTATTCAGCGTGTGCTTATGTCCTAGATTCCAATCAGATCCTAGAGAATCTCACTTAACAGCTGTTAAGAGAATTCTTAGGTATCTGAAAGGTACTACTAATCTGGGTCTATGTTACAGAAGATCACAAGATTACAAACTAGTAGGTTATTGTGATGTTGACTTTGCTGGAGATAGAATTGAAAGAAATAACACCTCTGGAAGCTGTCAGTTTCTGGGTGACAATCTTATCTCGTGGTACAACAAGAAGCAAGCAACAATTGCACTATCAACCACAGAAGCTAAATATATATATGCTGCTGGATGTAGCTCTCAGATGATTTGGATGAAAAGTCAATTAGAAGATTTCAACCTTTATGAAAGTAAGATTCCTATCTTCTGTGACAATACTTCTGCTATTTGTCTTTCTAAGAATCCAATCTTACATTCTAAAGCTAAACATATTGAAATTAAATATCATTTTATAAGGTACTATATTCATAAGGGAATTTTAAACTTAATTTTTGTGAAAACAGACCATCAATGGGCTGACATTTTTACCAAACCCCTTTCAGAAGATAGATTTAATTTCATTATGAAAAATATTTGTATGGAATTATGTCCTGAATAAAATAATATTTATTTTCTGTGATTGACTTCAGAATATTCTGAAATGAATGCTTTGATCAATAACTCTTCAGAAGTTAGAAGAGAAGTTATAACATAAGCTATTTAAAAAGGTTATGAAATGTTCTAACGCTTCATGTCCAAGTGTAGCTCAGAAATTCATTAGAACATACAGCTGTTACATGCATCCTTCAGGAGATGAACACGTGGTGTGTTTTCTGAAAGGTCACGCGTGCAAAAGCTACTTATGACGTTCTAGGTAACTGTTGATGATTAGCCATAATCCCACGTTTTCCCTCATTTTTAGCAAATCATTAAATGCAAGTAATGATGAGATTCGTTTTTAAATCCGTTTTAATTCTTATTTTAAATTTGTCTTAAATAATTTTAATTTTAATTCTTAACCTACTTTCTGAAATTTGTGCCTATAAATACTTTTTGAAAAACCCTTTTCATTCTTTACTGTCTCTTTCAAACTCAAGCATTTTTTCTGTACTTTTCTCTTAAAACCCTTTTCTTTAAATTCTCATTTCTAAAGAACTTCAATGGCTTCTTCTTCTTCTACCCACTATGAGCAATATATTGTTCCTAAAAGGACTACTCTCATTCCAGTAGATAGTTTGGAAGTTTTGAGTGAGCTTATGGTAGACTTTGAGAATCTCAGAGAGAATGGATTTGACTTGTTCCCTGCTGTGAAGTTTCAAGGCTGGGAAAGCTTCTTTGATCGTCTCATTGGTCCAGTCTTTCCACATCTGGTGAAGGAATTCTAGATTCACGCTATTGCAACCCCCAAGGTTATTCTCTCCTTTATAACGGGAAAAGAAATATCCATTACAGAAAATCAAATCAGAAAGTTGTTGGGGTTTAAAGGACTTGGAGTTACAGGAATGCCAAGTGGAAGAATGGAGATGTCTATGGTATATTCAGAGATTTTCACGAACGGTCAAGGTTCCTCCAAAGTCACGGAATTGAAAGACAAATACAAGATTTGGGCAAGGATTATTCATGGATGTATTCACCACAGGAAAGACACCAGTTCTCCTGATTACATCAACGCTGATCAACAATATTTGCTGTTTTGCCTTGGAACCAATGTCAAAATTGATTTGCCCTACTTGCTATTTGAACATCTCTGGAACCATGTAAAAGAAAGCAGAGAAGCTGAAAGAATGAAGAACCCCAAATCAAAGAGGAATTGGATTCCTATGGGGAGGTTAATATCAGACATGCTGACTGAGAATGGTCTGATTGCTCACCTAAAAGAAGCCAATATTCTGGGGGAGCTAGAACCTATCTGTGGTAAGACTATGACTGGAAAGAACCTGCTGAAAAGGAAAATAATTGACAAGCTGCTGGTGGAACCCACTCCGTGTGTGTCAGCTGTTGTGAAGAGGAGGAGGATTCCTATTGCTGACATTCCTCTGTTTAACTCAGGAGATCACCCTAGAATCATCTTGCACTATCTTGAAATCTGCAAAGAAACTGGTTCACCCATTGATCCATCTTGGCTTCAAGGTAGAAATATAGTTGCTCCTGATGTGGTTCTCCAGGAATATTTGAAGAGAAAAGATGTAGAAGAACCTTCTGACACTCTTCAAAAGAAGAAAAAGAAGACAGGTAAACATGCTGAAACTATCCTTGTTTATGATTCTGTAAATGTATCTACATCTGTTGAACCCTCCCAAACCTTAGGAGACTTAGATGTTGACATTGACCTAACCTTACCATCTGAACCCCTTGCTGACAACCCTCTTAAAAAATAAGGTTTTATCATTTTTAAGTGATTTTGACTCCGATGAACAGTCTGACAGCCAATCAAAACCCTCTCAATCAGAACCCCCTGAACCATTTGTTTTTCAACCCATTCCTGCTGAACGTTTTTCAAGACCCCCTCCCAGACCTCTATCACCCAGACCCACTGGATGGTATAATGCTGGTTCTTGGAGAATTCCAGGGATAAATGAACCTCTAGCCAATATAAGGCCTCCTTTTAACCTACCATCTGAAAACATTTTTTCTATGAATCAACCACAGCCTCAAAATCCCATTCCCACTCCTGATTATACTATAATTATTTCGCCTGATGTCACTCCACCCACTTCACCACAACATACAACACCAATCTCACCCCCTCAAATCCAGAACAACAACCTTTTGAACAAACTGAAACTGCTGAACCATCCGAACCTCATGTAATTTCAGAACCTCCTATTTTTGTTAACCAACCTGAACCTGAACCTACCAATAATCCTGAACCCAATAGCTTTTTAAGAACTGTAGTGGACTTTCAATCTCTACAATTCTTGAAAAATAAAACTTACAAAAAGGCTGTCCCTAAACCTGTTCAGCCAGATGTAAATACTTTGTTTCAGAATTTTATAACAAATGTTCAAGCATGGTTACAACCACTGAAAGAAGATTGCTCCAGAAGCGTAAACACAGTTGCAACAGATCTTTTATGGGAAACCTTCAGAAGAACTTTGGTTGCTGAATCACGGAAGTTACAGGACTTATGCCATTTTTAGGTGCTGGACAACTTTTCCAAACTTCTGCATGCTTTCAAGACAGAAACTGCTGACATATGGAATAAGAAGTCTGTGTTAATGATTGCTGATACACCAGCTGATATGATGGACATATCAGAAGATGAATCTGAAGAATCCTCTGAAGATTCAAATCCTATGGCTATTGTTCTTTTCAATCAACCTTCTGTTAAGCCTGGACCTGAATATGTGCCAACTCTTACAATGGATATGGGCACTCTGCTTTCCACCTTCCCGAATTCTGCCTCAATGGTTGCTGCTTCTAAGCCTGTTTCTACTGAAGCTTCATCATCCTTTGCTCCTACCTCACTCATTATGGACACTCTGAAAGAGCTAAAGAAGGAGAATGAAGTCATTAATGAACGCTTGGATAAGCAAGATCAAACAAATCAAGAAATCAAGAACTGGATGGTGAAACAAGATGAATCCGCCTCTGAGATCAAAAATCTTCTGATGGCGCTTGTTACTAAAATATCCTAGTTTCTTTTTTTGTCTCTTGTTTTTTGTTTTGATGTTTTGATGTTTTGTTTGTACTTCTGGATATTTATTTTTAACTTTTTTATGAAATCTCTTAAATTTCTCATTTTTTTACACTTTTTGGTTATGCCAAAAAGGGGGAGAAAATGTGCATTCTTGAACTAATCACTGTTTAACAGTTATGAGACTAAGTCTCAGACATTCTAACAATTTGCAAGAATTCCTTTTGTGCAAAAGAATTTTTTTTTGCAGGTATCACTTTAACTCTGAAAGAATATTTCAGCTAAACATCATCTTCTTAAAGAAGTTCTGAAGAAATCTAAGAAGACTTTATATTGCTCTGATAAAATAATCTTAGGATGTTTTATACATAGAAATATTCATTTCAGGGGGAGATTCTTATCTCTTATCCGTTTCTTTTCTTTATCTAAAATAATTTTTTGTCATCATCAAAAAGGGGGAGACTGAAAGAACAAGATTAGTTCTGACCTATCTCAAGATTTTTGATGCTAACTAAATTATATTTTAAGATAATGTATACTCTGATGAATGTGTTTTAATGTTGTTAGTTAATGTTCTGACTGAAAACATTCTGAAGTGCTAAGCAAAATTTATGAAGTTCTTTAATAAAAGAACCTTTTCTTCAAGCGCATCTGCTGACTCTGGTAAGACACTTTATTTGTTAAATATATCTTTTAACTTTTAGCAGGTTCCTTGCTCAGAAGATTACTTGAAAGCAAGCACTGATCAAGTTCTTAGCAAGCAACGCACTGCCTAGAAGATGAATGAAGCATGTTCTGATTTGAAGACATTGGAGCAAATTCTGAAAGAACGTTAAATCCAACTTGTCTTGTCAAAGCATAGGAAACATGTTCTTACATTCTGTCGTTTACTCATTAATGCAAAGACGGCTGAAAGCACTCAAGTGTCTACAACTAGTTTCTTAGAAAATGGAATTTTGCAAGGAAACACGCAAGCATTTAATGCTCTCCAACTTTTCTGAAGGCAACAATGGTCTTATTGTTCCTACTATAAATAGAAGGGCATTTATTGCAAGCCAACTAACTTAGTGAACCAATTAAATTTTTCAAACAGAAGCAAGAAACTACGTGAAATATCCTAAGCTCACAAACTCATTGTTCATACAATTTGTACATTATATTCTTAGTGAAAAATCACAGTTGTGATATAGCTTGATTAGAAGCAAACTTCATTTCACTATCTATAAAGATTAAGCTCCTGTATTTTGTTCCTTGAGAGGCCAAGTTTGGTCAGATTTCTCAAGCAGATTAGGACTAGATTTTAGTCTTAGTAGGTGTTAGTCACTTGTAAGATTACTTGTACATTGTTAGTCACAACAGTTGTTGTGTGTTTGTAATCAATTGATTATAGTGGATTAAGTCCTTGTTGAGAAAGGCGAAATCACCTTGACGGGTGGACTGGAGTAGTTTGAGATTAAACAAACCATGATAAAAATAATCTTGTCAATACATTATTGTTTGAGCTTTGTTCTTGGAAACGAAAAGAGTCACTTATTCAACCCCCCCCCCCCTTCTAAGTGTTTTATTACCCCTTCAGTCGGTTGTGTCTCCCTCAACAACAACTATCAACATGAAGAATACAGAAATTCGATTAAAGTTTGAACTATAAAGATTGCACATATAACCTTGCTAATGATTAATGTGATACGTTGGCAGAAACGATTGTTTAATACTGGTTTTTGCGTTTGTGTTTGCAAATATTGCAGTAAGCAAGAATCGCCACTGACTTTTCTTTTATCCAAATTAAGGAAAGGGTGAAAACAACAGAAAAAGACCTTTTCGGAAATTTTCTGAGTAAGGGGGTAGATTATGGAAAGGGAAGGTGTTAGCACACTTTCCATTCGTAGTTTTCTATGGGCTCTTAGATGCTAGATCATGTTTTGAAAGTTGCTTGTGCTTTGTTCTTTTGAAAAGTATTTGAAAATGCCTTAGTGCGGCGATTCTCTTTGTGATAACTCGTGTATCAGTCCTCAAGAGTGTTGACAAAGCGAATGTTTTTGAAAGTGTTTTGAACTGTTTATGTTTAAGTGTGAAAATTTGTTTTGAGAAAGCATCTAACAGCTATCTACTTGTACTCAAAAAGGTAGTTCTTTTCCTCCTATCCTTTAGACAGTGCTATCCTACTATTAGTGAGTAGGTAGCCCTAGTCATTGGATGTATGAGGGACATTCGAAGGGACATTACGGTCACGAAGGAAACTTGGAAAGAAATTTTAGTAATTGTCCTAAAGTTCTATGATCACTTTTAACCGAGGAAATGTCAAGAGAGTCATCGAGGGACTTGTGATCTTTCAAACTAGAGGACAACCATTAAAACTTCTCACATTTCGTGAATTATGACCATTTTCCGAAGGCAACCGAAGTGGGATACCCTAGAGGTGCATATATGCATGGTGTTCAATTCAGTTATTTTTCTTGAATCATTAGGTTTGCTAATGCTTTTGTTTTCAGTCTTATCATACACGCCTAATTACTAACAATAATATTTTGCAGGAAATAAAGTGCAGAAGGTAAAAACCTAGACTATTACATGGCTTCGGGGAGGAGGATTTACATTCCAAAATCATTGGGGAAAGGAAAATAGGGAAAACAATAAAGTCCTATTAATTATTACATTCCAGGATGCAGATACAATAATATAAAATGCAAAAAATAAATACCGCGCGAAAGGTTGAAAGTTAGTCTAAAATTCTAATAAGAAAAATCTTCTTTTGTTGTTTTTTGATTCAAGAAAATAATTAAATTGAAATTATTCGTAAAGTCTATTTAAAAAATAAAATTAATCAAGAAAATAGTCTAAATTATTTTTTAGTTTTTTTTATTATTTAAAGAAAATAATTAAACATAAATTAAGTCCTATGTTCTAATTTATTTTTAATTAAAGAAAAATAGTTAAAATAGTTATTAATTAATTCACAAAATTAATTTAATAAAAAAAACTAAAACTGTATTTTTTGTGATTTTATTATTATATTATACTAATTAAATAAATGAAGAATAAAAATATAATGCAAAGTGACAAAAACAATGCAAAAAGGGCCAGGATAATTAGAAATTAGGGGTGCTGAATTTGAATTTTACTAGGCCCAAGTGAATGTTAAACCCATGCCACGCTGGATCAGGTGAAGAGCAGTCTTGGAGGTTCATGGTGGACTATGTCTTGGTATGCATTAGATCTGAATTAGCTATGATCTGATGGTTTAGATTGGTGGTTCACGATGTGTGCGCATGATGTATCAACATTGAATCTGCAAAGCAATAGAGAAAACAAAAACAAGGAATTGCAAAAGGGCTGGATCGAACCCAACCCCTCTAGCCCTGCAAACGCTTTAACACACACTCATCCAACCGTTGGGATTGCCTTACATCCGTTATTATAAGCACAAAGGAATGTATATAATTTAAAACAAGTGAACATGCTGATTTGGAAAACACGCGTGCTCTAGTGGGCCCCCTCTATTTTGAATGGGCGAATCAGAATATAACATTTTGACATGCAGGCTCTGGGGAGTCAAACCACTTTCGTCTCCAGCGAGTCCAAAGTCAGCACCTGTAAGGTACAAGGACTAAAAACCTGAAACTTTAATCATCCCCCCTAAAACCTAGGCTGCGAGTTCAACCATGGTCCTAGTTTGAGCTAAAACCATCTTCATCCCTGAAAACGAAAACCTCCATATTTGCAAACCCTAACAATGGTGATCTATGGTTTTGGCACTGTTGCTCACATGAAACACGTTAGAAAATTCACAAACAATGATAATAATATGAATGTGCAAGCAAAAGGGATTTATATTACGAATTAAATAAGTTTGAGATCCAATAATTTTTCCAAAATAGGAGGATCGGATGAGGGTAATTCTGCGTGAGTTGGACTTATTTAAGGCCTGGGAATCATTCCTGGGACCTTCAATGAATGAATGGTTATCTTGGTTTGGATTAAGAAAGGCTGGAATTTTCTTTTTCAAAATTCACGATTTTTGACAATTCTTTGCAAATTTGTGTGGATCCTTCCAGGCAGTGTATCCCCCTGTAATTCTTGCTAATGTGTTCTTTAATTATAGAGGAGGGAGGAGACAAGAGAACAAAGGTAATGACAACCATAAACATGTGTTTTTAAAACCACGAACGATGTTTTGTAACTTTGCCAAAGACATGAAATCTTGTCTTTTTTTGAATTTGAATGAATATGGACATCAATGGCTTTCGAATGCCTTCAGTCTCTGCACTTCGATTAGACCTCTTATACATCCTTCGAATGGGTATTTAGATGTCTTTCAAATGGTCCATATGTACGCCTTATGCCCTCTCTGAATGGGCCACCAAGGTGTGTCCTTCGAATGGCTATCATGTGTGTTGAAGTGTGTACAACTGTTTCAAAGGGGGGCATTGCCCAGTTGAGGTTGGCACAAAGGCATCCTATGCCTTGTGGATGCTAGCATGAGGCAGGTCAAAGCATGCGTAAAAGAGGCCATTGCCTAGGCGAAGCTGGCACAAAGGTAGCCAATTTCTTGTGGGTCGAAGGAAACATTTTTTTCCTGGTGGATCAAAAGAAGCTTTTTTCCTGGTGGATCGAAGGAAAATCTGAAGGAGTCTTGGCCTTGTGTGCTGAAGGAAAGCTGAAGAGGGGGCCTTTGTATTGTGAATCAAAGGCCAATGAGAGGGGATTTTTTCCTTGTGAATCAAAGGCATGCTGATGGGTCTTTGCCTTGTGAAACTAAGGCAAGCATGAAGAAGCTATTTTCCTAATAGACCAAACAAGCATGAAGAGGAATACGTGCACTGATGACAAGCTAAGGGGCCTTTTGCCCAGTGGGAGCTTTGTGAACTAGGCTTGATCAAAGGATACTCAGCGCCTAATTGAAGCTAGTATACAGGAGTTCATTGCTGGTGAATCAAAACAAACTTGTAGGGGATTCTTGCTTTGTGCACAGAAGGCACGCATAAAGGGAGTATTTTCCTAGTCGAAGCATGAATCAAGCTTTCCCAAAAGAAATCAAATGCCAAAATGAAGCAGGAATCAAGCTTGTTCCAAAGAAATCAAAGGCCTAATCGAAGTAGGAATTAATCTTGCATGCAGGTAGCCATTGCATTGTGAATCAAGCTAGCATGTAAAGCCAATGGTGCAATCGAAGGATGTATGCAGGAGGCCATTGCCTTGTACCTGCTGGCATGAAGGAAGGTCCTGCCTTGTGAATTAAAGGCAAGCCTGAAACAACCAATGCGCAGTCCAAAGCCTTGTTATTTAAACTTGATCAAAGGGGGCCCATCACCCAATCGAAGCTTGTGATTCAGGCTTGCATCAAAGGAAGTTCAGCGCCCAATCAAAGCTTGCTCAGATGCCAATCGAAGTACCCTGTTCAGATGCCATTCGAAGGACATTGCTGAATTGCCAATCGAAAGACACTTTGCTAACATTAAAAAATTTCATTTTCTTTAGGCAAGTGCTTGTAACCACCCATATAAGAGACAAAACCTTGGTGTGATTGGTGGATCTGGAACTGACTGTTTAACGCTGGTTCGCGAAATGTCGCGGAAGCAAGAGTCGCCACCGTCTTTTATTTTCTCCAACATGGACAGGACAAAAGCACAGCAAAATTCCTTATGAGATAGTTTCTCGGTTCGGGAGGTAGATTTATAGAAAGGGAAGGTGTTAGCATCCTTTCTATCCATGGTTATCCATGGGCTCTTAGATACTTGCTCATTGTGTTTTCAAAAGTGTTTGCTTTTCAAAGTGTGGGTGAGTTTGAAAAAGTTTCTTTGAAAGTTTCAGATCGACTCTTGTATCAGTCCTCAAGAGTGTTTGAAAAATTATTTTGAAAGCTTTTTGAAAGTGTCAGTGTGAAAAGAGTTTTTGATTTGTTTTTTGAAATAGAGCAAGTATCTACGAGTCATCTACCTACCCTAAGGAATTAGGCTGTGTAAATGTCCTTAAGGTAGTGCCATCCCACCATTGAGAGGTAGGTAGCACCACCGTTGGAGGTGTTCGGGTCAATTCGAGTTTTAGGGACAGTGTGGTCACCAGAGCAACAATAGGACACCTTAGAAGCTACCCTTATGCCATGGGTCATGGACATAAGGACTTACTAAAACGTCCTATACTCGACGACCACGTTTCAAGGGCAAGGCAACAGTGAGGCGTACCCTAAGAGTGGTGTGTGAATTTGTGTGTCATTTCATGTTATGTTTTATCTTGTACGTGTATCATGGTGATCTACGCTTGTTTTTAATTTAGGCCATACATTCTTTCATGCAATTATAATTAAAAGTGCGGAAATTAAAGTGCGGAAAGTAAAATCCTACGCTATTACAAGGCGCGGGTCTATACATCGCCAAATTAACAAAGACCCGTTTGATAAAAGATGCGGAAAGTAAAACCTAGTTACTATTACATGGCTTGAACAATTACATAATATTCACAAGAAAATAAATAAGAATAAATGCGCGAAAAGAAATTAAAGTTGAACGTTCGAGGGCGTTGGACCCTTTTAAAATTAAATTGAAATTAAAAGTTAATTAATTATTAAATTATAAGAAAAGAAATGTTTTTTAGTTTTGTATTTATGAGAAAGAAAAATTAAAATTAAATAGAAACCCTAATTCTAAGTTGTTTTTAATTATTAATGAAAGATATTAAAATTTAGCCTAATTTACTCTAATTAATTATTTTACATATTTGTTTACAAAATAAATTAGTAATTAATAATAATGATAGTGGTGAGAAAATTATTTGTTAAAAAAGAAGTTAAAAACCCTAATTCTACATATTTTAATTTGTTTAAGAAAAAGATTTAAGTTTTAAAATCTAATTTAACTAAATAATTAATGTACATTATTTACAAAAAAATATTTAATAAGTAAATTAATTAATATATTTTAGTTTCTGATTTTTAGATTATGAAAATTAATTATTGGAATTTAAAGAAAACAATTAAAAACAATTAAAAGAATAAAAAGGAAAATCAAATAAAAAAATAAAAATGTGCAAACCATGGGGGTGTCTGGCCCTTTTTGGAGGTAAATTGGAAGCATTTTGGCCCACTGACTACAAGCCCTTTTTGACTTTTTGTGCTTGCGTGTGGATCCATTGACTAGCGTGTATGGTGAACCTCTTTTGTGGCCTTCAGATTGAAACTCATGGGCGCGTGGCAGGCTTGGATGTGGGGTTGTATGGTAGGACGTTGATAGCATGCTGCATATGAACACGTTACAACAAAAATTATCAAGTATATGGGGGGACCTGGGAATCGAACCCAGGTCCCAGTACCTGCAGGACACATCAGCTGCCAACTGAACTAACGCGCGTGTTTGTAATATGAGTGGAACACAAATAATATGTATGAAGAAACAACGTTATCCTGAAACAATCAAAAACGCGCTAATATTTAAATCATCCAACCACGTTCAAACACCTCAGCGTCTCCTTCCTTTTTGTACCTGTAACACAATCAAATAGCGGGGGTTTTAAACCCCCACTAAACAAGACCAGGAAAAATAGCGATTAGACAATGGGAAAATATAAATTGGGCGCGAGGTGTGAGTTTGTCTCGCCTTGAGGTCACGAATCCATTGGCATAGGTTTTAGGATCCAATTTTTCCATATACAGAAAGCCCTATTTTTGAGCTTCTGAAAACCTAGAAAGCGTTAATGGAAGATTTTGATATAGGCATTATTAGTTCAATTAAATAGTGCCATTAGCTTCAGAACATCATTGTTAGTAAGAATCAACCATTAAAATACATGAACAATGCATGAAAAGTAAAACACGATTATGGAAAAGTTTGAAAAGAAAGCAATTCTGTTCTACCAATTCTTTGTGCGTGGAGACTGGAAAGGGATTGAGGCACGTTCAAGGAAGTCCCAGCAAACGTTTGGAATAGGTTTTAGGCTTGGAATCACGCTGTAACTATGTTTTCAGTTTTCAAAACTTTGATGAAAATTTGCAATTTGGTTCTTGGTTTTCTGCGCAACTTTTGTGTCTATGAGCATTAGGTTAACTTGTGTATAAGTATCTGGATGCAATTAGGTCAAAACCAAGCCCAAAGATCCATTGATTTAATGATTCAATATTTGATTTTGTTCACATCTTTTTTCAATCTTTTTCCATGCCAATCATGCCAAATATGGAAGATATTGTCCCTTTTGATTGATGCACGAGATCTCTTACATGTGAGGAGGATATTTGCTACATAAAAAGATTTAAAAAACATGATTTAGTATTTTTCTTATATTTAAATTTAATTAAATGAATTAATGATAATAAAAATTCAAATAATTAATCAAAAATAAGAAAATAAATCCCTTTGAGCTTAATGGGTCGTGCATAGCCTTTGAGTAATGATTCATGAAAGAAATTGAGGCCCATTAGCATTTTTGAAGCCTTTTGTGCAAAGTTGACTTTTCAAAATTCCCAAACATTTCCCAACTTCTACAAGGCATAGATTGCTCAATTTTTAAGCTTGGATCATTTTCTTGGACATTTTGGAAAGGTCTTGAATTCCTCTAAACAATGTCTTTGGTCCCATGTCATTTTGATTTACCAATCTCAAGTTATGGTCTTTGACTTAAAGTGCCTTTTTGTTGACTTTTGAAAATGACCTATAATGTTGAAATTGACAACTTTTTGTGAGAGCATTTCTTGGACTTGAAGTGTGAAGATGAGTTGTAGGAAATTTCATTCTCTTCAAAATGAGCTTTGGATGGAATTTTTCTGATAAACCATGAGGAAATTATGCCCTGGTCAATTTGCAGTTGACTTTTTCAACTGTCCAAAAATAGAAACTTTTGCATCTTGAGACTTTTTTGAGCTATACTTTGAGAATCATGATCAAGAATTGATCAAATGATGTTTGTGGCTTCAAAATAAGATGTTGACCAAAAATTTTGACTTTTGACTGTCAAATGACCATTTTGCCCCTGCAGTTGACTGTGAAGCATTTAGGGTTTTTGACTGTGCAACTTGATGCTGTGAGTCTTGAAACTTGGCATATGAATGCTTGACAATGTATATAGGTATGTGGGACTTGTTTGGACCCCTGAAAACTTCAATTTCTTTGCCAGAACCAAAACCCTAATTTTGACTGTGTTAGGAGGTAATTGGACTGTGCAACCCTGGAGAGATTTTGAACCATGATCTTGGCAAATCTTTGAAGAATATGGGAGGGAAAATTTTGGGGTACAACAGTTGCCCCTGTTCAATCTTCTTAGACCTGAGGATGTAGATTGGCTGGCGTGGCTTTCGTAATCTGAAGGTGGAAGATGATTGAACACTAGAGTGCCCAGAAATTTGCACTCACATAGTAGAATGCCAGCAGTGTGATAGCGGGAATGGGCTTACAGATGCCATTTGGAGAGATGATGGATAGGAGAGATGGGCTTATAGATGCCATCGGGAGGTTGTCGATCACGTAAGAGATTCCTTAGCGAGAACTTGCGTACCTGAGAAAGAAAATAGTTACCTGGCCTGTTACAGGAGTTGATCTTCAACTTCTTTATGTAGATGTGCCCTGGCTGGACACAGGAATAGAATCTTTAAACTCTTTAGACGTGCCCTGACAAGATACAGGAATCGAGTCCGGAGAATATAGTCGTCCACAGATACACCCTGGTAAGATACATGAATCGGATCCTCGAACTCTTCAGATGTGCCCTGGCAAGATATAGGAATTGAGTCTGGTAATGTTAGTCGTCAACAGATACACCCTGGTAAGATACAGGAATCGGATCCTCAAACTCTTCAGACGTGCCCTAGAAAGATACAGGAATCGAGTCTGGTATTAGTCGTCAACAGATACACCCTGGCAAGATACAGGAATCGGATCTTCGAACTCTTCAGACGTTCCCTGGCAGGACACAGGAATCGAGTCTGGTAATGTTAGTCGTCAACAGATACACCCTGGCAAGATACAGGAATCAAATCCTCAAACTCTTCAGACGTGCCCTGGCAAGATACAGGAATCGAGTCTGGTATTGTTAGTCGTCAACAGATACACCCTGGCAAGATACAGGAATTGGATCCTCAAACTCTTCAGACGTGCCCTGGTAAGATACAGGAATCGAGTCTGGTATTGTTAGTCGTCAACAGATACACCCTGGCAAGATACAAGAATCAGATCCTCAAACTCTTCAGACGTGCCCTGGCAAGATACAGGAAACGAGTCTGGTATTGTTAGTCGTCAACAGATACACCCTGGCAAGATACAGGAATCGGATCCTCAAACTCTTCAGACGTGCCCTGGCAAGATACAGGAATCAAGTCTGGTAATGTTAGTCGTCAACAGATACACCCTGGCAAGATACAGGAATCAGATCCTCAAACTCTTCAGACGTGCCCTGGCAAGATACAAGAATCGAGTCTGGTAATGTTAGTCGTCAACAGATACACCCTGGCAAGATACAGGAATCGGATCCTCAAACTCTTCAGACGTGCCGTAGCAGGATACAGGAATCGAGTCTGGTAATCAGTCGTCAACAGATACACCCTGGCAAGATACAGGAATCAGATCTTTAGTTGCGACTGTTGATAGTAATTATCTTTATACTGATCTTTTGTCCTGAAAAGACAAAACGTTAGTTGTATGTGATGTCATGATGTATGACATGCGTGATGTTCTCAGAATAAGTGAGATTGTAGGTTCATGATGCGTGTATGCATGCTATAATGTATGAAGATGTGATGAATGTATGTGTTTTTCGTCTAGGAAAGTAAATCCTTGACGAGTGCCGGGAAGTTAAATCCTGGGCTTGATGTTGAAGAGTAGTGTTCTTCATTTCCACTGGGGGTGGTAGTTGCAAGAATACCGGTAGGAGACGATGACTCCGTTGGGGAATAAGTTTGGAGATTACTCTGCGGGGGAAAATTACTCTAGCGATCTTGCTGGGGAACGATACTCTATGGGAAGAGAGGTACTTTGCTGAGATTGATGATGACTCCGCTGGGGATACCATTGCTGTGTTGAAAGTTTTAATAGACTCCGCTGGGGATAGGAAGACTTCGCCGAGGACGATCTTTCCATGGCTTTTGGCTGAGGATACCCCAATTATATCCTGGTAAGGAAATAACCTTTGAATAAAGCTGGGAGACGCGTTCGTGCTCTGTGGAGGATAAGCTTCCAGAATCTACTGGGGATAAGCTTCCTGCTGGGGAGATGGATTCCACTTTCCTGGGGAAACTTTCGGACTGGACTCTCCTGGGGAAATTTTGAGATGTATTGGGGAAGTGGCTCCACTAAATGTCTGGTATACTGCCAGGGAACAGTCTTAGATCAAGAATATCGGGGATGCTTATTAAGAATGTTTGTATACTCTGCTGAAGAATGTTGAGATCTGCCGGGGGATAATTCAACTTCCTTGAGGCTGGCGGTATAACTTTGTTTGGGGAGAGTATGTTGATTTGCTGGCTCACTCTCTGGGGAATTAAGAGATCTTGGTTGCATTCTTCAGCCGAACTTACCTTGGTACCTTGGTGGACAGAGCAATTAGATCGCTTAGACAACTCATTATTGCCCCTGTTTCTAACGTTACCTGTAATTAATCCTTTATTTCGTATGCAAATATTTATGAGTTAGCAATTATTATCAAATGCATATATCACAAATTGAACATTGGACGTTCTTCGCAAAACAAAACAGAAAAAAGAAAAACAATTGGTAATTGATCTAAAAAGTGAACTTTGCATTGATTTTGAATTTGCTTGTGAATAGGCGTTTATGTACAAGAGGCTGACGTCCTAGTAAGAGAACACCGCCGAACAACAGAGTTTATACAATTTTTCTGAAAAAGGGAAAACAAAACAGCTATGTGAAAAGAATAATCCCACTGGGTTCCAACTCTGCTATCGCCTTTATATCTTCGAGCGTCTCATCACTTTGCTGCTCAGTTGACGATGAAGCTGATTGATCGATGCCGTTTGAACTTGACAGTTGATACCGGATTCTGGATGTAAAGTGATCCAATGAGACATAGTATTACGCTTTAATCCCTAACTTTTGCCTGGACCGCCCTTTCGGGTTTTCAGTCCACCGGGATACCCATTTTTGCCCAAGCCGCCTTTTCAGGTTTTCAACTTGCCGGGTGTACAGATTTTTTCATTTCATCCCTCATTTTGCCCGAACCCTTTTGGTTCGCCGGGAAGCCCTAATTTTTGCCTAGGTATGTCAACCTAGCGGGTCTTTTATCATGCGTAGTATCTTTTTACTATGTCTGCATTGGCGGGGTGAGGAAGGTCGTCACCATCTATGGTGGTTAGAATCATGGCTCCTCCTGAGAACACATGTTTAACCACAAATGGCCCTTCGTACGTAGGGGTCCATTTGCCCCTGGGATCAATTTAAGGAAGAATGATGCGTTTGATTACCAGGTCCCCAACTTGATACTCTTGTGGTCTGACTTTCTTGTTAAATGCCCTGATCATCCGTTTTTGGTACGTTTGACCATGACATATGGCAGTGAGTCTATTTTCGTCAATTAGATTTAGCTGATCAAGTCGTGTCTGGATCCAGTCATCTTCGCTCAGATCTGCATCCTTCATTATCCGGAGAGAGGGTATCTGCACTTCGATCGGTAAGACTGCCTCCATGCCGTAGACCAAAGAAAAGGGAGTTGCCCCGGTTGACGTTCTTGCTGAGGTACGGTACCCATGAAGAGCAAACGGTAACATCTCGTGCCAATCTTTATAGGTCACTGTCATCTTCTGCACAATCTTCTTGATATTCTTATTCGCTGCTTCTACAGCCCCATTCATCTTCGGCCGGTAAGGAGAAGAGTTGTGGTGCTGTATCTTGAATTGCTCGCAGAGTTCATTGATCATCTTGTTATTAAGATTGGTACCGTTGTCTGAAATGATCCTTTCCGGGACGCCGTATCGACAGATCAGGTTATGCCGAATGAACCGTGCCACGACATTCTTGGTTACGGTAGCATAGGAAGTTGCCTCAACCCACTTTGTGAAGTAATCAATCGCTACTAGGATGAAGCGATTCCCGTTGGATGCCGTAGGTTTAATCTCGCCGATCATATCAATGCCCCACATTGCAAAAGGCCAAGGTGCAGTCAAAACATTCAGGGGAACTGGAGGAATGTGCACCTTATCTGCGTAAATCTAGCACTTATGACATGTCCGAGAATGTTGGTAGCAGTCGGCTTCCATTATGGACCAGAAATATCCTACCCGGAGGATCTTCTTCGCCATAGTGTGTCCACTGGAATGCGTTCCGAAGGTACCTTCATGTAGCTCTGCCATGATCCTTTCTGCTTCAGTATTATCCACACAACGCAGTAAGGTCGAATCATGGTTTCGCTTGTACAGAATGCCGTTGCTGAGGAAGAACTTTGCTGCGAACCTTCTCAAGAACTTCTTGTCATTGACAGATGCACCTTCAGGGTATTCCTGAGCTTCCAAGTACCTTTTCACCTCATGGTACCAAGGTTTCTCAGTTACTACCTCAGCCTCAAGATCACAACAATATGCAGGTTCGTCCAGTTTCCAGATGATGATCCGGGGAGCCTCATTGTCCCATTTGACTTTGAACATGGAAGACATCGTAGCCAACGTGTCCGCCAACTGATTCTCCTCTCTTGGGAAATGTTCAAAAGTTATCTCTGTGAAATGGGGGATCAAAGTCAACACACACTCTTTGTAAGGAATAAGATTCGGATGTTTCGTATCCCACTCGCCTTTGATCTGATTGATCATGAGAGCGGAATCTCCGAAGACACTCAGAAACTTGATCCTTAAGTCAATCGCAGCTTGAAGACCCATGATACATGCCTCATACTCCGCCATGTTGTTGGTGCAGTTGAAACATAGCCGGGCAGTGAGTGGAGTATGAGTGCCTTGAGGGGATATGATCACAGCGCCGATACCGTTACCCAAAGCGTTGGAGGCTTCGTCAAAGTGCATAGACCATCGGGATCCTTCCTCAGGTCCTTCATCCGGTCCAGGTACTTCATAATCAGTCACTATCATGATGCTCTCATCTGGAAACTCAAAATTCATTGACTGATAGTCGTCTACTGCCTGATGTGCCAAGTGATCTGCCAATACACTTCCTTTGATAGCTTTCTGGGTCATATACTGGATGTCGTATTCTGTCAAGATCATTTGCAATCTTGCTATTCTCCCAAACAGAGCAGGCTTTTCGAATATATACTTTATTGGATCCATCTTTGAAATCAATAGAGTAGTGTGAGTCAGCATATACTGTCTCAGCCGGCGAGCAACCCATACCAAAGCGCAACAAGTTTTCTCGAGCAGTGAGTATCGGGTCTCACAGTCGGTAAACTTTTTGCTAAGGTAATAAATGGCGTGCTCTTTTCGGCCAGACTCGTCATGCTGCCCCAACACAAACCCTATTGAGCTGTCAAGTACTGTCAAGTATAGTATCAGAGGTCTCCCTTTAACCGGTGGCATAAGAATGGGTGGTTCTTGGAGATACTCTTTGATTCTGTCAAAAGCGGCCTGACATTCATCGTTCCAACATACTACCTGATCTTTCTTCAGCAGCTTGAAGATTGGTTCACAAGTAGCAGTTAGGTGCGAGATGAATCGGGCAATGTAATTCAGACGTCCTAGAAAGCCTCTGACTTCTTTCTCTGTCTTAGGAACTGGCATCTCTTGTATGGCCTTAACCTTGGCAGGGTCCACTTGAATACCCTTGTCACTCACAACGAAGCCTAGCAACTTTCCAGATCTTACCCCGAAGGTGCACTTGTTCGGGTTTAACCTCAGCTTGTACAATTTTAGACGGTCAAACAGTTTCTGTAGATGGTCAAGGTGTTCCTCCTCAGTTTGAGACCTTGCAATCATATCATCGACATACACTTCAATCTCATGGTGGATCATGTCATGAAATAAAGCAACCATGGCACGTTGGTAGGTTGCCCCAACATTTTTCAACCCAAAAGGCATGACCTTGTAGCAGAAGGTGCCCCACTGAGTAACAAAGGTAGTCTTTTCCATATCTTCAGGAGCCATCTTGATCTGATTATAACCTGAAAAACCATCCATGAAGGAGAACACCTTGTGCTGAGCAGTATTGTCAACCAGAACGTCAATGTGAGGTAGGGGGAAGTCATCCTTGGGGCTGGCCCTGTTCAAATCCCTGTAGTCAACACACATTCTGACCTTACCATCTTTCTTCGGTACCGGCACCACATTGGCAACCCACTGAGGGTAAGAAGTCACTGCAAGAAACCTGGCATCGAATTTCTTCATAACCTCAGCTTTGATCTTCTCGGACATCTCTGGACGCATACGGCGGACCTTTTGCTTTACCGGAGGGCAGTCTTCCTTGGTAGGCAAGTGATGGACCACAATGTCGGTATCTAACCCAGGCATGTCTTCGTAGGACCAGGCAAAGATCTCCACATAATCATGCAACATCTGGATCAACCGTTGTTTTACGCTGAGCTCCAGATTGACACCAATCTTAACTTCCTTTCTATCTGTCTCAGTACCCAGATTTACCGTTTCCACTGGCTCTTCATGTGGCTGAATGGCCCTCTCTTCCTGGAGTAACAGTCTTGCAAGCTCGCCAGGCACTTCGCAATCATCTTCACCTTCGTCTTCGGCTAAGTTGATCGGATTTTTGAAGTCATAACTGGCAGTAGCAGAGTCGTTACCAGTGAGATCCAGAGTGGATTGAAACCTGTATGGGTGAGTGTGTGTAAATACAGCTGTTTTGCAATGTATAAAGAAAGAAAGAAAGAAAGGGAGCACAAGATTTGAAATGCGAAAAACGTCCAATGTCTTTATTCATGATATATGGAAATGACAGTTAATAAGCCATCACAAATGAAGCCACGGTGCCCCGGGTAAGACACCGGGCCGGAAAGTTTCAATTTATTGTTCATTACAAAATAAAAACAAAGGAATTCATTACTGCGTAACAAAAGTAACAGGTATGTGATCTTTTGCGGTCCAATTGGTCAGTCCACCATCAGTCGTCGGGTAAATCCAGCTATCGAACTCTGATTCCTCCACATCGCTTTCTATAGCATTCACTCCTGGGTTGGTGATGACCACGGGAGGTCTTCCGATCCTAGCTTTGCGTACAGCCCTCTGAGCCTCTGCAGTAAAACCCAGCCCAAACTTGTCAGTCTTTGGTGTAAAATCAGGGAGCCTTCCCCAGTTAGCACATTCACCTTTCTCAATTACAGCCCGGGCGTCCCTTAAGGAGGCCATCTTCAAAGGAGAACCCTCTTCAGTTACTGCTTCTGCTGCTGCCAATGTTGGAGGTACCTCTTCAAAATGTTGAAAGGGGGTTTCAATAAACTCCCCGTCCATCTCAATATACCGGAAGGAATTCAAGTGACTAACCATGTATTCTTCCTCCCCCTGTACTGTAACGATCTTCCCTCTGACAGGGTATTTGAGCTTCTGGTTTAGAGTGGAGGTCACTGCCCCAGCTTTGTGAATCCAAGGTCGACCCAGCAAACAGGAATAAGATGGACGAATGTCCATCACATAGAACGTTGAGTCAAATACTTGAGAACCCACACGAATAGGAATGTCTACCTCACCATGAACCATCCTCTTCGACCCGTCAAAGGCTCGGACAATGATGTTACTAGGCTTCAACTCCAGGCCCTGACAATCCAACCGGTCTAAGGCCTTCTTGGGCAATACATTTAGGGAAGAACCGGTGTCCACCAACACGTGTGCAAGAGTAGTGCGCCTGCATTCTATGGAGACATGCAGGGCATCATTGTGGTTCTTTCCCTTAGCGGTAAGATCAGCATCCGAGAAACCCAAACCATTGTCAGCTGTCAGATTGGCCACACAGTCAGTGAATTGATCTGCAGAGGTCTCTCGTGGCACATGGGCCGTCTTCAGAAATGAAATCAGGGCCTTGGCGTGGGCCTCTGAACACAACAGCAATGATAGCATAGAGATCTTGGAGGGGGTATGCCCCAGCTTTTCAACGACGTTGAAGTCGCTCTTCTTGATTATCTTAATAATTTCCTCCATCTCTTGCTGGGAGGCTTCAACATTTACAGTCTTCGGTGCCTCCATCCGGACAGGCTCATCATCAATCCCTTTGCCCCGAGTATTAGATGACTCGGCAGCAGGGGTATAAACTGGATCAGAAGTGGAAATAGGCGCACTTGCAGGCGTAATTATGAGAGGTCTTCGAATAACTGGTGGCGCAATGTCAGGCGAGAAGAGCCTGCCACTGCGAGTTACTTTAGCTGGACCGGTGATGTTACTGATACCGGTGTTGGTGTTGAACTCCTGCTTCACTCCAAGCACATACACATCTGCCCCATAGTGCCATGGGACAGCCTTGTCAGATTCATAGGGGAGGGGCCCTGGAACAGTAATAATGATGGGTGCAACGGTCATGATTTTAACTGGCTTCCTCGGGGGAGCCTTGGTAGGATTATTGAAAATTGTGACGACAGATACTTCTTCGACGGGAACAAAAGGAACATCGGTCTTCTTGAACAGAATCTCCTTGCTATCCATTAGGCTTTGGATGCCTGACTTCAGCAACGGACAACCAGTAGGGGAAACAACACACAGAAGGCAACCCTTGCTACAACCCGGAAATAAACCGGCTAGCAACAGGTTCCTCTTAACAGTCATCAAAGGGGTAGCAACATCATCCACAGAAACGGAATACAAGTCTTCCTCAATGGCATTTACTCCATGCTGGGGCATTGGAGCAGTCACAACGTTGGGCCTTTCAGGTGCCTCAAACTGTATCTCCTTCGCATCGATAAGGTCTTGAACCTTATTCCTTAGGGCCCAACAATCATCAGTAGAATGCCCCGGGCTATCGGAGTGATAAGCACAACGGGCATTTGGATTATACTTCGGAGAGGTCGTATTCACAACCTTCGGAGCCTCTCTGATGGTCGCCAAGTTGGTCGATAGCAGTTGCGGCAAGATTTGTGACAAGGTCATACTAAGCCGAGTATACTCTCTTCTGGGTCTCTCATCCCTTGGTTGGTTAGGTTGCCGAGGAGCGGCAGCAGGCTTAGCAATCACCACCGCGTTGACAGTTTGGCGGCGCTCTGGTTTGTCTTGCCTCCTAGGCCCATACACAGCACTGGCTTCCTTTTTAAAAGGCTTTTTCTCAGAACTTGAAGATGCACCCTTCTGAATTTTTCCTGATTTCATACCAGCCTCTATCCTTTCCCCAGTTAGAATGAGATCTGTGAACCCTGCAGATGAATTACCAATGAGATGGTTGAAGAACGGCCCGGATAGGGTCCCCAAGAACACATCCACTAGCTCACGGTCGGTTAATGGTGGCTGCACCCTGCCATCCAGGTCCCTCCATTTCTGCGCATACTCTTTAAAACCTTCTCCCGATCCTAGCGACATACCCTGGAGTTGGGTACGTGTAGGAGCGAGGTCGGCATTATACTGATACTGCTTGTAAAAAGCAGTAGCCAACTCCTCCCAGTTACGAACCTTGGTTCCATCCAACTGATAGAACCATTCGAGATGAGTCCCTGAAAGACTCTCCTGGAAGAAATGGATCCACAAGTTCTTGTCCATAATGTACGGTTGAATCTTCCGCACATAAGATCTGAGATGTAGCTTAGGGCAGGACGCCCCGTCATACTTTGCGAAAGATGGTGCTTTGAACTTGTGTGGGATGACCACACCAGAAGATAGACCCAAGTCTCCGAAATCCAAACCAGGCACTTGTTGAATTTCCATGGCATTCAGACGGTCTTCCAACTGCTTGTACCTGTCTTCAGCTGGAGGATACTGCTCCTTATTAAAATAAGTCTCGTTGTCAGAGACCACCGGACTAGGAACTCTTCCCCCCTGGGGACTGCCTTTGCCTACAGAAGAACCAGTTTGATCAACCTCATTCTGCAGTGTGTTACCAAACCTCCGGCCCGTGTTGAATAGAACAGTTCTCTTCTTCTTCTTCTTGACCAGCAGAGCCTTCAGTTCCTCCTGACCTTGGGCCAAACTCATAATCAGCTCTTGGAATTGGGCGTTCTGAGCCTGAAGGGCCTTGATGGACTGCTCGGTATATGATTCAGGGTTCATGATGCTGAAATAAACAGCGAAGAACATTAAGCAACTTGAAAAGAAGAGTACCTGCTATGCATATGATGAATGATATGTGTATGATTTATGTTTTCAAAGACAATCGAGAATCAACTTTGTAAACAAAAAGGAACACACTTCATTAGATTCAACTTTGAAATTCAAATTGTTCAACAGATTGCCCTTAGGCATTACATAAAATGAAAATACTGAAAAGGGAAATAAAAACTGCAAAAGATCCTCCAAAGCTCATCAGTGATCCCATGGTCTCCTCTTCTCAGTACGGATGTAGTCATTCAGAGCTCGCTCGTTCTCCAACTGCTTTGTCAGCTTATGGATCTTCAATTCCTGCTCGTTGAACTTTTCCCGATAAGAATCCCGTTCTTCTCGCAGTTGCGCCCAAGACCTCTTTAGTGTATCAATATCAGTAGGTATCTGAGGAGGGAGGACAGTTGGAGGAGCCCCATCCTTATCAGGATATTCAAGAATGACGGGTCTGACAGCTTCATATGGCATACCTAACTTCTGAGCACGGATGCGGACCCATTTGCAGTAGGCTTCCATAGGTAGGGAAGTCTTTGGTCCCAACTCTTGTGGGTCAGCTTTTTGTGAATTTTGTCCCAAGCTTTGATGAACCTACGATGCAGCTCGTCACTATCTACCTGAAACTCAAAACTGATGTGAGGCACCAACATCTCATGAGGCCCTGCTCTTCTGGCTCTTCCAAACTGTCGGAGAGCTAGACATGGATTATAAGAGATCCCTCCTTGGGTGCCAATCAAAGGAACATTAGGATATTCTCCGCAACGATCAATAACAGCTACCTCATCCAAACCTCTGAGAGTCCAAATGATGTCATTATCAGTGAGAGACATTAACCTATGAGCCCAACCTCTTCCTTCTTTGTTCTTCAGCACGAACTTAGGGAGGTGCGAAATAAACCACCTTACTAACAAAGGAATACAGCACCACAGAGTTCCTCGTCTTCGGGCAGTACGAGCATAAAGTTGTTGCAGGATATCACCCAAGAGAGTGGGCACAGGGTTCCGGGACATGAAGATCCTTATGGCAGTGACGTTAATGAAGTTATCAGGATTAGGAAACAAGACTAGACCATAGATTAAGAGAGCCAGAATGTCTTCATACGCCCTAAAGTCCAAGTCATTCCAGGAACTGTTAGCTTTAGCAATCAGAAACTTGGCCAAGAAACCCTTAACTCCGCTTCTAGTCACCCAGTTGTCCATTACCTCTTCGTGGGTCAAGGGCAGAGCTGCAGCAATCTCCTCAAGCCTAAGAGTCTTTTCACAACCAGTGTAGGGGGTCTGATCCAAGATAGGGATACCAAGCAAATCAGAGAACTCTTCCAGGGTAGGGACCAACTGGAAGTCTTGAAAGGTGAAGCACTGGTACAGGGGGTTATAAAACTGGGTCAGGACACTCATCAGTTGTTGGTCCCACTTTGCCGTGACTAAACTGAGAAGAGAACCATGCCTCTGGATGAAGGAAGTAGTATTTGGAATTCTGCTAACCAACTCTTCAAGTAACTCAGGTGGGTGAACAAAGTTAAACCGGATAGTGTTCCTTCGCATAGGCATCATGATGTCCTACAAAACAGAGCAAAGGTGAAACCCTCTTGTCTTTGAAATGGTCAGTCCTTATGCAGGATGCATGCAATGTTTATGATGGCATGATGTTATGATAAAGCACACCACAAATATTCACAAAGGCAAACATGATAAGGCACACAAGTCATACAAGACAAGCCCTTAGAGTTTAGGCCAGCATGGGGTCTAGGTATTACCCTCTTTCAGTTTTTGGTTAAGACATGTCCTATAAGAAGTAACCGGGTTCTAGAGGATCCCAATATCACTGACTACCCTCAATCGGTCATAACTCCAGCGTCGCAATCTTTTCTTGCGGCCAGAACCATCGCGAGAGTTTAGCCTCAATGGGTGTAGCATACTGCTACTGTTCTATGGCCAAGTTGGGTCAAATTAGGGTTCTAAGGTCGGTTGGTGCTTAATGACTCCTCAGAAGACCCATATTCTCCTCGTTGCAACACAAGGGATATCGGTATAGACCAAGGTGCCACACCAATGTAGCCACTGCTTCACCCGTGTCGGTCTACGCCGGACAGGTCCCTCACAACTTATGCTACCTAAAAGGGTATTCCCCAGATCCGGGTTAGGATCTATGAAACTCCAAGACAAGCCCACAATAATAAAGCAAACAAACACAGCAATTGAAAACACAAGTGATCTTAGTCCTAAGGTACACCTCACTTTATAATCTCCCCAGCAGAGTCTCCAGTTCTGTGATCGGTGGATCTGGAACTGACTGTTTAACGCTGGTTCGCGAAATGTCGCGGAAGCAAGAGTCGCCACCGTCTTTTATTTTCTCCAACATGGACAGGACAAAAGCACAACAAAATTCCTTATGAGATAGTTTCTCGGTTCGGGAGGTAGATTTATAGAAAGGGAAGGTGTTAGCACCCTTTCTATCCATGGTTATCCATGGGCTCTTAGATACTTGCTCATTGTGTTTTCAAAAGTGTTTGCTTTTCAAAGTGTGGGTGAGTTTGAAAAAGTTTCTTTGAAAGTTTCAGATCGACTCTTGTATCAGTCCTCAAGAGTGTTTGAAAAATTGTTTTGAAAGCTTTTTGAAAGTGTCAGTGTGAAAAGAGTTTTTGATTTGTTTTTTGAAATAGAGCAAGTATCTACGAGTCATCTACCTACCCTAAGGAATTAGGCTGTGTAAATGTCCTTAAGGTAGTGCCATCCCACCATTGAGAGGTAGGTAGCACCACCGTTGGAGGTGTTCGGGTCAATTCGAGTTTTAGGGACAGTGTGGTCACCAAAGCAACAGTAGGACACCTTAGAAGCCACCCTTATACCATGGGTCATGGACATAAGGACTTACTAAAACGTCCTATACTCGACGACCACGTTTCAAGGGCAAGGCAACAGTGAGGCGTACCCTAAGAGTGGTGTGTGAATTTGTGTGTCATTTCATGTTATGTTTTATCTTGTACATGTATCATGGTGATCTACACTTGTTTTTAATTTAGGCCATACATTCTTTCATACAATTATAATTAAAAATGCGGAAATTAAAGTGCGGAAAGTAAAATCCTACGCTATTATAAGGCGCGGGTCTATACATCGCCAAATTAACAAAGACCCGTTTGATAAAAGATGCGGAAAGTAAAACCTAGTTACTATTACATGGCTTGAACAATTACATAATATTCACAAGAAAATAAATAAGAATAAATGCGCGAAAAGAAATTAAAGTTGAGCGTTCGAGGGCGTTGGACCCTTTTAAAATTAAATTGAAATTAAAAGTTAATTAATTATTAAATTAAAAGAAAAGAAATGTTTTTTAGTGTTGTATTTATGAGAAATAAAAATTAAAATTAAATAGAAACCCTAATTCTAAGTTGTTTTTAATTATTAGTGAAAGATATTAAAATTTAGCCTAATTTACTCTAATTAATTATTTTACATATTTGTTTACAAAATAAATTAGTAATTAATAATAATGACAGTGGTGAGAAAATTATTTGTTAAAAAAGAAGTTAAAAACCCTAATTCTACATATTTTAATTTGTTTAAGAAAAAGATTTAAGTTTTAAAATCTAATTTAACTAAATAATTAATGTACATTTATTTACAAAAAAATATTTAATAAGTAAATTAATTAATATATTTTAGTTTCTGATTTTTAGATTATGAAAATTAATTATTGGAATTTAAAGAAAACAATTAAAAACAATTAAAAGAATAAAAAGGAAAATCAAATAAAAAAATAAAAATGTGCAAACCATGGGGGTGTCTGGCCCTTTTTGGAGGTAAATTGGAAGCATTTTGGCCCACTGACTACAAGCCCTTTTTGACTTTTTGTGCTTGCGTGTGGATCCATTGACTAACATGTATGGTGAACCTCTTTTGTGGCCTTCAGATTGAAACTCATGGGCGCGTGGCAGGCTTGGATGTGGGGTTGTATGGTAGGACGTTGATAGCATGCTGCATATGAACACGTTACAACAAAAATTATCAAGTATATGGGGGGACCTGGGAATCGAACCCAGGTCCCAGTACCTGCAGGACACATCAGCTGCCAACTGAACTAACGCGCGTGTTTGTAATATGAGTGGAACACAAATAATATGTATGAAGAAACAACGTTATCCTGAAACAATCAAAAACGCGCTTATATTTAAATCATCCAACCACGTTCAAACACCTCAGCGTCTCCTTCCTTTTTGTACTTGTAACACAATCAAATAGCGGGGGTTTTAAACCCCCACTAAACAAGACCAGGAAAAATAGCGATTAGACAATGGGCAAATATAAATTGGGCGCGAGGTGTGAGTTTGTCTCGTCTTGAGGTCACGAATCCATTGGCATAGGTTTTAGGATCCAATTTTTCCATATACAGAAAGCCCTATTTTTGAGCTTCTGAAAACCTAGAAAGCGTTAATGGCAGATTTTGATATAGGCATTATTAGTTCAATTAAATGGTGCCATTAGCTTCAGAACATCATTGTTAGTAAGAATCAACCATTAAAATACATGAACAATGCATGAAAAGTAAAACACGATTATGGAAAAGTTTGAGAAGAAAGCAATTCTGTTATACCAATTCTTTGTGCGTGGAGACTGGAAAGGGATTGAGGCACGTTCAAGGAAGTCCCAGCAAACGTTTGGAATAGGTTTTAGGCTTGGAATCACGTTGTAACTATGTTTTCAGTTTTCAAAACTTTGATGAAAATTTGCAATTTGGTTCTTGGTTTTCTGCGCAGCTTTTGTGTCTATGAGCATTAGGTTAACTTGTGTATAAGTATCTGAATGCAATTAGGTCAAAACCAAGCCCAAAGATCCATTGATTTAATGATTCAATATTTGATTTTGTTCACATCTTTTTTCAATCTCTTTCCATGGCAATCATGCCAAATATGGAAGATATTGTCCCTTTTGATTGATGCACGAGATCTCTTACATGTGAGGAGGATATTTGCTACATAAAAAGATTTAAAAAATATGATTTAGTATTTTTCTTATATTTAAATTTAATTAAATGAATTAATGATAATAAAAATCCAAATAATTAATCAAAAATAAGAAAATAACTCCCTTTGAGCTTAATGGGTCGTGCATAGCCTTTGGGTAATGATTCATGAAATAAATTGAGGCCCATTAGCATTTTTGAAGCCTTTTGTGCAAAGTTGACTTTTCAAAATTCCCAAAAATTTCCCAACTTCTACAAGGCATATATTGCTCGATTTTTAAGCCTTGATCATGTTCTTGGACATTTTGGAATGTTCGTGAAGTCCTCTAACCAATGTCTTTGGTCCCATGTCATTTTGATTTACCAATCTCAAGTTATGGTCTTTGACTTAAAGTGCCTTTTTGTTGACTTTTGAAAATGACCTATAATGTTGAAATTGATAACTTTTTGTGAGAGAATTTATTGGACTTGAAGTGTGAAGATGAGTTGTAGGAAATGTCATTCTCTTCAAAATGAGCTTTGGATGGAATTTTTCTGATAAACCATGAGGAAATTATGCCCTAGTCAATTTGCAGTTGACTTTTTCAGCTGTCCAAAAATAGAAACTTTTGCATCTTGAGACTTTTTGAGCTATACTTTGAGAATCATGATCAAGAATTGATCAAATGATGTTTGTGGCTTCAAAATAAGATGTTTACCAAAAAATTTGACTTTTGACTGTCAAATGACCATTTTGCCCCTGTAGTTGACTATGAAGCATTTAGGGTTTTTGACTGTGCAACTTGATGCCGTGAGTCTTTTAACTTGGCATATGAATGCTTGATAATGTATATAGGTATGTGGGACTTGTTTGGATCCTTGAAAACTTCAATTTCTTTTCCAGAACCAAAACCCTAATTTTGACTGTGTTAGGAGGTAATTGGACTGTAGAACCCCGGAGAGATTTTGAACCATGATCTTGGCAAATCTTTGAAGAATATGGGAGGGCAAATTTTGGGGTACAACACTTGGGAAACATGAGAGGGCAAATTTTGGGGTACAACAGCTGCCCCTGTTCAATCTTCTTAAACCTGAGGATTTAGATTGGGTTGTCTGCCTTTCGTGATCTGGAGGTGGAAGATGATTGAACACTAGTGTGATACGGTGGGAAGAACTGACTGTTTTTTGGAATGCTGGTTTGCATTTTCCGTTTGTGTTTGCAAAATGTCGCGGTAAGCAAGAGTCGCCACCGACTTTTATTTTATCCAACAAGGAAAGGAAAATAGCACAGAAAAATTCCTTTTTCGAGATATTTCTGAGTACAGGGGGTAGATTATAGAAAGGAAAGGTATTAGCACCCTTTCTATCCGTAGTTATCTACGGGCTCTTAGGTACTTGCTCATTGTTTTCAAAATTGTTTTCTTTGTGCTTGTGGGTTTGAAAAAATGTTTTTGTTTGAAACTTCAATTTAACTCTTGCTTCTGTCCTCAAGAGTGTAATGAAGTGTTTTTGAAAACTTGTTTGTAAAAGTGTAAGTGTGAAAGAGTTTTGTTTTGAATGAGCAAGTATCTAAGAATTATCTACCTACTCGAAAAAGGAATCGTTCTATGCTAATATCCTTTAGACAATGCTATCCCACTATTAGTGAGTGGGTAGCACTGTCGTTGGAGTTTGAGGGTCAATTCGAATAGGGACATACGGTCACTAAAGCAATGTTAGGACACTTTAGCGGTAACCCTAATGTCTTAGATCATTTGTTTGAGGCAACAATATCCGAGACAACCATTTCGAGGCGACTATGATCTTTTAGACAAGAGGACGACCTCTAAAACGACCTATACTCAATGACCATTTACAAAGGCAACCAAGTGAGGTGTACCCTAAAAGTGTGCATGTGCGAGTGTATTGATTTCAGATATTTTTATCTTTGCACATGTTAAGGGTGATCTAATTTGATTTTAAGATTAAGCTTTCATTCTCGTCATGCAACCCTATTATCAAACATCTAACAGTTGTATAATTTACGGAATTAAAATGCGGAAATTTAACTAACTATTACAAGGTGTCGGGTATTTACATCGCCAAAAAGCAACCCTTTGAAAATAAAATAAAGCGGTAAAAATAATAAATGTCCTATTTAAAATTATTACAAGCCGGGAGAAGATACATCAATAATTGAATAAATAAATAATAAAGCGCGTGAGGTGAAATTGAATCGAATGCGAAATTTAGGGTTTGACCCTTTTTTAAAAGAAAAATGTTTTTTGTTGTTTTTGTTTTTAAGAAAAGTAATTAAAACCTAAAATTTAAATGCTAAATTAAATATTAAATTAATTAATTAATGAAAAATAATAAATGACATATTTTTTGGAGTTTTTGTTAATTTAAGAAATTAAAATAATTAAACTAAAGTTAAAACCTAATTAATTCTAATTAATTTTATTTATTTACAAAACAAATTAAAGTTCCCTAATTAACATCCTAATTAAATTAGTTAGTATTTATTAATAAAAAAAAATCTGAGTTTTAATTGGATGAAAAGTATTTTGGTGATTTTTTTGATAAAAAAGAAAATTTGTTTATTGGTTAGTAAATTATTAAATAAAAAAAAGTAATTAAATTAAATAAAAAAAATAAAAAGAGTGAGATTGGGCCTTGTATTGGAGGTGTTGAAAGCAATTGGCTGGCCCATTTGAAGCTGACCCAATTGACTTTTTGGGATCCCATACACGCGCGTTGACTGACTTATGGTGTACCTTTGATGCTGACCACCAGATCTGGCCATCTGGCCATCTGGCATGTTGAATAGTGAGAGTCCATGGTGAACCTCCAGCTTGAATATGCACATGATTTCCTGAAAAATAACAAGAAAATGCAATTTGCTGGAGGCAAGGATCGAACCCTTGACCTCCAGCCTTTGGGTCCTTAAGGCCAACGTGGCCACCACCAGAGCGCCTGTGTTTATTTGTTATAACAATGCAAACATAATATAATATATAAAAACAAAATCAATGGCCAGAAAGTAAAAAAAAAGCGCGCGATTATTTGAACGAATGAGTGAGGGAGTGCCAACGCATTGTCCCTGTCCTCTAAAACCTGCAATTTTTACCTGCAGATTTTTATCCGCAACTAAAATCGTAGCTTCATTCCAAAATCTTCCTCAGGCCATATAAATGAGTTCTAGGACCATGGTTGAACTCGTCATCCTCTTCTGATCATAACCATAGCCATTGTTAAAGCTAATTTTTCCTGAAACGAAAAGCCCTAAAAACGAACGAAAAAACCTAGCAATGGTGATCTGTGATATAGGTTAGATAAATGAAATTGATTAATGCCAAAATCTTGCAAATGGCATGGTGATCACAAATATGCAATTATTTTATACAATGGATGCAAGAACAGAGATTTTCGATTTCAAGAACATAGTGAATCCGTGAATGACTTAGAACACACTGGGAGGTCTGAAAACGCGTGGTTTGGATTGGTTTCACTTGTGGAGATGGCCAGGAAGAGATTGAGACAAGTCTCAAGTCTTGAAATTGCCTCAAGACTTGATTTCGATCTCACAATTTTTTGTGTTTTTGCCAATTTTTGTTCTGCCTCTAGAACTGATCTCCAATCCTTGAAATTGTCTGCCTCGCCTCCTTATGTATTGTACAATACATTAGGTCTGAATTCTTTGTCCAAATCTTCCTCTATCAATGCTCTTGATGTGGATTTGATTTGCTTTGAACAACCTTCCAAAATTGGCTTGATTTTAATCTTTTTGAGTACAATTGCTTTGATACGAGTTTAATGTGATGCAAGCTGTCCATTGAAACCTATAATCATCAAAAGATCTTCGGTTATCAATATTTTTGATTTTATTTGATTTAATTTGGTTTAAAATGAATTAATTCAAATAAAAATCAAATTAAATAATAAAAATATAATATGAACACATGGCCAAGGCTAGAGCACGTGGGAAATAATGCAAACTCAAAACAAGTGAAAAAGAATGGGCCCATTTGTCAAAATTTGAAGTTTTGAGGATAGTTGACTTTTGGCAATTTTGCAAAAAAGTCCAACTTCAACAATGCATAATTTCCTTAATTTTGAACTTTTGGAGGTGTTATTGGACTTTTTAGAAAGCTTGAGATGTCCTATAACCAAACCTTTTGGCCTCATCTAATTTTGATATTCCATTCTCAAGTTAGAAGCTTTGGCAAAAAAGGTGTTTTTGTTGATTTTCAAAAATTTCCTATAATGCCCAAATTCATAACTTCTTGTGAGTGCATTTTTTGATCTTGGGATATGATGATGGATTGTAGGTAATTTCATCCTCTTCAAAATGAGATTTGGATGGGTTATTTCTCATAAAGTATGAGAAAGTTATGCTTGGTCAAAGTTGAGTTGACTTTTCTTGCAAAACCCTAATTTAGCAACTTTTGAATCTTGATGCATTTTGAGCAATCCTTGATGAATCATGATAAAAACTTGATCAAATGATGAAATACACTTCAAAATGAGAATGTTGACAAAAAATCTTGAAGTTTGTCTGTATGTAGGTCACAGTTGACTTTTGCCCTAGCATAGTCAATTTTTGGACCTTTGAGCAATTGACTGAGCAAACTTCCTTTGCAAGGCTTGAAACTTAACATGGATGATCTTGAGAACATATTAGGACATTAGTGAGCACTTGGGGTCACTTGGACTCAAGGATCTTGATTCAATGTGAAACCCTAATTTGGGATAGACTGCCTTAGGAGATAGGTTGTCTGGTCAACCCTTGGACTATCTTGAGCAACTTGGAGATATTTCTTGAAATGTTTTGAGAAATATGGGAGGGCAAATTTTGGGGTACAACAACTGCCCATGTTCAATCTTCTTAAACCTGAGGATGTAGATTGGCTTTTGTGCCTTTCGTGATCCGAAGGTGGAAGATGATTGAACACTAGAGTGCCCAAAAATTTGCACTCACATGAAGTGGTAGTTGCTTTGTGATGTCGGGAATGGGCTTATATATTCCATTTGGAGATTGCTGACGAGGGGATGGGCTTAAATATTCCATTTGGAGGAGTGTCGATCGCATAAGATATGCCTTAGCGAGAGCTTGTATACCTGTTTTTGTGGAAGATTCCGTTGGGGAAGCCTGATCTTTGTTGAGAGAAAGGAACTCGTCTGTAATTCAACTGAGGTGTCGAGATTTAGGAACTTAACCACAATTCAACTAGGGGAAACATCTTCGTCGAGATTTAAGAACTCGCCCATAATTCAACTGAGAAAACTTCTCTACTGAGATTTAGGAACTTGTCTGTACTTCAACGGAGGAAATTTGTCGAGATTTAGGACCTTGTCTGTAATTCATCTGAGAGAAACATCTCTGCTGAGATTTAAGAACTTGTCAGTAATTCGACTTGGAGAAACATCTTCGTCGAGATTTAAGAACTTGCCCGTAATTCAACTGAGAAAACTTCTCTGCCGAGATTTAGGAACCTGTATGTAATTCAACGGAGGAACTTTGTCGAGATTTAGGACCTTGTCTATAATTCAACTGAGAGAAACATTGCTGAGATTTAAGAACTTGTCAGTAATTTGACTTGGGGAAACATCTTCGTCAAGATTTAAGAACTCGCCCGTAATTCAACTGAGAAAACTTCTCTGCCTAGATTTAGGAACCTGTCTGTAATTCAACAGAGGAACTTTGTCGAGATTTAGGACCTTGTCTGTAATTCAACTGAGAAAAACATCCCTGCTGAGATTTAAGAACGTGTCCGTAATTCGACTTGGGGAAACATCTTCGTCGAGATTTAAGAACTCGCCCGTAATTCAACTGAGAAAACTTCTCTACTGAGATTTAGGAACTTGTCTGTACTTCAACGGAGGAACTTTGTCGAGATTTAGGACTTTGTCTGTAATTCAACTGAGAAAAACATCTCTGTTGAGATTTAAGAACTTGTCAGTAATTCGACTTGGGGAAACATCTTCGTCGAGATTTAAGAACTCGCTCGTAATTCAACTGAGAAAACCTCTCTGCTGAGATTTAAGAACCTATTTGTAATTCAACGGAGGAACTTTGTCGAGATTTAGGACTTTGTCTGTAATTCAACTGAGAAAAACATCTCTGCTGAGATTTAAGAACTTGTCAGTAATTCGACTTGGGGAAACATCTTCGTCGAGATTTAAGAACTCGCCCGTAATTCAACTGAGAAAACTTCTCTGCTGAGATTTAGGAACCTGTCTGTAATTCAACGGAGGAACACTTTGTCGAGATTTAGGACCTTGTCTGTAATTCAACTGAGAAAAACATCTCTGCTGAGATTTAAGAACTCGTCTGTAATTCAACTGAGGTAAAAGCTTCATAGCTTTGAATTTTGTGAGAACTTAATCGCATCCTTCCTGAAAGGTAAAGGTTAGTTGTATGTAATGCATGATATGTATCAGGAAATTGATGTTCTAAAAATAAATGAGATTGTGTTGTATGATGCGTATATGCATGTGTCATGATGTATGAAAATGTGATGTTTGTAGCTGGGGAAAATAAATCCCGGATAGCTGCTGGAGAAAAGAGATGAATTCTTCGTTTCCGCTGGGGATGTCGAACGAAGGTGATTGTGAGAATAAACCTGCAAGTGAGGATAACTCCGCTAGGGAAAAAACTGATGAGGAGATTGCTCTGTGGGGAAGAGATGTTCTATAGAGGATTCCGCTGATAAATTCCACTGGGGATGAATTACCGTTGTTGGTGATACTGAATCCTGTTGGGGATTGAATTCTTGTTTGTGAAAGGAAAGAACTCCGCTGGGGATGATCTTCAGTTGCAACTTCACTGGGGATAACCTTTTAGACTCTACTGGGGACAATCTTCATAGTCTACTGGGGATGATTCTCCGAACTCCACTGGGGAAGCTTTTTCAGACTGCGCTGGGGAAAAATTTCAAACTCCATTGGGGATATTTTGTACTCCGCCGAGTATATTAAGACTTTCTAGTGCTGATGATAGATAAACTCTTCTTGGGGAGAACATTACCGATTCATTCACAATTACGAGTCTCAGGTGGGGAGAGCTAACATCACTGTCTTTTCTTACTCTGTGGGGAGTGAATGTTATTAGCCGTATTCTTTAGTTGAATTCAACCTCGTACCTGGTGGACAGAGCAACTGTAAAGTTTGGACAATTCTTATTGCCCCTGTTCTGATATTACGAGTAATCGTCTTTTGTTTCGCATGTAAATATTTATGAGCAGCGATTAATGTCAAATGCATATATCAAAACTGAACATTGGACGTTCTTTGCAACAAAAAAATAGAAAAAGGAAAAACAGTTTGAAATTTCTCTGAAAATGAATTGTATTGATTTTGATGTTTGGCCTGTAAATAGAAGTTTTTGTACAAGAGGCTGACGTCCTAGTAAGAGAACGCCGCGAAATAATAGAATTTACATAATTTGTAAAAAACTAAACAAAACAGCTATGTGAATAATCCCACTAGGTTCCAACTCTTCTATTGCCTTTATGTCATAGAGCATCTCATCACTTTTCTACTTGGTTGAAGGTAGATCAGATTGATTAGTGTCATCCGAGCTTGATAGTCGATACCGAAATCTGGTCGCAAGGTCATCCAATGAGACATAGTGTTATGCTTTGATCCCTAATTTTTTCCTGGACCGCCCTTTCGGGTTTTCAGCCCACCGGGATACCCTTTTTTGCCCAAGTCGCCTTTTCAGGTTTTCGACTTGCCGGGTGTACAAATTTTTTTCCCATTTTCATCCCTTATTTTTGCTCGAACCCTTTTGGTTCATCGGGAAGCCCTTATTTTTGCCTAGGCCAGTCAACCTAGCGGGTCGTTGATTATGCGTTGTATTTTTTCACTATGTCTGCGTTGACAGGGTGAGGAAGGTCGTCACCATCCATGGTGGTTAGAATCATAGCTCCTCCTGTGAAAATGTTCTTAACCACAAATGGCCCTTCGTAAGTAGGGGTCCATTTTCCCATGGGATCACCTTGAGGTAGGATGATGCGCTTGATCACCAGATCCCCAACTTGATACTCTTGTCGTCCAACTTTCTTGTTAAATGCCTTGATCATCCATTTTTGATACGTCTGACCATGACAAATAGAAGTAAGTCTATTTTCGTCTATTAAATTCAGCTGATCAAGTCGGGTCTGAATCCAATCATCTTCGCTCAAACCTGCATCCTTCATAATCCGAAGAGAGGGTATCTGAACTTCAATGGGCAAGACTGCCTCCATACCATATACTAAGGAATAAGGTGTTTCCCCTGTTGACGTCCGTGCTGAGGTACGGTACCCATGAAGAGAAAACGGTAACATCTCATGCCGGTCTTTGTATGTCACCGTCATCTTCTGCACAATCTTCTTAATGTTCTTATTAGCCGCTTCAACAGCCCCCATTCATCTTCGGCCGGTAGGGAGAAGAGTTGTGATGTTGTATCTTGAACTGCTTGCAGAGCTCGGTGATCATCTTATTGTTGAGATTTATACCATTGTCTGTTATGATCCTCTCTGGTACACCGTATCGACAAATCAGATTATGCCGAATAAACCGTGCCACGACGTTCTTGGTTATAGTAGCAAAGGAAGCTGCTTCAACCCACTTCGTAAAGTAATCAATCGCTACTAGGATGAAACGATGCCCGTTGGACGCAGTAGGTCTCATCTCGCCGATCATGTCAATGCCCCACATTGCAAAAGGCCAAGGAGCTGTCAAGACGTTCAAAGGAACTAGAGGTATGTGCACCTTATCAGCATAGACTTGGCACTTGTGACAGGTCCGAGAATACTGATAACAGTCAGCTTCCATGGTGGACCAATAATATCCTGCCCGTAGGATCTTCTTTGCCATGGTGTGTCCACTGGAATGAGTCCCGAAAGTACCTTCATGTAACTCTGCCATGATCCTTTCTGTCTCGTTCTTATCCACACATCGCAGTAAGGTTGAATCATGGTTACGCTTGTAAAGAATGTCATTACTGATGAAGAACTTCGCCGCGAACCTCCTCAAAAATTTCTTATCATTAACAGATGCACCCTCGGGGTATTCCTGAGCTTCGAGATATCTCTTCACCTCGTGGAACCAGGGTTTATCTGTTACCTCTTCAGTCTCAATGTCACAGCAATGTGTAGGTTCGTCCAACCTTTCAATGATAATCTGGGGAGCTTCGTTGTCCCAATTGACTTTGAACATAGAAGACATCATAGCTAGCGTGTCCGCCAACTGATTCTCCTCTCTTCGGAAGTGTTCAAAGGTGATCTCTTCGAAGTGCGAAAGTAGCGTTAATACATACTCCTCGTAAGGAATAAGATTTGGGTGTTTCGTATCCCACTCGCCTTTGATCTGACTGATCACGAGAGTGGAATCTCCGAACACACTCAAGAACTTAATCCTTAGGTCAATTGTTGCTCGAAGACCCATAATGCACGCTTCATACTCCGCCATATTGTTGGTGCAGTTGAAACATAGTCGGGTGGTGAACGGAGTATGAGAGCCTTTAGGAGATATGATCACGGTGCCGATGCCATTACCCAAAGCGTTCGAAGCTCCATCAAAGTACATAGACCATCGGGATCCTTCCTCAGGTCCTTCATCCGGTCCAGGTTCTTTACAGTCGGTTACTATCATGATATTCTCATCCGGGAATTCAAAGTTCATAAACTGGTAATCATCTACAGCCTGATGTGCCAAATGATCTGCCAACACACTTCCCTTGATTTCCTTTTGGGTTGTGTATTGGATGTCATACTCAGTCAAAATCATCTGCCATCTTGCTATTCTTCCGGACAAGGCAGGCTTCTCGAAGATATAGTTGATTGGATCCATCTTTGATATCAATAGAGTAGTGTGAGTCAGCATATACTGTCTCAGCTGGCGAGTAGCCCATGCCAAAGCGCAACAAGTTTTCTCAAGCAAAGAGTATCGGGTCTCGCAGTCGGTAAACTTTTTGCTAAGGTAATAAATAACATGCTCTTTTTGGCCAGACTCGTCATGCTGCCCCAGCACGCACCCCATTAAGTTGTCGAGTACTGTCAAGTATAAGATCAAAGGTCTCCCTTCAACTAGAGGCATCAGAATAGGTGGCTCTTGGAGATACTCTTTGATCCTTTCAAAAGCGGCCTGACATTCATCGTTCCATCTTACCACTTGATCTTTCTTCAGTAACTTGAATATTGGCTCACAAGTAGCAGTCAGGTGCAAGATGAATCAGATAATATAGTTCAAACGTCCCAAAAAGCCTCTGACTTCTTTTTCTGTTCGTGGAGCTGGCATCTCCTGTATGGCCTTCACCTTTGCAGGATCCACCGAATACCTTTGTCACTTACGATGAAACCCAGCATCTTACCAGATCTCACCCCGAAGGTGCACTTGTTCGAGTTTAACCTCATCTTGTACAACCTCAACCTGTCAAATAACTTCTGAAGGTGGTCAAGATGTTCTTCCTCTATCTGGGATCTTGCAATCATGTCATCAACGTATACCTCAATCTCATGATGGATCATGTCATGGAACAAAGCGACCATGGTGTGCTGATACGTTGCCCCAACATTCTTCAATCCAAAAGGCATGACTTTGTAGCAAAAGGTACCCCATTGAGTAACAAAGGTTGTCTTCTCCATGTCTCCGGGAGCCATCTTAATCTGATTATAACCAGAGAAACCATCCATAAAGGAGAAGACCTTATGATGAGCGGTGTTGTCAACCGGAACATCGATATGAGGTAGAGGGAAATCATCTTTGGGGCTTGCCCTGTTCAGATCCCTATAGTCAACACACATTAGAACTTTAACATTCTTCTTCAGCACAGGAACCACGTTGGCAACCCACTGTGGGTAAGAAGTAACTGCTATAAAACCGGCGTCAAACTGTTTCATCACTTCAGCCTAGATTTTCTCAGACATCTCTGGGCGCATTCGGTGAACTTTTTGTTTCACTGGAGGACAATCTTCCTTGGTAGGCTAGCGGTGAACCACAATATCCGTATCCAACCCAGGCATATCTTCATAAGACCAGGCAAAGATCTCAACATAGTCACGCAGCATCTGAATCAAACGTTGCTTAACACTAGACTCCAGATTTGCATCGATCTTGACCTCTTTCTTGTCCACTTCTGTACCCAGATTTACTTTTTCCACTGGCTCTTCATGTGGCTGTATGGCCCTCTCTTCTTGAAGTAGCAGTCTAGCAAGTTCGCCCGGCACTTCACAATCATCTTCACCTTCGTCTTCAGCTAAGTTGATCGGACTTTCGAAGTCATAACAAGCAGTAGCAGAGTCGTTATCAGTGGGATCCAGAATGGATGTAGACCTGTATATGTGAGGTTGTGTAAAATAGCTGTTTTGCAAGATAGAAAAGAAGAAAAAAACAAGGAGCGTAAAATTTGAAATGCGAGAAACGTCCAATGCTTTTATTAATGATATATGTAGATGACACATAAAGCCCTCACAAGCAAAGCCATGGTGCCTCGGGTAATACACCGGGCCGTAAAGTTAAAAAATTGTGTGTTTCAAACTTAAAACAAAAGTCTCATTACTGGGTAATAAAAGAAATTGGGATGAAGTCCTTTGCCGTCCAATTGCTTAGTCCATCATTGGCAGTTTGGTAAATCTAGCTGTCAATGTCATACTCTTCATCATCGTCTTCAATGGCATTTACTCCTGAATTGCTGATAAACAGGGGAGGTCTTCTGATCCGTGCACGCCGAACAGCCCTTTGAGCTTCTGTAGTGAAACCCAAACCAAACTTGTTAGTCTTATGTGCAAAATCAGGGAGTTGGCCCCAATTTGCACACCCACCTTTCTCAACAACAGCCCGGGCATCTTTGAGGGAAGCCATCTTCATTGGAGGATCTTCAGTAACAGTTTCAGTCGACGCCAGCGTTTGGGGGACTTCGTCAGAGTGTTGACACGGGGTTTCAATGAACTCCCCGTCCATTTCCACATACCGAAAGGAGTTGAGGTGACTCACCATGTACTCCTCTTCCCCTCGTACTGTAACGATTTTCCCCTTCACAAGGTATTTCAGCATCTGGTGGAGCGTAGATGTTACTGCCTCAACTTTGTGGATCCACGGGCGACCCAGCAAACAGGAATAAGATGGCCGAATTTGCATCACATAGAATGTAGATGCGAAAATCTGAGAACCAACCTTAACTGGAATATCCACTTCTCCGTGTACCATCCTCTTGGACCCGTCAAAGGCCCTGACTATAATATTACTCGACTTCAGCACCAACCCTTCACAGTCTAATCGGTCTAGTTCCTTCTTGGGTAAAACTTCAACGAGGACCCAGTGTCCACCAATACGTGAGCTAGAGTAGTGCCCCTGCACTCAATGGAGACATGCAGAGCGTCATTATGGTTCTTCCCCTTGGCAGTCAAGTCGACATCGGAGAAACCCAGACCATTATCAACAGTTAACTCACCACACAGTCTTTGAACTGGTCAGTAGATTTTTCTTGGGGTACGTGTGCAGTTTTCAGGAAGGAAATCAGAGCCTTGGCATGGGCTTCTGAGCATAGCAACAGAGACAACATAGAGATTTTTGACGGGGTTTTCCCCAGCTGCTCGACTACGTTGTAGTCGCTCTTTTTGATGATCTTCAAAATTTCCTCCATCTCTTGTCTAGAGGCTTCAACAGTAATCTTTTTCGGTGCCTCTGTCCGGGCAGGCTCACCGGTGATCCCTTTGCCCCGAGTTTCAGATGACTCGGCAACTGGGGTAAGGAATGGAACATGAACAGAGACAGTAGCAGGTGTACTGGTAGGTGTAATAACAACAGGCTTCCGAACAGCTGGTGGAGAGATCTCAGGGGAGAAAAGTCTTCTGCTGCGGGTGACTTTACTAGATCCAACAATATTGCTGACATCAGTATCAGCCTCTTCAGCATTCAAGTCTTATTTAACCCTGTGATAATACACGTCAGCCCCGTAGTGCCAAGGGACAACCTTATTTGACGTATAGGGGAAAGGCCCAGAAATGGGAATGATCAGGGGTGCAATCCTCGGAATAGATGTAATTCTAAATGGATTTCTCGAGGAAGCCTTGGAAGAATTGTCGAAAATGGTGATTATGGAAATGTATTCAAAAGGAACCAATGGAACAAAAGTCTTCTCAAACATAATTTCTTTATTATCCATCAGGCGTTGGACACCTGACTTCAAAAGATGGCAATCGGTAGGTAGGCCGAAACACAGATGGCAACCTTCTCCACAGCCCGTAAATAAATCGGCTAACAGGATGTTCTTCTTCACAGTCATCAATGGAGTAGCAATGTCTTTCACAGAAATCACAAACGAGTCTTCATCTACAACATTCACTCCATGCTTGGGCATAGGAGCAGTCATAACATTAGGCCTTTCAGGCGCTTCAAACTCAATCTCTTTAGGATGAATCAGGTCTTGTACCTCATTCTTCAAAACCCAGCAGTCATTCGTATCATGCCCCGGGCTATTAGAGTGAAAAGCACAGCGGGCGTTAGGATTGTACATGGGTGATGTTGTATTGGGATTCTTCGGGGCCTCCTTCGGAATCACCAAGTTGGTCTTCAATAACTGCGGCATAATCTGAGACAAGGTCATATGGAGCTGAGTGAATTGTCTTTGCGGTCTCTCGGACTTTGGCTGATTGTTGCGCTGAGGAGCAACAACAGGTCTTGATATAACAACTGCATTAACTGCTTGGTGGCGTTCAGGTTTGTTATGGCTCTTCGCGCTGTAAACTGCGCTGGATTCTTTCTTAAAAGCCTTCTTCTCGGTGCCTGATGAAGCAACCTTATGTATTTTACCGCTCTTGATACCGGCCTTAACTCTTTCCCCGGTCATAATCAACTCTGTAAACCCGGATGATGAACTCCCAATCAGATGGTTGAAATACGGACCAGACAAGGTCCCCAGAAACATATCTACTAACTCCCTGCCAGCCAAAGGGGGTTTCACTCTTCCGGAAAGGTCCCTCCACTTCTGAGCGTAGTCTTTGAAACCTTCGCTCGCACCCATAGACATACCCTGAAGTTCGGTACACGTGGGAGCGAGGTCGGCATTGTATTGGTACTGCTTGTAAAAATCAGCAGCAAGGTCTTCCCAATTACGGATACTAGCTCCTTCCAGCTGGTAAAACCATTCAAGTTGAGTCCCTGAAATACTATCTTGAAAGAAGTGGATCCAGAGGTTCTTGTCAGCGGTGTATAGCTGGATCTTTCTAACATACGAGCGGAGGTGCAACTTTGGGCAAGAAACCATGTCGTATTTAGCAAAGACTGGTGCTTTAAATTTGTGGGGAATCACCACCCCAGATGACAAACCCAAATCTCCGAAGTCCAACCCAGGTACCTTTTGGACCTCCATTGTGCTCAACCGGTCTTCGAGTTTCTTATACCTATCCTCAACCGGAGGATACTGGTCTTCGTCAAAGTCAGTCTCGTTGTCAGAAACCACAGGGCTAGAAGCCCTCCTTTCTTCTTGGTTTTCTCCCCCTACCGGTGAATTAGACAAATCAACATCTTCCCGCAAATTGTTTCCAAATCTGTGACCCATATTCAGTAGGATTGTCTTCTTCTTTTTATTCTTCTTATCCTTCAAGATAAGAGTCTTCAGATCTTGCTGACCCTTGGCCAAGTTCATGAACATTTCCTGGAACTGGGTGTTTTGAGCTTGCAGAGCATTGATGGTTTGACCAATTGATGTTTTAGAAGACATGATGTGCTGAAATAAACAATGAAGAAGATGAGAAACCTATAAGGGTACCTGTAATGAGGTGCATGGGATTGAAGTGCGTATGATATGATTTCAAAGACTTTAGAGATTCAAATTCGTAAACCAAAATAAAACACACTTTTATTAGATAAAAAACTTGAATTCAATGTTCAACAAATGCCTTTAAGGCATTACAAAAAGAAATACTGAAAAGTAAATCAAAACTAGAAATAACAAAAGACATCAGTGCTCCCATGGTCGTTTTCCGTTGTTGCTGACATAGTCGTTGAGGATCTTCTCATTCTCCAATTGTCTGGTCAACTTTAGGATCTTCCGCTCTTGCTCGTGATAATTTTCTCTGTAAGTATCCCGCTCTTCCCTTAGTTGGATCCAAGACCTCTTTAATGCCCCAATGTCAGTAGGCATGTATGGATGGAGGATAGTAGGAGGAACCCCTTCTTCATCAGCATGTTCAACTATCACAGGCAAGACAGCTTCGTACGGAATTCCCAGCTTTTGAGCACGTGTACCAACCCACCTGAGATATGGTTCCATCGGAAGAGAAGTCTTCACGCCTAGCTCGTGCGGATCAGACCTGTGTACCCTGTTCCAAGCTCATATGAACCTACGACGATGCTCCTCACTAATCCCTTGGAAGTCAAAGACAATGCTCAGAAGTAGCTACTCATGAGGCCCGTCCCTCCTAGCTCGCCCAAACTGTCGTAAGGCCAAGCAAGGATTATAGGTGATCCCTCCATTGATTCCTAGCAGTGGAACATTGGGGTATTCCCCACAACGATCAATAATAGCTACGTCTTCCATGTCTTTAGTGGTCCAAATGATGTCTGTGTGAGCGAGGGACATAATCCTGTAGGCCCAACCCATGCCTTCCTTGTTCTTTAAAACTGATTTTGGGAGGTGAGAAATAAACCACCTCGCCAGCAATGGTGCACAACACATAAGGGTTCCCCTCTTCCGAGCAGTACGGGCATAGAGAGTGTGTAGGATATCACCCAAGAGAGTGGGTACTGGATTACGGGACATGAAAATCTTCACCGCATTCATGTCAACAAAAGAATCTGAGTTTGGAAACAGAACCAGACCATAAATGAGAAGAGCCAGGATGTCTTCAAAAGCCTGAAAGTCTAAACTATCCCAAAACTGATTAGCCCGATCAACCAAGAACTTAGTCAAGAAGCCTTTTGTCCCACTCCGAGTTTCCCAATTAGACATTACCCCATCCTTTGTCAAATGGAGGGATAAAGCAATCTCTTCCGGCTTAAGGGGTACCTCCAAACCTGTAAATGGGGTCTGCTCTAGAATGGAGATGCCAAGTAGATCAGAGAACTATTCCAAGGTGGGGACCAACTGGTAGTCCGGAAAAGTGAAGCAATGGTACAGTGGATCGAAGAACTGGAATAAGACACTCATCATTTGTTCATCCATCTTGGAGGTGACTAGACTGAGGAGGTGCCCATGTCTTCTATCAAAAGAGGAAGTGTTGGGAACCTTGGAAACCAAATCCTTAAGCTGAGTAGGAATCTGTACAAAGTTGATCCAAATAGTGTTTCTACGCATAGATGCCATGATCTGCAAAACAGAACAAAGATGAATCCCATTGGTCTTTGAAATGGTTAGTCCAATGCAATATGCATTCAATGCCATGATGCATGATGTCATTATAGAAACACATCACAGGTATTCACATATAGCTAACATGGTAAGGGCTAACAAGTCACACAGATAGCCCTTAGATTTCATGATGGCAAGGAGTTTAGGTACTACCCTCTTTCAGTTTAGTTGGTTCAACTTGTCCTAGAAATAGTAATCGGGTTCTAGAGGATCTCAATATCACTGACCACCCTCGATCGGTCATAATTCCAATTTAGCAACCTTTTCTTGCGGCCAAAATCATCGCGAGAGTTTGGTCTCAATGAGTGTAGCATACTGCTATTGTTCTATGGCCAAGTTTGTCAATTATAGGTTCTAAGGTCAGTTGGTGCTTAATGACCCCTTAGAAGACCCATATTCTCCTTGTTCCACCACAAGGTATATCGGTACAAAGTAAAGTGCCACACCAACGTAGCTATTGCTTCAACTGTATCGGTCTACGATGTACAGTTCCCTCACAGTCTATTGCTACTTACCTAAAAGGTATACCCCAGATTCGGGTTAGGATCTATAGTAACTCCGATTCAAACCCACAAAGATAAAACATACAAATCAAGCAATTGAAAACATTATGAACTAATCCTAAGATACACCCCACTTATTTTATTCCCCAGCAGAGTCTCCAGTTCTGTGATACGGTGGGAAGAACTGACTGTTTTTTGGAATGCTGGTTTGCATTTTGCGTTTGTGTTTGCAAAATGTCGCAGTAAGCAAGAGTCGCCACCGACTTTTATTTTATCCAACAAGGAAAGGAAAAAAGCACAGAAAAATTCCTTTTTCGGGATATTTCTGAGTACGGGGGGTAGATTATAGAAAGGGAAAGTATTAGCACCCTTTCTATCCGTAGTTATCTACGGGCTCTTAGGTACTTGCTCATTGTTTTCAAAATTGTTTTCTTTGTGCTTGTGGGTTTGAAAAAAAGTTTTTGTTTGAAACTTCGATTTAACTCTTGCTTCTGTCCTCAAGAGTGTAATGAAGTGTTTTTGAAAACATGTTTGTAAAAGTGTAAGTGTGAAAGAGTTTTGTTTTGAATGAGCAAGTATCTAAGAACTATCTACCTACTCGAAAAAGGAATCGTTCTATGATAATGTCCTTTAGACAATGCTATCCCACCATTAGTGAGTGGGTAGCACTGTCGTTGGAGTTTGAGGGTCAATTCGAATAGGGACATATGGTCACTAAAGCAATGTTAGGACACTTTAGCGGTAACCCTAATGTCTTAGATCATTTGTTTGAGGCAACAATATCTGAGGCAACCATTTTGAGGCAACTATGATCTTTTAGACAAGAGCACGACCTCTAAAACAACCTATACTCAATGACCGTTTACGAAGGCAACCAAGTGGGGTGTACCCTAAGAGTATGCATGTGCGAGTGTATTGATTTCAGATATTTTTATCTTTACCCATGTTAAGGGTGATCTAATTTGATTTTAATATTAAGCATTCATTCTTGTCATGCAAACCCTATTATCAAACATCTAACATTTGTATAATTTGCGGAATTAAAATGCGGAAATTTAACTAACTATTACAAGGCGTCGGGTATTTACATCGCCAAAAAGCAACCCGTTGAAAATAAAATAAAGCGGTAAAAATAATAAATGTCCTATTTAAAACTATTACAAGCCAGGAGCAGATACATCCATAATTGAATAAATAAAGAATAAAGCGCGCGAGGTGAAATTGTATCGAATGCGAAATTTAGGGTTTTGACCCTTTTTTAAAATAAAAATGTTTTTTGTTGTTTTTGTTTTTAAGAAAAGGAATTAAAACCTAAAATTTAAATGCTAAATTAAATATTAAATTAATTAATTAATGAAAAATAATAAATGACATATTTTTTGGAGTTTTTGTTAATTTAAGAAAGAAATTAAAATAATTAAACTAAAGTTAAAACCTAATTAATTCTAATTAATTTTCTTTATTTACAAAACAAATTAAAGTTCCCTAACTAACATCCTAATTAAATTAGTTAGTATTTCTTAATAAAAATAAAAAATAAAATTCTGAGTTTTAATTGGATGAAAAGTATTTTGGTGATTTTTTTGATAAAAAAGAAAATTTGTTTATTGGTTAGTAAATTAATTAAATTAAATAAAGTAATTAAATTAAATAAACAAAATAAAAATAGTGAGAATAGGCCTGGTATTGGAAGTATTGAAAGCAATTGGCTGGCCCATTTGAAGCTGACCCAATTGACTTTTTGGGATCCCATACATGCATGTTGACTAGCTTTTGGTGTGTCTTTGATGCTGACCACCAGATCTGGCCATCTGGCCATCTGGCATGTTGAATAGTGAGAGTCCATGGTGAACCTCCAGCTTGAATATGCACATGATTTCCTGAAAAATAACAAGAAAATGCAATTTGCTGGAGGCAGGGATCGAACCCCTGACCTCCAGCCTTTGGGTCCTTAAGGCCAATGTGGCCACCACCAGAGCGCTTGTGTTTATTTGTTATAACAATGCAAACATAATGTAATATATAAAAACAAAATCAATGGCCAGAAAGTAAAAAAAAAGCGCGCGATTATTTGAACGGACGAGTGAGGGAGTGCCAACGCATCGTCCCTGTCCTCTAACACCTGCAATTTTTACCTGCGGATTTTTATCCCCAGCTAAAATCGTAGCTTTATTCCAAAATCTTCCTCAGGCTATATAAATGAGTTTTAGGACCATGGTTGAACTCGTCATCCTCTTCTGATCATAACCATAGCCATTGTTAAAGCTAATTTTTCCTGAAACGAAAAGCCCTAAAAATGAACGAAAAACCCTAGCAATGGTGATCTGTGATATATGTTAGATAAATAAAATTAATTAATGCGAAAAGCTTGCAAATGGCATGGTGATCACAAAGATGCAATTATTTTATACAATGGATGCAAGAATAGAGATTTTCGATTTCAAGAACATAGTGAATCCGTGGATGACTTACAACACACTGGGAGGTCTGAAAACACGTGGTTTGGATTGGTTTCGCTTGTGGAGATGGCCAGGAAGAGATTGAGACAAGTCTCAAGTCTTGAAATTTCCTCTAGACTTGATTTCGATCTCACACTTTTTTGTGTTTTTTCCAATTTTTGTTCTGCCTCTAGAACTGATCTCCAACCCTTGAAATTGTCTGCCTCTCCTCCTTATGTATTGCACAATACATTAGGTCTGAATTCTTTGTCCAAATCTTCCTCTATCAATACTCTTAATATGGATTTGATTTGCTTTAAACAACCTTCCAAAATTGGCTTTATTTCAATCTTTTTTTGTACAATTGCTTTGATACGAGTTTAATGTGATGCAAGCTGTCCATTGAAACCTATAATCATCAAAAGATCTTTGGTTATCAATATTTTTTATTTAATTTAGTTTAAAATGAATTAATTCAAATAAAAATCAAATTAAATAATAAAAATATAATATGAACACATGGCCAAGGCTAGATCACGTGGGAAATAATGCAAACTCAAAACAAGTGAAAAAGAATGGGCCTATTTGGCAAAATTTGAAGTTTTGTGGATAATTGGCTTTTGGCAATTTTGCAAAAATGTCCAACTTGAACAATGCATAACTTCCTCAATTTTGAACTTTTGGAGGTGTTCTTGGACCTTTTAGAAATCTTTAGATGTCCTATAACCAACCCGTTTGGTCTCATCTCATTTTGATATTCCATGCTCAAGTTAGAAGCTTTGGCAAAAAAAGGTGTTTTTGTTGGCTTTCAAAAATGACCTATAATGTCCAAATTCATAACTTCTTGTGAGTGCATTTTTTGATCTTGGGATATGAAGATGGATTATAGGTAATTTCATCCTCTTAAAAATGAGCTTTTGATGGGTTATTTATAATAAAGTATGAGAAAGTTATGCTTGGTCAAAGTTGAGTTGACTTTTCCTACAAAACCCTAATTTTGCAACTTTTGAATCTTGATGAATTTTGAGCAATCCTTGATGAATCATGACAACCCTTGATAAAATGATGAAATACACTTCAAAATGAGAATGTTGACAAAAAATCTTGAAGTTTGACTGTATGTAGGTCACAGTTGACTTTTGCCCTAGCACAATCGATTTTTGGACCTTTGAGCAATTGACTGAGCAAACTTCCTCTGCAAGGCTTGAAACTTGACATGGATGATCTTGAGAACATATTAGGAAAATGGTGAGAACTTGGGGTCACTTGGACTCAAGGATCTTTATGCAATGTGAAACTCTAATTTGGGATAGACTGCCTTAGGAGATAGCTTATCTGGTCAACCCTTGGACTATCTTGAGCAACTTGGAGATCTTTCTTGAAATGTTTTGAGAAATATGGGAGGGCAAATTTTGGGGTACAACAGCTAGAGTGCCCATAAATTTGCACTCGCATGAAATAACACTGTTAGTTGATGATGACGGGAATGGGCTTACAGATGCCATTTGGATAAGATGACAAAGTCGTCAGAGATGGGCTTAAAGATGCCATCCAAAGTCGATGCTGATTTCACACATGGTCCCTTTGGGGGTTCCTGCTGTCTGAGGTGGAATCCGCTGGGGAATATGGGTTTCTGTTGTTCTCCTGCTTGAGGAAAACTCTGTGGGGAATAGAGTCTAGGAGCTTTAGTTGTCCAAGGCTCTGCTGAAGAGTTATCTATGGAGAGATGAAAGTTTGTTGTTTTCTGGTTGAAATCTAGGCTTCACAGTAACTTGTTGGGGAAAATGGAATTAACTGCTATCTGGAAATGTATCAGAAGAAACCTGTGTAGGATTGTTTCACCTGGTTGTGTAGATAGTTTTCCTGTCTGGTTTCAGGTATTGATCTACAAGTCAGTTGTTCGCAGATAGTTGTCCTGTCTGGTTTCAGGTATTAATCTAGAACTTGAAAATTACTGGTCGTTGAGATAGTTCTCTTGGCTTGTTACAGGTATTAATCTCTGACCTAGGAAAGAAAGATAGTTTTCCTGGCTTTTTACAAGTCTTAATCTTAAATCTCTTCATGTGGATAGTTCTCCTGGCTTGTTACAGGTATTAATCCACAGTTGATCATCTACAAATAGCTCTCCTGGCTTATTACAGATATTAGTCTAGAACATATTTTTGTTAGTCACATAGATAGTTTCCCCGTCTGGTTTTGGGCCTTAATCTGTGGCCTGCTGTATTTGTTGGTAAACCCGTCTTGTTACGGGAGTTCATACCACTTGGTCGTGGAGATAGTTTCCCCGTCTGGTTTCGGGCATTAATTGTTGTACCCCAAAATTTGCCCTCTCAATTCTCAAGGCTTTTCTCACAAAGATTCTCAGGGTTCAAGCTTGCACAAGTTCTTTGGGATTTTCCAGTACCAAAATTAAAAGGAAACTGTCAAAAAGGGAGAAAACAAATATAAATAACATTTTGACAAAATTGGAGAAAAATAGGCTTCCTTCGATTTAGTACCCTTCGATTGCTCAAAATTGTTGCTAGCGTGCCTCTTCTGTCTAGGAATTTGACTTCTTGTTACAGGTTTCGTTTTTTTCTTCCACTGCCTGCATGTTTGTTTTAAATTCCAAGTTTGCTGGCAACAAGTACCCCCTGCAAGGAAAACCCTTCGATTCACCAAGCATGCTACATGCGTGCTTGCTTTGAAAACCAAATTTTGTTGGCCACAAGTGCCCCCTGCAGGGCAAACCTTTTGATTCACAAGCGTGTTGCCTACATGTTTGCTTTGAATACCAAATTTTGCTTCCACAAGTGGCCCATGCAGGGAAAACCTTTCGATTGGACAAGTATGTTGCCTGCATGCTTGTAATCGAAGGACATGACCTACTGGCCACATGTGCCCCCAGCAAGGCAAATTCTTTGATTGGACATAAGTACCCGCATGCAAAGCTTTGATTGGAATATGGATCCCCTTAGAATCAGCTTGCTTCGAATCCAAGCTGAGCCATTCAAAGCAGGTTTCGTTTAAAGTAAATTTGAGGAAATCTCATGGCCTTACCCTACTTGACAGGCTATGTTACTTCCAAATCTTTGTATAATTAGAGGTCCAGAAGCATATGTCATATCTTCTGCACCCTGACTGCCAAAAGGCCCCCCACGTATACTTTCACGTTACATATATTTTATTGTTTCCTTGCAATGCTGGCTACTACTTTCACGTTACATATATCTTTAGACCAGAGGAACGAATCTCCAAACTTTCTCAAAACACAACAACAAAGCTCTCAAGTCCTTAAAGACTTGTGAAATCAAAAAAGCCAGAATCCCATTTTCACCTCTTTCGATTCTGAAGAACTCCCCCACTCTTCATTATCCTTCGAATCCAGTTTGGAAATAAACATAACACTTGTTTCTTTCTTTCTTCGAATCAGCATCTAAGGCCTAGCTTCATGACCGTCCATTTGAATCCAGGAGAGCCCAGGGCCATCACTCAAGGCCCAGTTCACCTTCAAGGCTGCATCAAGGTAAGTTACTCTTACCCTTTCCTCCTTCGTTTCAATCATAACATGTGTACAATGTTTTGTCTCCTTTTTGTTTGCACCCTTGTAATTTGTTTTTCTGGGTAATATTTTTGTTTCTTGTTGCTTGAGTTTATTAAATATACTTTAATAATTAGTTTGGTCACAAGACAAATTCTAGCATGGCCTTAGGCTATGTTTCTATTTTATGTCCCAAACGAAAGAGACTGGGGGAAGGAGACATGAAACAAAGCCTTGGGATCATGCTGACTTCTAAGCCCCAAAAAGGCAGAATCAGAAGGCACACTTGCACTAAGTCCAGCCAGAATCGAAGGCCATGACTTACTGATTCCAGGCCCAATCAAAGAAGGTAACAAGGAAACAAGGCAGAACCAGAAGCCACGCCCAGCTGCTGCCAATGCCCAATTGAAGGCCCTGACCAGCTGCTGCGAAAACCCAATCGAAGGCCATGACTTGCTGGATGCTAACTCCCAATCGAAGGAGGCCAACAGAAGCAGAATCGAAGACTGCTCCTCCCCCCAATCGAAAGAGCTCATTTTTCTTCTTTTTTATGTTATTTTTGCCTTTATATTTTTATGCACTTCAATATGGTTCTAATAGTGTAGGATTTATTTTATGCATTTTTTTATTACTTTTGTACAAATGCTAGTAGTTAGGTGTGTATGGCAAGATAAAACCAACAAGTACGCAACCCCTAATCAAGACAAAATGCATGCAAATCAAACACACTTTGCACACATGCACCCTTAGGGTAATCTCACTTGTTGCCTCGGAAAATAGTCATGTCCCTCGAACATGGACATTTTAGCAAAGACCCTCGATAAAAGATCGTAGTCCCTCGATGGCCCTCGATGTTGCCTTCGGTAAATGATCTAGTCCCTAAACGACATTGCTAAAACGTCTCTTAGGTTGCCTTCTATGACTATACAAACGTCCCATGCCCATCCCTTCACATCCAACGATGGGGCTTCTTACCAAAACAATGGTAAGATAGCAACATCTAAAGGAGGAGGAAAAGAATATCTAAGACCTTTTGAGTAGGTAGATTTCTCGTAGTTGCTCGCTTGCACACAACAAAAACATTTTATACACCAACACTTTCATTTGAAACTTTTTCAAAAGACAACACTTTGTATGTGTTCTTATAGATACAAGAACCATTATAAAGACACCCTTTTCAAAATCACTTTCAAAAATACATTTACACAAATACTCCTTTGAACTATTTTTAAACAACACTTTGTATGCATTCTTATGAGACAATAATCATTACAAAGGAAAGTTTTCAAAATACTTTTAAAACTCACACCACAAGCACACTTTCAAATAAAAGCAAGTGATCTAGCAAGAAACTAAGATCCCATAGATAACTATGGATAAAAAGGGTGTTAATACCTTTCATTTTTATAATCTACCCCCGAACTCAAGAAATATTCATGAAAGGTCTTTCCCGTTCTTTTCAGTCTTTCCTTATTGGATAAAAGAAAAGTCAATGGCGACTCTTGCTAACCGCAACATTGCTTTAAAACGCAAAACAACCTAGTCAGTTCTTCCACCGTATCACAGAACTGGCGACTCCGTTGGGGACAAACTTAAAAGTGGGGTTACCTTAGGGCTAGATCACATTTAATTAGTTTTCTTGATTGACTTGCATGCTTTACATTATGGTTCCTTGTTTAGGTTTGATCCTCTACCCGAATCTGGGGCACCTTTTAGGTAAGTAGCAATAGATTGTGGAAACTGTGCAGGGTATACCGATATGGTCTAAGCAATAGCTACGTTAGTGTGACATATTTGTGGGTACCGGTAGCCCTTGAGTAGTCAAGGAGAATACGGGGCCGCTGAGTGATGTCATGAAACACTAACTGACTTTTAGAACCTTTACTTGACCAACTTGGCCATTATGACGTAGTGAGATGAACGACTTTGGTGCAGTCCGAAGTTGGTAGATACTCGATACTACACTCATTGAGGTTTGATTTTCGGGATATTTCGGTCACTGTGAAAGAGGCTTGCGCTGAAATAATGCCCGAGAAGACAAATTAGTGATATTGAGATCCCTTAGAACCCGATTAATATTTCTAGGACAGGTTGAGCCAACTAAACTTCAAGAGGGCACTTACCTATAAACCCCATGCAAGCCTAAACCTAAGGACTTGTCTGTTTTGTGTATATATGATTAGTTGTACATAACAACTTGCTTAATTTGCATACTTGTACATAACATCATGACATCATACCATAGAATTTTTCAATAACCGTTTCAAGGATCTCAAGGGTCCATGATACAGGGTCACGTTGAACCAGACGTCTATCAAGGGGCACGAGGATCTATTTTCCTCTAACCAAACACCGTCAAAGATCAAGCACAACGACCTGAGTCAAGGGCTATGACCCACTTGACATGGTGAGCTTAATTCTCGTGGAAGGACATCCACCGATACAAAGTTCTCCGATCAAAACTGTTGATCAAAGTTCAACTTCTAACATTTTCTTGTGTTTACCCTGCGAGATCCTTGAAAACATGCATCCACATATCACGCATCATATCATGACAGGTTTCTCTCATACAAGTCTCCTTATCTTCCTACTGTTTATTTCAGTTGAGATGGCTCTAGAGCAGACTATCAAGGACATCCAGGCTCAAAACGCTCAACTTTAAGAAATATTCTTGAACCTATCCAGGGGAAAGAAGAAGTGAAAGCTCTACTCACAAGGGGCATGGTCATGGGGAATCCGGAGGAAAGCTGGAGTTCACACAAGATGGCCAGACTGAGTTCTTATGCTGTCCCTCAAAGGCTCACCACCTAAAGTGACAAGTCCAGACAAAAAGGCTTTTGTTCATTTGAATTTTCAATTGTAATTTCTTTTGTTCCTCAAACAATTATCTATTAATGTTAAACTCTATTTCATTAATGCATTGCATATGTTTGTCTTGAATTGATCCATTCGTTTTCATTACATTTAAACTATGTTTTTTACTCTCCTTATGACATTCAACTCTTGCTCAAAGTTACAAGCCTTTAGAGGGAGGATGACGAAAACAATGCTATAATCTCACACAATGTGCTTTTGGACATACCTTGCTGACGATGTATGAGCGTTCTTTCAAATCCTAAACACTGGATTTATAAGGAAGATAATCCCTAGTCAACCCCTTTGAGCCAAAGAAGTAGAGGTTTTATTTTTTACAAATTGAAACCTTTAATCAAAAACTGGGGCATGGTAGTCTCTCAGTTAATTCAAATACGCGTTCAAACCGCAAACTCTCATCTCGTAATACAATGAATGACATCAAAAACGTTCCTCTGGAATCAAAAGACGGTGATGGTTCCCTACCAAATAGGCTGTCATTATCTCTCAAGAGAAAAGCCCACTAAGTCAAAAAATACGAAGGAAACTTAAGAAAAATTGGGGCATCCTGCTGACCATAATCTCAAAACAAGAACAGTCAGGCAAAAATTAGGGATAACAAATCAAAAGAAAGAGTCACTACAAATCCTCAACAACATGAAAGATGTTGCAAGAAATGACTGCCTTCCGACAAACTTAACTTGTCTGAACCATCGCCAAAACATCATGCCAAACTCAATTGGAGTTCAAATGAACAATTAACTGAGCTTAGGCTGAAAAACATCACGAAGAATTGGCGGGTACAAATACAATTTAAGCATTTATCCTTTGTTTCTTAAACCGTCAACCAGACCATGCTACAACCCATAAAAGTCCTAATTGAAGCATGGGTTAGTTCGAAAGCATACTGTTACAAAAAGGTATCCTGACTCCAATAAGGATTTACTCTAAATCCTGAGTTGAATTTTATTACAAAATTTCTTGCTAAAAATGCATTTTCAAAATTTTAAGACAAGCATAAACTTTGCATTTATTTGAACATCGTTGTTTGCATATGGCTATTTGTTTGACAACATCGAAATTCACAAAACGAATATCCGATGAACGAAAGCTCTCTGTGAACAAAGTCACTTCAGATGGGATGAAACTTCCAATAAAAGATCTCCCAAGCAAAAGGACACGGCATGATCATTGTCTAGCACATCTGGGGCAGTCCAGTCAAGATCCCAAGAAATTTATCAAGAAATGCTGAATATACCAGGGGCAGGTTGTAACACCCCAATTCTACCCGACAATTATAAATGTAAATCAGAGTCATAAAATTCATGCAACTGAATTAGGATACCACAAATTCAACTTCAAAAACACATTGCATTCAAGGTGGATACATAACACTTTAAAACTTCGGATGAACCATCAGCATAATAATTTAATCTCTTAATTCAACAACTTGAACAACTACGCAGCAGAATCATAATAACATCTTTGTCCAACAATTACAACAACTTCAAAATAATGTATACTTAGAAAAAAACAAATTAAAGTTCAACAACTTAAATAATCAATAACTAAAAGCAACAAGCATTCATCCCCTGAGTGTTATGTATCAGAGCAATGACACCGACTCGAACTACTGAAGGTAAGCCACCTTCACTCTGGATTACCTGCACGTTACCAACATAAGGGTAACATTCAAACAGAAGTGGTGAGATAACTAACAATATAATAAAACATATGATAAATAATATATTAATTAGATCACATAACATCACCACTTCTCATCATATAAACAACAATAATCGCAACAGAATACCAATAATATACACATTTACCGCATCAATACACAACTTCTTTATGCAATCATATAATGTGACTCAATACTATGCAAATGCATGTGGTAGCATTGGAACAAAACTTCCATCTCAAATAATTGCCAATAAATAGAGGCATCAATAAGGCATAAGCCTTCATCTTCATATTCACCAATATAGGCCATCTTACCGAGCATCAACTCCATCTTGAAATGCAATGTATGCGACACAATCATGAATGTAATAACAATGACCATCATTAACAACATCTCAACACAACATCATTGTTGGCCAGAAGCCTACATCTTAATAGCTGTCAATTATTAGAGGCATCTCAACATCATTCATCAACATCATTCATCAACATAATCTATCAACATAATGCATCACATAATTCATCAACATAATTTCATCAAAATAATTCATCAACATAATTTTTACAGCAACTCAGCCAAAACAATAACACAACGATAGATCGAAAATCCCACAACGTTGGCCATAGGCCTACAATCATGATATTGCCTATAATTAATAAATCATATAAGGCGTAACTCTAGTTAAAAAACATCTACATATTATTAGTTCTGTAATACTACATCATTATCATTATTAATCTTGTTGATTATGAACCAAACAATAATCTATAATCGTCTTATCCTCATCATACTTCACAAAATCATCATAGCGATTAACACGAGAAGCTAACTCTAATCCTAATTTGGGTACTAGGATTTAATCTCCTTATCCTTCATTTTAATCCCTAAGAATGAAGTTTATCGCTTTAGGTATCCAATACTTCAAATGGCACCTCAAACGGAGTCCAGAAACTCAAGTTACAACCTTTGGAAACAAATCTGCCAAAAATCAGACTACATGAGTCGACGCATAACATTTTGAGTCGACGCGTACTGGGTTAAAATCCTTCATGAGTCAATGCGTACTCCCTTTGTATCGACTCATACTGAGTCTGCAACACCACATGTATCGACGCATGCTCCTTCGTATCGACTCATCCCGAGTCCAAAGACCTGCATGTATCGACCCATGGCTTTTGAGGTCGACACATATTGTTCTGTGATGAATATTTTCTGCAATTTCACTACATTTTCACTGCGATTTCCATGCCTTAGGCCCTAAAAACATCCTCTAATCATAGGAAATCATCAATTATAATAATCTTATATTTCTACATCAATTATACATCATTAGTGTATCATTGTTCATCTCTGAATCATTGATCCTCATTAAAAATAATACATATATTTCAATCATAAACAATACAACCTTTCACATCTAATCCCAAATACTACTAATCTTTAACCCTATTATAGAGTTATAACCCCACCCTTATCTTGGATTGAAGGTTTCTCTATAACTTTTCCGGTTGAATTTCGTTCTGGCTCTTTTCCTTTTCTTCTGCAACTTTCACGTTCTCTTCCAACCCTTATTTATTTCTCTTCTTACTGCTTCTTCTTTTTCCTTATTATTTCTAAAAACTAATATAATAACCTTATAATTCTCATTATGCCTTAATGGGCTTAAAACTCCTACACCCCCTTTTCTACTACTTCTATCCCTTAAAAAGCCCACATCCAATAATATTATTATTCTAATATTGTTCCACAACTTAATAGAATAAATAAACCCAATAACAACAACACATCGACTATCATCATAACACAACTTCACAAATATTCCAAAAATAATTTAATTAAATAATTAATTAAATTACGGGCGTTACAACTCTCCCCCACTTAGAATATTTTCGTCCTCGAAAATTTACCTTAATCAAACAACTCTGGATTGGAGTCTTGCATCTTGCTCTCCAACTCCCAAGTCATGCTTTCTCCGACAGCTGCTAGCCAAACCACTTCAACCAAGGAAATCTCTTTGCCCCTCAACGTCTTTATTTCACGACCCGCGGTCCATACAGGCATCGTCTCCATCGTAATGTTATCTCGTACTTGCGCATCATCCATATGAATGACATGGGATGGATATGAAATATACTTCCGGAGTTGTGACATATGAAACACATCATGCAAATTCGAAAGATTAGGCGGTAAAGCCACTCTATAAGCAACATTCCCCACTCTCTCCAAAATCTGATATGGTCTAATAAAACGAGAAGTGAGCTTCTTAGACTTCAATGCTCGTCTAACACCAGTCACAGGTGTAACTCTCAAAAACACATGGTCATAACAAATCTTCCAACGATTGGATAGTCCGTTCAGTCTAACCATCTGTCTGAGGATGATACGCCAAACTCAACCTCAACTTAGAACCCAATGCTTCTTGCAAACTCTTCCAAAAATCAGAAGTAAATCTTGGATCTCTATCTGATACAATGCACAAAGGAACACCATGTAGCTTCGCGATTACACTAGTGTAATTCTTAACCAACTTCGACACTGGAAAACTGATGTTAATAGGAATAAAATGAGCCGACTTCGTAAGCCTATCAACAATCACCCAAATTGAATCATGCCCTCTTAAAGTATTAGGTAACCCCGTCACAAAATCCATCGAAATGCTATCCCATTTACACTCTGGAACTTCTAACGGTTGCATCAACCCTGCAGGCTTCTGATGTTCAACTTTTGACTTCTGACAAGTCAAACATACATACACAAACCGAGCCACATCACTCTTCATTCCAGGCCACCAAAACAAACCTTTAAAATCTTGATACATCTTTGTAGCTCCTGGATGAATACTCAAGTTACTTCTATGACTCTCTTCAAGTATCACTTTCTTTATCTCAGTATCATCGGGAATACAAATCCAGTTACGAAATCTTAACACACCTTGCGCATCTAGCTTAAAATCATTATTCTCAGACTGATCGACCCCAACCATCGAATCTACCAGTTTCAAATCCAACTTCTAAGCTTCTCTGATACTGTCTAGAAATTCATTATTAATCTTCAAAATACCTAACATAACACTCCGCGGTGTCACCTCACAAACTAAGCTCATATCTCTGAACTGTTCAATTAATTCTAACTCTTTAACTATCATTGCCAACATATGTAAAGTCTTTCGACTCAACGCATCAGCCACCACATTCGCTTTTCCTGGATGATAATTCAAACTGAAATCATAATCCTTTAACAGTTTCAAGCATCGTCGTTGCCTCATATTCAGCTCCTTCTGATCGAATAAATACTTTAATCTCTTATGGTCACTAAACACTTCAAATCTAGAGCCATAAAGATAATGCCTCCAAATCTTCAACACAAAGACAACTGCAACAAGCTCCAAATCATGCGTAGAATAATTCTTATCATGAGTCCTCAACTGCCTTGATGCATAAGCAACTACCTTATCATTCTGCATAAGCAAACCTCCTAAACCCATCTTAGAAGCATCACAGTATACCATGAAAGGCTCTCCTGGATTAGGTAACGTCAAAATCGGAGCCGACGTTAATCTCTTCTTCAATTCTGCAAAACTTTCTTCGCACAAAACATCCCATACAAAAGTTCTACCTTTATAAGTCAACTTAGTAAACGGAAGTGCCAACTTAGAAAAACCTTCGATAAACCTTCTATAGTAACCAGCTAATCCCAAAAAGCTCTTAATCTTAGTAGCTGACTTCGGAGTTTCCCATTGCAACACAACATCAACCTTCGATGGATCAATAGCAATGCCACTACCTGAGATCACATGACCAAGGAAACTAACCTCTTTTAACCAGAATTCACACTTGGACAACTTTGCATACAACTTCTTCCCTTTTAAAACTTGCAATACTACTCTTAAGTGTTCTGCATGCTCTTCTTATGACTTATAGTAAATCAAAATATCATCAATAACCACCACCATAAACCAATCTAGATAAGTATGAAAGATACGATTCATGTATTCCATGAATACTCTCGGCGAATTAGTAACACCGAAAGGCATCACCGAATTCTCATAATGTCCATAACGCATTCTGAAAGCCGTCTTCTGGATATCTTCATCCTTCACTTTAATCTGATGGTAACCCGACCTCAAATCAATCTTACTAAACACATAAGCGTCCACCAATTGATCCACCAAGTCATCTATTCTTGGAAGCGGATACTTGTTCTTAATCATCAATTTATTCAATTGTCTATAATCAACACAAAGTCTCATACTTCCATCTTTCTTCCTTACTAACAACATTGGAGCTCCCCACAACGATACACTTGGTCTTACAAACTTCTTTTCAAGTAACTCTTCCAATTGCTTCTTTAACTCTGACAATTCAGATGCAGACATCCTGTATGGTGCCATAGATACAGGTCTGGTACCAAGTACAAGATCAATAGAAAATTCAACTTCCCTCTCCGGTGGTACATCAGGAATTTCATCAGAGAAAACTTCAGGAAATTCACACACCACCTGCAATTCCTCTATTATAGCTTGAGTCTCTGCAGATAGCGATGCCATCAATGAGAACATTTGTGCTTCTTCTTGCATCAACTTCCTCAACTGTCTAGCAGACAACATACTATCTTCCTCTTCTTCAGGAGTAGAAAACCTTACAAACTTGTCATAACATTTAATATGAACATAGTTATGCTCTAACCAGTTCATACCCAAAATCACATACAAACCTCTTAATGGTAAACAAACCAAATCAACAGCAAAGTCTCTATCGAAGATCGATAAGGGGCACTTTAAACACAAAAAATAAGTAGTCATCGACCCCTTGGATGGAGTATCGACGACCATTTCTCCATTCATAGAAGACAACGTAAGACCCAATCTTTCAACACAATCAGCAGCAATAAAGCAATGAGTAGCACCGGTATCAATAATAGTAATTAAAGGAGTACTATTAATGAAACATGTACCTCTGATAAGTCTATCCTCAGCAGCTGTCTGACCCTCAACCAAAGCAAACACTTTGCCACTTGTCCGTGCCCTCTTTGGTTTCTGACACTGACTACCAATGTACCCTTCTTCACTACAATTGAAACAAATGACATCCTTATGGTTGCATTCAGATACAACATGTCTGTTCTTACCACAACGGAAACACCTCTTTACCTCAGCAGTACACATATTACTCTTATTCCCAAGTTTTCCACATTTAAAACAAACCACACCAGCAGGAGCATCTCCCCCACTAGTCCTCTGACCCTGAGCAGCTTTCTGTTTACCTTTACCAGCTTGGGTATCATAAGGCTTAATACAATTCTGTTGGTGCTTACCCCTCTTCTCATTGATAATCTTTTAATGAGCATTATTATCCTCTTCATAAATCCTGCAACTATCAACCAAATTAGCAAAGACACAGATCTTCTGGTATCCAACTGCCTTCTTGATCTCTGGGCGCAACCCGTTCTAAAACTTGACACACATTGAAAACTCAGCATCTGCCTCACTGTAGTGCAGATAAAACTTATCCAACTCAAAATTTTTTGAAGCATACTTAACAACCGACATATTCCCTTGCTTTAGCTCAAGGAACTCAATTTCATTCTTACCACAGACGTCTTCAGGAAAGTACTTCCTCAAAAATTCCCTACGGAACACAGCCCAAGTGACATTTTCACCCGCAGCTTCCAATCTCTAACAAGTCTCTAGCCACCAGTCATCAGCTTCGACTGCTAGCATATGATTACCATATCGAACCTTCTGCGCTGGAGTGCAGTCCATCACATGGAAGATTCTCTCAATCTCTTTCAACCAATCCAATGCTCCGTCAGGATCATACTTTCCCTTGAAGGTAGGCAGATTCTCCCTCTAGAAAGTCGCCAAACTACGAGATCCAGCATTCCCATCAGCATTCGGCTGATTCTCCATCGCATGCGCCATTGCTTCTAAAGCAGCAACAAGTGCAGCATCATTCCTTCCAGCCATCTCAACTTATAACTACAACATAAACAACAGTTAGAACTCAAATTAACAATACTCGATTGTTAGACAATTACGACTTGATAAATTAGTCGGACGGACCAACCTTTACTCTGATACAAACTTTGTAACACCCTAATTCTACCCGACAATTATAAATGTAAATCAGAGTCATAAAATACATGCAACTGAATCAGGATTCCACAAATTCAACTTCAAAAACACATTTCATTCAACGTGGAAACATAACACTTTAAAACTTCGGATGAACCATCAACATAATAATTTAATCTCTTAATTTAACAACTTGAACAACTACGCAGCGGAATCATAATAATATCTTTGTCCAACAATTACAACAACTTCAAAATAATGCATACTTAGCAACAAACAAATTAAAGTTCAACAACTTAAATAATCTATAACTAAAAGTAACAAGCATTCATCCCCCCGAGTGTTACGTATCAGAGCAATGACACTGACTCGAACTACTGAAGGTAAGCCACCTTCACTCTAGGTTACCTGCACGTTACCAACATAAGAGTAACATTCAAACAGAAGGGGTGAGATATCTAACGATATAATAAAACATATGATAAATAATATATTAATTAGAAAACATAACATCACCACTTCTCATCGTATAAACAACAATAGTCGCAACAGAATACCAACAATATACACATTTACCGCATCAATACACAACTTCTTTATGAAATCATATAATGCGACTCAATACTATGCAAATGCATGTGGAACCATTGGAGCAGAACTCCCATCTCAAATAATTGCCAATAAATAGAGGCATCAACAAGGCATAAGCCTTCATCTTAATATTCGCCAATACAGGACATCTTAACGAGCCTCAGCTCCATCTTGAAATGCAATTTATGCGACACAATCATGAAAGTAATAATAATGACCATCATTAACAACATCTCAACACAACATCATTGTTAGCCAGAAGCCTACATCTTAATAGCTTCCATTTATTAGAGGCATCTCAACATCATTCATCAATATCATTCATCAATATCATTCATCAACATAATCCATCAACATAATTCATCGCATAATTCATCAACATAATTTCATCAACGTAATTCATCAACATAATTTTTACAGCAACTTAGCCAAAACAATAATACAACGATAGATCGAAAATCCCGCAACGTTGGCCATAAGACTACAATCATGATATTTCCTATAATTAATAAGTCATCTAAGGCTTACCTCTAGTTAACAAACCTCTACATATTATTAGTTCTGTAATACTACATCATTATCATCATTAATCTTGCTGATTATGAACCAAACAATAATCTATAATCGTCTTATCCTCATCATACTTCACAAAATCATCATAGAGATTAACACGGGAAGCTAACTATAATCCTAATTTTGGTACTAGGATTTACTCTCCTTATCATTCATTTTAATCCCTAAGAATGAATTTCATCGCGTTAGCTATCCAACGCTTCGAATGACACCTCAAACGGAGTCTAGAAACTCAAGTTACAGCCTTCGGAAACAAATCTGCCAAAAATCAGACTACATGAGTCGACGCATAACATTTTGAGTCAACGCGTACTGGGTTAAAATCCTTCATGAGTCAATGCGTACTCCCTTTGTATCGACTCATACTGAGTCTGCAACACCACATGTATCGACGCATGCTCCTTCGTATCGACTCATCCCGAGTCCAAAAACCTGCATGTATCGACCCATGGCTTTTGAGGTCGACACATATTGTTCTGTGATGAATATTTTCTGCAATTTCACTACATTTTCACTGCGATTTCCCTGTCTTAGGCCCTAAAAACATCCTCTAATCATAGGAAATCATCAATTATAATAATCCAATATTTCTACATCAATTATACAACAGTAGGGCATCATTGTTCATCTCTAAATCATTGTTCCTCATTAACAACAATACATATATTTCAATCATAAACAAAACAACCTTTCACATCTAGTCCCACATACTACTCATTATAAATCCTATTATAGAATCAGAACCCCACCCTTACCTTGGATTGAAGGTTGCTCTATAACTTTTCCAGTTGAATTCCATTCTGGCTCTTTTCCTTCTCTTCTGCAACTTTCTCGTTCTCTTCCAACCCTTATTTATTTCTCTTGTTAATGCTTCTTCTTTTTACTTATTATTTCTAAGAACTAATATAATAAACCTATAATTCTCATTATGCCTTAATGGGCTTAAAACTCCTACACCCCCTTTTCTACTACTTCTATCCCTTAAAATAAGCCCACATCAAATAATATTTTTATTCTAATATTATTCCACAACTTAATAGAATAAATAAATCTAATAACAACAACACATCGACTATCATCATAACACAACTTCACAAATATTCCAAAAATAATTTAATTAAATTACGGGCGTTACATAGGTCTCCATCTAAATCACTTGGGGAATTAAATGTGAATCCCAACAAGGGGTTACATACAGTTAATTAGTTCCCGGCAGTGCCACAAACACTTACTACTAGGGGCAATGACAAATCTCTCCAAAATCCTTCTCATAGGATGACTCCCAGCCAGAGTTTAATCTATGAAAACTTTTTCCAGCTGAGTCGACCTCAAGAATCCTCGAGGATTTTCCCCAGTGAAGTCGCCACCTCTCCAATAGACTGGCAACAGGGTTTATTTCCCCAACAAACAGCAGGATTCCCAATCTTGAGTTTGCCTCTCCGACTACTACAAATCAGAGGACCACAACTCCTCTTCCCCAATAGACTACTCTACAATCCCCAGCAAATTACTGTGAAGCCTAGACCCGACCAGGTAACAAATAACTTCAGTAAGTTATTGTGAAGCCTGAACCCGACCAGATATCAGTTCAACTTCATCCTTTCAAGAATTTATTGTGAAGCCTAGATACGACCAGATAACAGTTTAACTTCATCTTTTCTAGCAAGTTACTGCAAAGCCTGGAATACGACCAGATAACAGTTAACTTAAATCTTCCCCAAGATAACTCCCAGTAGAGCAACGGACAACCGAGACTCCTGAACTCTTTTCCCCAAGCAGGAATCAACACTCTCCACAGATTTTTCAATATTCCCCAGTGGATTTCTCCTCAAACAATAAAACATGAATCCTCGGTGGAAATATTCTAAGCTAAGTTTGAAGACACACCTACTCTTCAACAGCAGTCTGGGATTTAATGACTCCCCAGCATTTGTCAAGGATTTATTTTCCCAGACAAAAAATACATTCATTAACATTTCACATTTCATACATCCTGGTTACATACATGACAAGTGCATACGACACAATCTCATTTATTTTGGGAACATCGTTGCACCATGCATTTCATACATCATGACATTGCATACAACTAACGTTTTACCTTTTCAGGAAAAGGTTAATCAACAGATGGCTACCATCAACCATTTTTGAGTTCCATATTAATACCCGTAACAAGTCAGGGCAATTATCTACACGACCGACTGAAGTAATCCTACACAGACTCCTTCTCATACACTCTTTTGGAAACAGTGCAAATGCGATCCAGATATGGCTGACATTCTTATACTTACTCCATATTCTCTTCTAGAAACCATTCAGATGCGATCCAGATATGGCTGACATTCTGATACTTATTCCAGATTCTCTTCTGAAGTGGTGAAAAACACAAAAAAGGGGGGGTTGAATTGTAAAACTGAAATCTAATGCAATGAACAAGATATTTTTATCCTGGTTCGTTTGATCTCAAACTACTCCAGTCCACCCGTCAAGGTGATTTCGCCTCTCTCCAACGAGGTCTTAATCCACTATATTCAACTGAATATTACAGACTGCTTTAACAACTGCTAAAGCCTTCTTGATCAAAACCACAACCCGGTTTGTCAAGGTAACACTTTCTTACAAAGAGATAAAACTAAGTGTGTGGATGTTTTCTACAAAACTGTATCACAACTGTGATGTATACACAAATTGAAGCTTAGAAACTAGATTGCTAAACAATGATAGAATATCAGAATGTGTGGTTTAGCAAAACTGAGAGAAAGAAGATTATGATTAGCTTTTGTGCGTGTAGAGATTTGGAGAGCATTAGCCATTTCAATCTTCAAAGTCTTGTTTATATAGCACTAAGATGATGAACGTTGGATGCAATATTCTTGATTCAATGCTAATAACAAACTTTCCTTATTGAGCAGATCTTGTCTGGAATGAGGCTGTTGGAATTAATTTGCTTTCAATGCACAGTACCGTTGCTTACTTAATGCAAGTTCTGGCTTGGCTCATTCTGACTCTGCTTCGCTGCTGATGAACTGTTGTGTTTCTTTATCAGAGTGTTGAGCGCAGTCTTGTTCATCAGGCTTCAGCATGTACGTGAGTTGATCATCTGATTCTGACATTCTGATATGGCAACTTCTGATGCTGGTGTCTGAAATCATGTTCTGATGCTGAATAGATGTGATCTTGCTTATATCAATCAGAGTATCTGCAAGTCAGAACATAATAATTTTAGGCAGCAGATAGTTCATACATGAAACTTATAAATACTATATCTTTTCACATTGTTATCATCAAAACTTAAATATAGGGTAGTAGATTCAAACTTTGTTCTAACAATCTCCCCCTTTTTGATGATGACAAAAACTAGATATTTTTAAATGAAAATAACGTGAAAAGGTATCTGAGATATGTATCAGAGTAAGAAGTAAAAGGATAAGGAGTAAAGAGATATCAGAGTTGAGAGATACTCCCCCTGAGTTTATTACTTCCCTTTGATTACACGTGTTCTTCAGGATCAGATCTTTTTGCCTTTCTTTGAACATCAGAGTATCAGAGTCTTTGACTTATCAGAAGCTTTATGTCAGAGCAGAGCTTCAGAGCTTTTCTTGTCAGAGCTTTGCTTTGGATCAGAATATCAGAGCGGATCAGAACTTCATAGTGATCAGAGCTTCAAAGCTTCTAGTCTTCAGAGTGTCCAGGAGCTTCCTTGTACCTGTAGACTTTAAGCAAAACAGAAAAAACATTTTCAAGTAATAGAGTTAGAATGTTTGAGAATTTCTGTCTAGTTAGCCGTTATTGATTAAAATATCATTCTTGTTCTCCCCCTTTTTGTCAGCAATCAAAAAGTGTAGGTGATGTTCTAAAACAATTAAGATCAGAAAAACTAATCATATTAAGAGAGTTCAGAATCAAAACAAGAAAATAGTACAAAACATATTCAAACAGTACATCAGAAAATCAAGGAAAACATGAAATAGGACATGAATGAAAAAAGAGACTAAGGTTGAGGAGGCAAGCGTGTGAACAGGTTCTCCAGCATGGCTTGGATCTTTTCAGCAGTCTCATTCTGCTTGTGCACCATGCTGACAACAGTGTCAATCTTGCTATCCTGCACATCCATTCTCTCTTTCATCTTCTGATCGCTTTCATCCATCCGCTGCTGCAGACGCATGTCATTCAGCCTTAGTTCTTCCAGAGTCTGCCTGTCCAAGGCAGCTTGAGAAGCATCAGAAGCAGGAAGCTTCTGAGAGCTTTCAGCAACATCTTCTGCTTGACTTTCTTCAGTTTGAATGGTCTTGTCTTCTTCTGATTGCACCTTTGCAGCTTGCTGTTTCTCAGACCAAGGTTCACTATCCAGAGGGAGCACGTCTTCTTTCAGAAGCTGACTTCCAACTTCATTCAGAAGCTTGCTGAAATTTTGTTGTGCCTGCTCATAGTTGATATCCTGCAACTTGAGGGCTTCAGCACGTACCCAAAGTCTGAATTGTGACCAGAGCTGATCAGAAGCAGCTGGGTCAATCATTCCAGGACAGACTTGCTTCAAAGAAGCAATCCATTGCAGCACACCTGTTTCAAAATTCATAATACCAGAGCCAACATCTGGTTGTTTTGGTTTTGGGATGGCAATTTTGTGTTTCAGATCAGCAAGACGGTCAAGACTGGTTAAGTCTATGAAAGTCCTGCTGGGTTTTTCGGAGGTTTTCTGAGCAGCTGTTTGTTTTGGAGATGGAGTATCAGAATCAGAGATTATGATTGGACTGGGTGGTGTTTTGGGAGTATTTGGTGGTGTAGATTCTGATGAGGATGGCAATTGTGCTAAGGTGATAATTGTTCCACCTGGCATCTGGATTGCCAAAGGTGATGGTTGAGGTGAATGAGGTTCAGATGGTTGAGGAGAAGGAGTTTCAGAGTGATGAAACTCTGTTTGAGGTGATGGTGGATTAATTTCTGGTTGGGGAGAGGGAGACGGAATTGCTGGTTGAGGAGAAGTTGTTGGAATTTCTGATTGTTCAGGGATAAGGGGTTCTTCTGGAATTGATGAGAGTGGTTGTTGTTGTTCTGGTTGTGGAGGAGGAACAGTTTGTGGTTCAGAGATTGGTTGATCAGAGGTGTGTTGATCAATGTCAGACAGTACTTGGTCAATTGCTGATGTTGTTGAGATTGTTGGTTGTTTGGGATGTTTGGTTCTGGGTCTTCTGAGTTTTAATGCCTCAGAAGGGTCCTCTTCTGATACAGTTTCATCTATGGTAGGGATGGGGATTGAGATTCTATGAGAGGTTTGAGGAGGAATAGATGCTGGAATAGTAGAAGAATTTAAAACAGAAGCAGCAGATGAATTACCTCTTTTCCTGGGTGTCTGCTGGGATGATCCTTCTGATGGTGCCTTCCTCTTCTTCGTCTTCTTCAGAGTCACTTCTTGCTGAGGTTGATGCAGAGCTTTGATAATCAGATTTGGATCTGAACCATCTGCCTTGCACGCATCCAAGTACCTGAGAACCACCTCTGGTTTGGATTCAATTTCAGAAAATAACGGAAAGTCACTCAGAGGCACTCTTCTGCCGGTGATATCAGCAATAGGAGTAGCTTTGGGTTCCTTCTGAATATTCTCTATCAGCTTCATCTTCTTCAAGTTCTTTGCATTCAATGGTTTCCCAACTGTTGGTTCAATAGTGCTTAGCTCTTGAGCTTCTATCAGATGCTCAATCAGCCTATTCTCTGTCAGAATATCTGATATCAACCTTCCAAAAGGTATCCAATCCCTCTTGGTTCTTTCTTCTTCCCTGGTTTCCTTCACACTTGTTCTGAGGTGGTTGAACAGGAAGTGAGCCAGATTGATCTTTACCTTCTGATCAATAAAGTAGATCAGAAACTGCTGATCCACATTTATGTAATCAGGAGAACTGGTTGGTTTCCTGTGGTTGAAGCACCCCAGAATTATCTTAGCCCACACTCTGTAATGATCCTTCAGATCTTTAATCTTGCTGCTGGGCACCCCATGAGTGAAAATCCTTGCAGCTATCACACCTACATCAGCACATCTTTCAGCCATGTCCATACAACGGACGCCACCGCCACTGTAACCGATTAGCCTTGCAATGTGATCCTCAGTGATCACAATCTTCTTCCCCATAACAAAGGAGGTGACTAGATGTGTTGAAGCCTTGGCGTGAATCCAGAATTCCTTGACTAGCATTGGGAATGTTGGTCCAACCAACCTGTCAAAATACCTTTCCCACTTCTGAGCCCTAACTTCTTCAGTTAGGTCAAATCCGTTCTCCTTCAAGCTTCCAAAATCAATGATTAATTCAGAAAGCACTTCAAGATTCTTCACAGGAGTGAGGAGAGTTCTGAATGGCACTTGATATTGCTCAGATGATGCTTTCTTCTGAGGACCTGCAGAAGCACTGCTGGAGGTTGCCATGTTCACACTAAAAGGGTTTTGAGAATAAACTGAGGAAAATAGGTTTTGCAAAAGATGAACACAGAAATATGCAGAAGATGCTTGAGTATCAGTGAGAAAACGTAAAGAATGAGAATGAGAGATTAATGTGCTTAAATAGAGTTTTCAAAACTATTTTGAAAAGATAAACGTTTTTTAAGAGAGAGAAAAATCATGATTGCATTTTAAAAGCATGATTACTTTTCATTAAATGCTTGCTGATTTTGGGGGATTTGAGAAAGATACTTAAAAACGGTTACCAGACATGTGTCTCAATGCACCCAATCAGCGCTTTGCCTTCTCAGAAGCATGCACGCGTTCTGCTTCAGAGATATGCTGATGATTGGATGACACTTGTTTGATGTAGTGATCAGCACGTCTGTCTTTGAGCTTAGACTCTCAGATTTTTAGACTTGCATCTGATACAATATGCATGTTCTATCTTTCTGAAAGGAGATTGATCAGAAGTTCACAGTAAAACAATTACATTCTGAAGGTAAATATATGGAATTAAAACATTTTCACTCTGGACACACTTTCATGCTGAGATGTTTCAGAATGAAATTAAACCTATCTTCTGAAAGGGGTTTAGTAAAGATATCAGCCCATTGATGGTCTGTATCTATAAATTTTAAGTTCAAAATACCTTTCTGAATATAGTCCCTAATGAAGTGATGTTTTATTTCTATATGCTTAGCTCTAGAATGTAAAATGGGATTCTTACTTAAGCAAATAGCAGAAGTATTATCACAAAGTATAGGAATGTTACTCTCAAAAATCTGGAAGTCTTTAAGCTGACTTTTCATCCAGAGCATTTGTGTGCTACATCTTGCTGCTGCTATGTACTCAGCTTCTGCTGTTGATAGAGCAATTGTTGATTGCCTTTTGCTGGACCAAGAGATCAGATTTTCTCCCAGAAACTGGCAGCTTCCAGAAGTACTTTTACGTTCCACTCTGTCTCCAGCAAAATCAGCATCACAGTAGCCTACTAAGCGGTAATCACTAGATTTTCTATAAAACAAACCCAGATTAGTAGTACCTTTCAGATACTTGAAAATTCGCTTAACAGCTGTTAAGTGAGATTCTCTAGGATCTGATTGGAATCTAGCACAGATACAAACACTGAATAATATGTCAGGTCTTGAAGCAGTCAGATAGAGGAGAGAACCAATCATACCTCTGTAGACTTTCTGTTCTACATTTTTGCTTACCTCTTCTCTTTCCAGAATGCACGTGGGATGCATTGGAATCTTTGATGGCTTACATTCTGAGAGGTCAAATTTCTTCAGAAGATCTCTGATGTATTTGCTCTGATGAATGTAAGTTCCTTCTGGAGTTTGATTGATCTGAATTCCTAGAAAGAATTTCAGTTCCCCCATGAGGCTCATCTCAAATTCTGCCTGCATACACTTAGCAAATTTTCTTCCAAGAGAAGGATTAGTAGAACCAAAAATAATATCATCAACATAAATTTGACAGACTAAGATGTCACTCTTAACTGATTTACAGAATAGAGTAGTGTCCACTTTCCCTCTGGTGAATTCATTTTCTAGCAGAAAGTTACTTAGCCTTTCATACCAAGCTCTGGGAGCTTGTTTCAGACCATACAGTGACTTCTTTAGTTTGAAAACATGTTCTGGATGTTTTGTATTTTCAAAACCTGGGGGTTGGTGTACATAAACTTCTTCTTCTATATAACCATTTAAGAATGCACTTTTGACATCCATCTGATACAGAGTGATGCCTCTATTAACAGCAAATGAAATTAAAAGTCTGATAGATTCTAACCTGGCGACTGGGGTAAAGGTTTCTGTATAGTCTATCCCCTCTTGCTGACTATAACCTTGTGCAACCAGTCGTGCCTTGTTTCTGATGACTTCACCTTGTTCATTTAGCTTGTTTCTGAACAGCCATCTTGTTCCAATGACGTTGAATCCTTTTGGTCTGGGAACGAGATCCCATACGTCGTTTCTGGTGAATTGATTCAACTCTTCTTGCATTGCCAGAATCCAGTCATTATCCAGAAGTGCTTCATCAATAGAAGAAGGTTCAATCAGAGACACAAGTCCCATAAGTGTTTCTTCAGAGTTTCTGAAGCTTGCTCTTGTTCTGATTGGATCTTCCTTTCTTCCTAGGATAGTCTCTTCTGGGTGATCCAAGCTGCTTCTGGGTAATCTCTTCTGAGGTTGATCAGCAGCTGTTGTAGGATTGCTAGCAGTGCTCCTTTCAGATGTTGAAGGAATGTCTGTGTTGAGAGCTTCTGATGACTTGTCTTCAAAACCTGCAAATTCAATTTCTATACCTGCAAAAACTTCATTCTGCTTTGACTTTTCAGAGTCAAGCTTATCATCAAAACGAACACTGATTGATTCTTCCACAATCTGTGTTTCTGTATTGTATACTCTGTACCCTCTTGAGCGTTCAGAGTATCCTAACATAATACACTTCTGTGCTTTAGAGTCAAACTTGTTCAAATAATTCTTTGTATTTAATATAAAGCAAGTACATCCAAATGGATGAAAATATGAAATGTTGGGCTTTCTGTTCTTCCATAATTCATATGGAGTCTTTTCCAGAATAGGTCTTATTGAGATTCTATTATGAATGTAGCACGCTGTGTTTATTGCCTCTGCCCAGAAGGTCTTAGCAACATTTGTCTCATTGATCATGGTTTTGGCCATTTCTTGCAATGTTCTGTTCTTTCGTTCTACAACTCCATTTTGTTGGGGAGTTCTAGGACAAGAGAAATCATGCAGAATGCCTCTGTCATTAAAGAATGACTCAAAATCTTTGTTTTCAAATTCTCCACCATGATCACTTCTGACTTTAACGATTCTAAGATCCTTTTCATTCTGAATTGGTTACAGAAGGTAACAAACACAGAGTGTGACTCGTCCTTGTGTCTTAAGAACTTTACCCATGTCCATCTGCTATAGTCATCTATGATTACTAACCCATACTTCTTACCACTGACTGAAGCAGTTTTAACTGGTCCAAATAAGTCAATGTGCAGAAGTTCTAATGGCTTAGAGGTAGAAACAACATTTTTGGATTTAAAAGAAGGTTTTGCAAATTTTCCTTTCTGACATGCTTCACACAGAGCATCTGAATTGAACTTCAAATTAGGAAGTCCTCTGACCAGATTGAGTTTGTTAATCTGAGATATTCTTCTCATACTAACATGCCCCAATCTTCTGTGCCAGATCCACTGCTCGTTGTTAACAGACAGAAGACATTTTACATTCTGACTCTTTAGTTCAGAAAGTTTGATTTTGTAAATGTTGTTTTTCCTCTTACCATTAAACAGGATATTCCCATCTTTCTGACTAACAGCTTTACATGATTTTTGATTAAAGATTATATCATAACCGTTATCACTTAATTGACTTATGGATAACAGATTATGCATCAATCCATCTACTAGTAGAACATTATTAATAGAGGGAAGATTTCCATTACCTACAGTTCCAGAGCCAATTATCTTTCCCCTCTGATTGTCTCCAAAGCCAACGTGGCCTCCAGGCTTAAGTTCCAGGCTTTGGAACATATGCCTTCTTCCCGTCATGTGTCGTGAGCAGCCAGAGTCCAGGTACCATGACTGGTGTTTCTGACTTGCTGCTAAAGATATCTGCAACATGTATTATTTTATCCTTAGGTACCCAAATTTTCTTGGGTCCTGATTTGTTAGTTTTACCAAAACTCTGGTTGAATTTTGGTTTCACAGAGTGCTTACTGCTAGTGTATTTGATATCATGTGTGTGACCATATACAAAATGTGAATTCAGAGGAGTGTGTTTAATGGTTAAGTCCATGACATTCTTTGGTGTAGGAACCTTACCTTGGTATCCTATTCCTTTCCTGCCGTTTCTGCTAACTCCATAGATCATTGAAGCCATTCTGCTTCTATCTATGCTTTTAGCTAGGAACTTCTGGAAACTGTGATCATACTCCTTGATGATCTCATCAGCGTTGCTGGGAGTTTCAGAAATTGGTTCCTTCTGAGAGTTTTGTAAAGTGTTTTCTAATTTTGAAATCTTATTTCTCAGCTCAGAATTTTCCAATTTGAGACTATCAGTCTTATTAGAGTCAGATTCAAGATTCCTTTTCAGGTCTCTGAATTTAGCTCTAATTTGCTGATAACGTTCCAGAATCTCATTAAGGCTTTCAGCAAGTTCAGCCTTTGTAAAGTTAACAACAAAGTTAGGAAATACCTCTTCAGTGTCTGATTCTGAGTCTGATTCAGAAGCTTCACTATCTTCTGAAATGTTAGCCATGAGAGCTATGTTTGCCCTTTCATCATCTGATTCTGAGTCAGCTTCAGACGAGTCAGAGTCATCCCATGTAGCCATGAGACTTTTCTTCTTCTCTCTTCCAAACTTCTTGTTGCGCTTTTCCCTCTGAAGCTTTGGGCAGTCACTCTTATAGTGTCCTTGCTCATTGCACTCATAGCAGATGATGTCTTTGGTGTTTGGCTTTTTGCTACTGGAGGAGCCTTCAGATCTTCTGTATCCAGAGGAAGAATCTGTCCTTCTGTATCTGGAAGAAGACTCGTTCTGATCAGATCTTCTGGGATTCCTGAACTTCCTTTGTCTTTGCTTCCACAGTTGATTTACTCTTCTGGAGAGAAGGGAGAGTTCGTCTTCTTCTGATGAGGATCCATCAGATGTTTCTTCAACTGCCTGCAAAACTTTAGACTCAAATTTTCTGTTAGATTTTAATGCTAAAGGCTTACCTTGCTTCTGAGGCTCATCAACTTCTAGCTCTATCTCATGACTTCTGAGGGAGCTGATAAGTTCCTCCAGAGTGATTATGTTGAGATCTTTAGCTAGCTTCAGAGCTGTAACCATAGGTCTCCACTGCTTGGGTAAACTTCTGATGATTTTCTTGACATGGTCAGCAGTAGAGTATCCTTTGTCCAGAACTTTGAGACCAGCTACCAGAATCTGGAATCTAGAGAACATGGTTTCAATGGATTCAGATTCTTCCATTTTGAACGCCTCATACTTCTGAATGAGCGCCAGAGCTTTTGTTTCTTTGACCTGAACGTTGCCCTCATGCGTCATTCTGAGTGAGTCAAAGATATTCTTTGCTGTGTCTCTGTTGGAGATCTTTTCATACTCAGTATAGGAGATGGCGCCGAGGAGGATGGTTCTGGCCTTGTGGTGATTCTTGAAGTCACGCTTTTGTTGATCAGACATTGTTTTTCTATCAATCTTCTGACCACTTGCATTCACAGGGTGCGTGTATCCATCTGTCACCATATCCCACAGATCAGCATCATGTGCCAGAAAGAAGCTTTCAATTCTGTCTTTCCAGTAATCAAATTTTTCTCCATCAAAGACTGGAGGTTTGCCACTGAATCTGTCTCTGTCCTCATTGTTGTCATTGCTGATGTGAGAATTGTTTCCTGCCATTGTGTTTTTCTGACGCTGGATCTTGTACTGACACGATTAAGTGTTTTAGCTCAGAACCAGGCGCTCTGATGCCAATTGAAGTGGTGAAAAACACAAGAAGGGGGGGTTGAATTGTAAAACTGAAATCTAATGCAATGAACAAGATATTTTTATCCTGGTTCGTTTGATCTCAAACTACTCCAGTCCACCCGTCAAGGTGATTTCGCCTCTCTCCAACGAGGTCTTAATCCACTATATTCAACTGAATATTACAGACTGCTTTAACAACTGTTAAAGCCTTCTTGATCAAAACCACAACCCGGTTTGTCAAGGTAACACTTTCTTACAAAGAGATAAAACTAAGTGTGTGGATGTTTTCTACAAAACTGTATCACAAATGTGATGTATACACAAATTGAAGCTTAGAAACTAGATTGCTAAACAATGATAGAATATCAGAATGTGTGGTTTAGCAAAACTGAGAGAAAGAAGATTATGATTAGCTTTTGTACGTGTAGAGATTTGGAGAGCATTAGCCATTTCAATCTTCAAAGTCTTGTTTATATAGCACTGAGATGATGAACGTTGGATGCAATATTCTTGATTCAATGCTAATAACAAACTTTCCTTATTGAGCAGATCTTGTCTGGAATGAGGCCGTTGTAATTAATTTGCTTTCAATGCACAGTACCGTTGCTTACTTAATGCAAGTTCTGGCTTGGCTCATTCTGACTCTACTTCGTTGCTGATGAACTGTTGTGTTTCTTTATCAGAGTGTTGAGCGCAGTCTTGTTCATCAGGCTTCAGCATGTACGTGAGTTGATCATCTGATTCTGACATTCTGATATGGCAACTTCTGATGCTGGTGTCTGAAATCAAGTTCTGATGCTGAATAGATGTGATCTTGCTTATATCAATCAGAGTATCTGCAAGTCAGAACATAATAATTTTAGGCAGCAGATAGTTCATACATGAAACTTATAAATACTATATCTTTTCACATTGTTATCATCAAAACTTAAATATAGGGTAGTAGATTCAAACTTTGTTCTAACATCTTCTGGAAACAGTGCTGATGAGATCCAGATATGGCTGACATTCTGATACTTACTCCAGATTCTCTTATAGAAACAGTTCAGATGAGATCCATATATGGCTGACATTCTGATACTTATTCCAGATTCTCTTCTAGAAATAGTGCAGATGCGATCCAGATGTGGCTGACATTCTGATAATTACTCCAGATTCTCATTCAAATATAATCCAGAAACGATCCAGATTCGGATGTCATTCTGTCACTCATTCAAATACATTCCAGATACGATCTAGATTCGGATGTCATTCTGTCACTCATTCAAATACAATCTAGATACAATCCAGATTCATATGTCATTCTATCACTCATTCAAATACAGTCCAGATACGATCCAGATTCGGATGTCATTCTGTCACTCATTTAAATACAGTCCAGATATGATCCGGATTCAGATGTCATTCTGTCACTCATTCAAATACAGTCCAGATACGATCCAGACTCAAATGTCATTCTGTCACTCATTCAAATACAGTCCAGATACGATCTAGATTCGGATGTCATTCTGCCACTCATTCAAATACAGTTCAGATACGATCCAGATTCGGGTGTCATTCTGTCACTCATTTAAATACAGTCCAGATACGATCCAGATTCAGATGTCATTCAGTCACTCATTTAAATACAGTCCATATACGATGCGGATTCGGATGTCATTCTTTCACTCAATCAAATACAGTCCAGATACGATCCAGACTCAGATGTCATTCAGTCACTCATTCAAATACAATCCAGATACGATCTAGATTCGGATGTCATTCTGCCACTCATTCAAATACAATCCAGATACGATCCAGATTCGAATGTCATTCTGTCACTCATTCAAATGCAGTCCAGATACGATCCACATTCGGATGTCATTCTGTCACTCATTCAAATACAGCCCAGTTACGATCCAGATACAGATGTCATTCTGATGCTCATTCAGTACATCTCTCAGATATGAGTCAGATATAATTCATTTATGAATATTATTTTTTTACTCATCCCAGACCTCTGTTGGTCTAGCTTAAAACTCTCAATGGTTTATCCTGATTCTTTCTAGTAGACATTTCCTCTGGTTGAGATAAATTGCTCCAAAGACTTTTTCTGATTTCTTCTCCGATTGAAGCTAGAATTTAGACTTAGTCCAATTTCTGTCAACAATCACTCTGGGTGGCATCTATAAGCCCATCTCCACCAACTATCCATCATTTCTCCAAATGGCATATTTAAGCCTATTCCCTACACAATCAACCACAACGTTATCAAGTGCAAATTTTTGGGCACTCTAGTGTTCAATCATCTTCCACCTTCAAGTCACGAATGGCAGATTTTCCCATCTAAATCTTCAGGTGTAAGAAGATTGAATAGGGGCAGCTGTTGTACCCCAAAAATTTTCCTCTCAATTATCAAGGCTTTTCTCACAAAGATTCTCAGGGTTCAAGCTTTCACAAGTGCTTTGGGATTTTCCAGTACCAAAATTAAAAGGAAACTGTCAAAAAGGGAAAAAACAAATAAAAATAACATTTTGAGAAAATTGGAGAAAAATATGCTTGCTTCGATTCAGCACCCTTCGATTGACTTTTGGCCTCTTTCGATTGCTCAAGATTGTTTCTAGCGTGCCTCTTTTGTCTAGGCATTTAACTTTTTGTTGTGGGTTTCATTTGTGTCTTCCACTGCCTGCATGTTTGCTTTAAATCCCAAGTTTTCTGGCCCCAAGTGCCCCCTGCAAGGCAAACCCTTTGATTCACCAAGCATGCTTCCTGCATGCTTGCTTTGAAAACCAAAGTTTGTTGGCCACAAGTGCCCCCTACAGGGCAAACCTTTCGATTCAACAAGCGTGCTACCTGCATGTTTGCTTTGAATACCAAATTTTGCTGCCACAAGTGCCCCATTCAGGGAAAGCCTTTGATTGGACAAGTATTTTGCCTGCATGCTTGAAATCGAAGGCCATGACCCGCTGGCCACATGTGCCCCCTGCAAGGAAAACTCTTCGATTGGACAAAATTACATGCATTTAAAGCTTCGATTGGATGTGGATCCCCTTCGAATCAGCTTGCTTCGAATCTAAGCTAAGCCATTAGAAGAAGGTTTCATTTGAAGAAAATATGAGGAAATCTCATGGCCTTACCCTACTTGACAGGCTATGTTGCTTCCAAATATTTGTATAATCAGAGGGCCAAAAGCATAAGTCACATCTTCTGCACCTCAACTGCCAAAAGGCCCCCCACTTGTACTTTCACGTTACATATATTTTATTATTTCCTTGCAAAGCTGGCTACTACAACATGTCCAATTTTTCTCTATAAATAGAGGAATTCTTTGCAAAGTCTAAGGAGGATCTTTGGACCAGAGGAACGAATCTCCAAACTTTCTCAAAATACAACAACAAAGCTCTCAAGTCCTTAAACACTTGTGAAATCAAAAAACCCATAATCCCATTTTTTTACCTCTTTCGATTCTGAAGAACTCCCTCACTCTTCAGTATCCTTCGAATCCAGTTTGGAAAGAAACATAACACTCGTTTCTTTCTTTTTTTGAATCAACATCTAAGGCCTAGATTCAGGCCCCTCCCTTCGAATCCAGGAGAGCCCAGGGTCACCACTCAAGGCCCATTTCACCTTCAAGGCTGCAGCAAGGTAAGTTACTCTTACCCTTGCCTCCTTCATTTCAATCATAACATATGTACAATGTTTTGTCTCCTTTTCGTTTGCTCCCTTGTAATTTATTTTTCTGGCTAATCTTTTTATTTCTTGTTGATTGAGGTTATTAAATATACTTTAATAATTAGTTTGGTCACAAGAAAAATGCTAGCATGGCCTTAGGCCATGTTGCCATTTTATGTCCCAAATGAAAGAGATAGGGGGAAGGAGACATGAAACGAAGCCTTAGGCTCATGCTGACTTCCAAGCCCTAGAAAGGCAGAATCAGAAGGCACACTTGCACTAAGTCCAATCAGAATCGAAGGCCATGACTTACTGATTCCAGGCCCAATCGAAGAAGGTAATAAGGCAACAAGGCAGAACCAGAAGCCACGCCCAGCTTATGTCAATGCCCAATCGAAGGCCATGACCAGCTGCTGCCAAAGCCCAATTGAAGGCCATGACTTGCTGGATGCCAACTCCCAATCGAAGGAGGCCAACAGAAGCAGAATCGAAGACTGCTCCTCCCCCAATTGAAAGAGCTCATTTTTCTTCTTTTTCATCTTATTTTTTCCATTATATTTTTATGCACTTCAATATGGTTATAATAGTGTAGGATTTATTTTCTGCATTTTTTTATTACTTTTGTACAAATGCTAGTAATTAGGTGTGTATGGCAAGATAAAACCAACAAGTACACAACCCCTAATTAAGACAAAATGCATGCAAATCAAACACACTTTGCACACATGCACCCTTAGGGTAATCTCACTTGTTGCCTCGGAAAATAGTCATGTCCCTCGAACATGGGCGTTTTAGCAAAGACCCTCGATAAAATATCGTAGTCCCTTGATGACCTCGATGTTGCCTTCGGTAAACGATCTAGTCCCTAAACGACATTGCTAAAACGTCCCATAGGTTTCCTTCTATGACTATACAAACATCCCACGCCCGTCCCTTCACATCCAACGATGGGGCTTCTTACCAAAACAATGGTAAGATAGAAACATCTAAAGGATGAGGAAAAGAAGATTTAAGACCTTTTGAGTAGGTAGATTGCTCCTAGTTGCTCGCTTGCTCACAACAAAAACATTTTATACACTAACACTTTCATTTGAAACATTTTCAAAAGACAACGCTTTATATGCGTTTTTATAGAGAGAAGAACCATTATAAAGACACCCTTTTCAAAATCACTTTCAAAAATACATTTACACAAATACTCCTTTGAACTATTTTTAAACAACACTTTGTATGCATTCTTATGAGACAAGAATCATTACAAAGGCAAGTTTTCAAAATACTTTCAAAACTCACACCACAAGCACACTTTCAAACAAAAGTAAGTGATCTAGCAAGCAACTAAGAGCCCATAGATAACTATGGATAAAAAGGATGCTAATACCTTCCCTTTTTATAATCTACCCCCTAAATTCAAGAAATAATCTCGAAAGGTCTTTCCTGTTCTTTTCAGCCTTTCCTTATTGGATAAAAGAAAAGTCGATGGCGACTCTTGCTAACCGCAACATTGCGATAAAACACAAAACAACCAAGTCAATTCTCCCACCGTATGACATTAATCTTTGACCTGTTGTAAAAGTTGATAGTGTTTGTGTGTCTGCTAATTTAACCTAAAAAGGTAAAATCAGTTTCATACGATGTCGTGGTGTATAAATTGCATGATGCTCCAAAAATAAATGAGATTATGATATATTTATTTGTATGCACATGCCATGATGTATGAAAATGTAATGCTATTGTGCAGTATGTTTGTCTGGGAAAATAAATCCCTGACTACTGCTGAAGAGTAACGGGAAGCTGTATCCCGGACTGTTGTTGGTGAGTGAAGAAAGTGATTGTTCAATTTCCGCTGGGGATAATGAATGGAGATAGTTTTTATGGCGATTCCCTTTCTCTTTCGGGGATCTTCGACTTCTGTTTGAGAATAATTTTGCCGAGGGGAAGAGTTTTGTCGGAAGATTTCATCAATTTGGAGAAATAAACTCCGCTGAGGGATGAACTTATGTAGCTAGAGAAATAAACCCTACTGGGGATAAGACTTTATAAACTAATTGAGATTTACAAAACTTTGTTGCAGAAGGTGAACTCCATAAACTGCTTAGGGATTTTGCTGAAATCCTGTAGGGGAATCTTGAGAAGCTTGGCGACTTCACTGGAGGATTTTGGAGCAGTAATTGTAGATTTTTGCTTTGCCGGGGATGTGAGAACAACTAACATCATTAGGCTGCATGCTGAGAACATGGTTGTGACCTTGTCGTAGGATATCTCTGCCTCTGTACCTGCTGGAGAAAATATCTGTCGGGGAAAACATCTGCGGGGATTTTGTGGATGGCCCTTAGATATTGTCCCGTTTCTTAAAGTCATTAGCAACTATCTTTATAATTTTAGGTGTATATTTGTAAGAAGTAATCATATTCAAATGCATATGTTCAAGAATAATCATTGGATGTTTTTGCACACAAAACAGAAAAATAGAAAACAGAAGTTTTTCACTTTCAAAGGAATAGTTTTGTATTAACTTGAAATAAGCGTTTTTGTATAAGGAGACAAACATCCTAGTAAGAGAATGTCGTCATAATAATGGAAATTATACAAAATAGTATACAAATAAAGGAAACTATGTGAAATAATCCCATTGGGTTCCCATTCTGTTATTGCCTTTGTGTCCTTGAGCATCTCATCACTCTCGCTGCTTGTCCGAAGCTGATTGGATTGATTAGTACTGCTTGAGTTTGATAGTTGATACTGAAGATTGGTTGTAAGGTGATCCAACGGGACATAGCTATACGCTTTAAATCCCTAACTTTTGCCTGGACCTCCCTTTCGGGTTTTCAGTCCACCAGGATACCTTGTTTTGCCCATGCCTCCTTTTCAGGTTATCGACTTGCCGGGTGTACAAATTTTTTTATGTATGTCCCTAATTTTTGCCTGAACCCTTTTGGTTCACCGGGATGCCCTAATTTTTGCCTAGGCCAGTCGACCTAGCGGGTCTTTGTTTATGCATAGTATCTTTTAACTATGTCTGCATTTACAGGATCCGGAAGGTCGTCACCGTCCATAGTGGTTAAGATCATGGCTCCACCAGACAATATTATCTTGATCACAAGTGGTCCTTCATACGTGGGAGTCCTTTTGCCCCTGGGATCACCTTGCAGCATTATGATGTGCTTGATTACCAGGTCACCAGTATGATTTTCCTGACATCTAACTTTCTTGTTAAAAGCTTTGATCATACGTTTTTTGTACATCTGACCATGGCAGACAGCCGCGAGCCTCTTCTCGTCAATCAGGTTTAACTGGTCAAGTCGAGTCTGAACCCATTCTTCTTCATTCAGCCCTGGATATTTCATGATCCTCAAGGAAGGGATCTGAACCTCAATGGGTAGGACAACTTCCATACAGTATACCAAAGAGAAAGGATTTGCCCCTGTTTATGTGCACATTGTGGTGCGATAACCATGAAGAGATAATGGTAACATCTCATGCCAATATTTGTATGTCACTGTCATCTTCTGTATGACTTTCTTGTTGTTCTTATTAGCAGCTTCTATAACGCCATTCATCTTCGGCCAGTAAGGAGAAGAGTTATAATGTTGGATCTTAAATTACGTGCAGAGTTCAGTGATCACGGTGTTGTTGATATTGGTACCATTATCTATAATGATTCTTTCTGGAATACCGTACTGACAGATAAGGTTATGTCTGATGAATCAGGCCACAATGTTCTTGGTAACGGAGACAAATAAAGCTCCCTCAACCCACTTTGTGAAGTAATCAATGGCGACGAGGATGAAGCGATGCCCATTAGAAGCTGTAGGTATGATTTCCCAAATCATATCAATGCCCCACATTGCAAATGACCACGGAGAATTCAAGACGTTCAGAGGAACCGGAGGCCCATGTACCTTGTGAGCATAGATTTGGCATTTGTGATAAGTCTGTGAATGTTGATAACAGTCTGCTTTCATAGTGGACCAGTAGTATCCTTCCCGTAGGATCTTATTAGCCATTGAGTTCCCACTAGAATGAGTGGCGAAGGTACCTTCATGCAAATTGTCCATAATCTTTTCTGCCTCACTCTTGTCTATACACCGAAGCAAGGTAGAATCATGATTGAGGTTGTAGAGGATCCTGTTACTGAGGAAGAACTTAGCAGAGAACCTTCCTAGGAACTTCTTATCATTGACTGAAGCTCCCACAGGGTATTCTTGGGCTTCGAGATATCTTTTGACTTCATGGAACCAAGGCTTATCCACTACTTCTTCAGTACCAATCTCGTGACAGTATGCTGGATCGTCCATCCTCTCAATGGTGATCTCAAGAGCCTCATTATCCCACCTGACCTTGAACATGGATGACATCGTAGCTAGCGCGTCCTCTAGTTGATTTTCCTCTCGTGGAAAATGCTCAAAGGTGATTTCTTCAAAGTATGGAATCAGGACCAACACATGCTCTTTGTACGGGATGAGATTAGGATGCTTCATGTCCCATTCTCCTTTGATCTGGCCGATTACCAAACCCGAGTCTCCAAACACACTTAAGAAATTGATCCTTAAATCGATTGCAACTTTGAGACTCATGATACATGCTTCATACTCAGCCATATTGTTGGTATAGTTGAAACATATCCTAGCACTGAAAGGAGTATTACAGCCTTCAGGAGATATGATCACAACGTCGATGCCATTGCCAAGAGCGTTGGAAGCTCCGTCAAAAACCCTAGTACATCAAGATCCTTTTTCAGGTCCTTCATCCGGTCCAGGTTTTTCACAATCAGTTACTAATATGATGTTCTCGTTCGGGAACTTAAAATTCATGGATTGGTAGTCATCCACAGCTTGCTGAGCCAAATGATCAGCTAGTACACTTCCCTTAATTTCTTTATAGGTTGTGTACTGAATGTCATATTTGGCCAGGATCATTTTCCATCTTGCTATTCTATCGGAGAGAGCGAGTTTCTCAAAGATGTACTTGATAGGATCCATTTTAGATATCAACAAGGTAGTGTGTGTCAATATATACTGTCTTAGTCGGCGAGCAGCCCATGCCAAAGCACAACAAGTTTTCTTGAGCAGTGAATATCTTGTTTCACAGTCGGTAAACATTTTTCTAAGGTAGTATATTGCATGCTATTTTTGACCACACTCTTTATGCTGCCCCAACACACACCCCATTGAGTTTTCTAACACTGTTAAGTACATGATCAGAGGTCTTCCTTCGACCAGCGGCATCAAGATTTGAGGCTCTTGGAGATATTCCTTGATTTTGTCAAAGGCGTTATGGCAGTCGTCATTCCACTTTACTGCTTGATCTTTCTTCAATACCTTGAAGATTGGATCACAAGTAGCAGTTAAAAGGAAAATGAACCTGGAAATGTAGTTTAGGCGTCCCAAGAATCCCCTAACTTCCTTCTCAGTGCGAGGAGTCGACATTTCTTGTATAGCTTTAACTTTTGCAGTGTCTACCTCAATACCTTTTCTTCTGACCACGAAACCTAAGAGCTTATCGGATCTTACCCTGAAAGTGCACTTATTCGGATTTAGCCTCAATTTGTATTTCTTCAGCCTGTCAAATAGCTTCAATAGATGATCAAGGTGTTCCTCTTCTGTCTGAGACTTGGCTATCATATCATCCACGTAGACCTCTATCTCATGATGGATCATATCATGAAAGAAAGCTACCATGGCACGTTGATAGGTTACCCCGACCTTATTTAGTCGAAATGGCATAACTTTGTAATAGAAAGTTCCCTACTGTGTGACAAAGGTCATCTTCTCCATGTCTTCAGGTGCCATCTTGATTTGATTATAACCGAAGAAACCATCCACGAAGGAAAATACCTTATGTTGTGCCGTGTTATCAACCAGAACATCAACGTGGGGAAGCGGAAAGTCGTCCTTGGGGCTTGCCCTGTTCAGGTCTTTGTAATCCACACACATACGTACCTTACCGTCCTTCTTAGGCACGAGAACAACATTAGCGAACCATTGTGGATAGGACATAATAGCTAAGAAATTGGCATTGAACTGTTTCATGACTTCAACCTTGATCTTTTCTGACATATCTGACCGCATACGATAAACCTTTTATTCACTGGAGGGAGGTCCTCTTTTGTAGGTAGGCGATAAACCATAATATCGGTGTCAAGTCCCGGCATATCTTCATATGACCAGGAAAAAACCTCAACATAGTCACGTAGCATCTGTATTAACCGCTGTTTGACACTGGGCTCCAAGTTAGAACCTACCTTGAATTCTTTTCTGTCCTCTTCAGTACCCAAGTTCACTGTCAGAATCTTCCTCACCATCGTCCTTGGCTTGGTTGATCGAATTTTCAAAGTCATAATAAGCAATAGCAGAACTGTTATCCATGGGATCTAGAGTGGATGTGGATCTGCAGTTTGATATGTGAGTGTGTGTAAGAGCATAGCTGTATATTTTTGATAAAGTAAAGAAGCAGAAAAGAAAAAACAAAGAGCGTAAAATTTGCATGCGAAACGTCCAATGTTTTATTGATGACATATGAAAATGAAACAATGACCCTCACAAATAGAGCATTGTGCCTTGGGTAAGACACAAGGTTTTAATGTTTCAATTATTCAAATATTACATTTCCTTAAAACAAAAAGACAAATTACTCTTGAATAAAAGTAATGGGCACAAATCCTTTAGCCTCCCAATTTCTGAGTCCACCGCTGATGGTTGGGAAGATCCACTTGTCCAGGACATAATCAATATCGTTGTCTTCTAGGGCATTAACTCTATAGTTACTGATCCGCAAAGGTTGTCCCCAGACACGAGCACAACGAACAACTCTATGGGCTCTTGAAGTAAAACCCAAACCAAATTTATCAGATTTGTAGGGAATATCTGAAAGTTTGCCCCAAATTGTACACCCAACTTCTTCAACTACTGTCTTGGCATCTTTCAGAGAAGCCATCTTCAACGGAGGCATAGTAGTCTTAGGAACACTTACAATGGTCTTGGTTGCAGCAACGGTCTGTGGAACCTCCTCAAAGTTCTAACAGGGGGTTTCAATGAACTCGCTGTCCATTTCAACGTACCTGAAAGAGTTCAAGTGGATCACCATGTACTCCTCCTCCCCGTGAACGATGATAATCTTCCCATTGATTGGGTACTTCAGCATCTGATGTAGGGTGTAAGTCACAGTGCAAGCCCCATGGATCCAGGGTCGACCCAATAAACAAGAGTAAGATGGGCGGATGTCCATCACATAGAGAGTGGAATTAAAAGTATGAGTACCCACTTTGACAAGGATGTCTATCTCCCCGTGCACCATTATTTTGGAACCATCGAAAGCCCTCACCACAATGTTACTGGGTTTCAGAGTCAATCCTTCGCAATCCAATCTATTAAGGGCTTTCTTGGGCAAAACATTCAACGATGAACCTGTATCCACTTGAACATGGTCTAAAGTAGTGCTCCTGCACTCGATAGATACATGCAGAGCATCATGTTTCCTTCCTCTGGGTGTTAAATCAGCATCGGAAAAACCTAACCCATTATCGGCAGTCAAACTGGTAACACAGTCTTCGAACTGATCAGCGAAGGTTTCTTGTGGCACATGAACTGTTTTGAGGAATTTCACCAAAGCCTTAGCATGAGCTTCAATGCATAATAGCAGGCCATCATTGAGATTTTGGAAGGGGCCTGCCTCAGTTGTTCAACCACATTGCAGTCACTCTTCTTGATTATCTTTAAGATTTCTTCCACTTCCTTCTTAGAAGCCCCGAGAATGACTTTTGGGTGCGCCTTCGTCCGGACAGGCTCAAACAATATCTCTTTTCCCCGAGTCTCAGACGACTCAGTAGCAGGGGTAACAACAGGGCTAACAGTAGGAGTAGCAATGGGAATACTGACAGGAGTAGCAGCAGGAACAATTGCAGGAGTAGCAACTGTTGTAGGAGGAGAGATCTCAGGAGAGAAAATTCTTCCGCTTCTGGTGATTTTGCTGGTCCCGGCGATATTACTAATGTCAGGATCAGAGTCTTCGTTATCTTTATCTTTAACAACCAGCAAATCTTGCTTGACGCCATGGTAATAGACGTCAACCCCATAGTTATAGGGAACATCTTTATCTGAGGAATATGGTATAGGTCCCGGGAAAGTAATTATCAACGGAGCAACTTTCGGAACAGATGTAATCCTGACAGGTGTTTTGGAGGAGACCTTGGGAGGATTGGTGGAAATGGTAATGATAAAAACATATTCACATGGAGCACTTGTAACTGGAGTCTTCTCAAACATGATTTCTTTATCATCAAGCAGACACTGAACGCCTTCCTTCAACAAATGGCAACCATTAGGTAGGGACTAACATAAGTGGCAACCTTCACCACACCCCGGAAATAAACCGGCCTGAAAGAGATTCTTTTTAATAGTCAGTAGTGGAGTAGCTAGTTCATCAACATAAGCAACAAACATGTCATCATCAATAGCATTAACACCACGGTCGTGCTTGGGCATAGGGGCAGTTATAACATTAGGGGTCTCAGAAGCATCGAATTCAATCTCCTTTGCCTCAATCAAATCATGTACCTTGTTCTTCAAAGCCCAACAGTCGTTTGTATCATGGCCTGGACTTTCAGAATGGTAAGCACACTGAGCATTTGGGTTGTAGCAGAGAGAGGCAATATTAGGATTTTTCGGGGCCTCCTTAGGGGTCACCAGGTTGGACTTCAGCAGGTGTGGCAAAACTTGAGACAAGGTCATATTAATCCGGGTAAACTGTCTCCTTGGATTATCTGTTGTGGACTGATTATTTTATTATTGAGTAGCTACAGGATTGGAAATCATAACAGACCCTACCGTAAGACGACGTTCAGTTTTGTTATGATTTCTTTGGCTGTAAGCAACACTGACCTCCTTCTTTCCCATGAATGGTTTATTTTCTGTACTGGAGGATGCTTCTCTCTGGATTTTACCACTTTTGATACCAGCCTCTACTCGTTCACCCGTCAAGATCAATTCAGTAAACCCAACAGAAGAACTTCCAATCAGGTGGTTAAAGAATGGCCCGGATAATATGCCCAAGAACATGTCCACCAGCTCCCTATCAGACAATGGAGGTTGGACTCTTCCCGCAAGGTCTATCCATTTTAGGGCATAGTCCTTAAAACCCTCGTCGAAACCCATAGACATACTTTGCAACTGTGTACGATTCGGGGTGAGGTCAGTATTATATTGGTACTGCTTGTAGAAAGCAGCAGCCAAATCTTCCCAATTATGCACATTGGTTCTTTCTAGTTGATAGAACCATTCCAGCTGAGTCCCTGCCAAACTTTGCTAGAAGAAGTGTACCAGTAGTGTGGGGTTGAATTTTCCTGACATACGACCTTAAATGCAGCTTAGGGCAGGAGACACTGTTGTACTTAGAAAATGTAGGGACCTTGAACTTCTACGGGATGAACACCCCTGAGACCAGTCCTAGCTCTTCAAAATCCAATCCGGGTACCCTTTGGATCTCCATGGCATTGAGCCTATCCTCCAACTATTTGCATTTATCATACGCAGGAGGATACTGCTCCTCAGAATAGTCCGGTTCATCTTCTTCAGACTCCCTTGTACTATGGTCTTCTTCTCTTGGCTCTCCTTTCGGATTGTCTCTCTCTCTCTCTCTCTTGACGGATTTGCGAGCTCTGAAACTTGCTTCGCTGGTCCTTTCAACCTTCTTCCCATATTCATAACACCCACTGGCCTTTTTTTCTTCTTCTTGTCCTTGAGAATCAGAGCTTTCAAATCTTCTTGTCCCTTAGCCATATTCAAGAGCATTTCTTGGAATTGAGCATTTTGTGCCTGAAGCTCCCTAACTGTTTGTTCAAGAGCCATTGCTGAAATAAACAGTGAGGAAGATAAGAAACTTATGCTGAGAACCTGTTTATGCAATAATATGTATGATATATGTATGCAGTGTTTTCAAGGGCCTCATAGGATTTAAACTCTTTTAACCAAAATAGAAACAAAGGCTTTTTATTAGTAATCTCAAATGAAATCAAAGTTTACAAAGGAATAACAAATAAGAAACTTCTAAGACTTCTAAGTCTCCCAAGGACGCTTCCTTTTGGTGCTAATGTAGGCATTGAGATTTTTCTCTTCAAGAAGCAGCTTTGTCAGTTCCAACACCTTTTTCTCACTGGCATAGAATTGGGACTCAAAGGTATCTTGTTCTTCTTTGAGCTGTATCAAATATTTTTGCAATTATTTGAAGTTTGTTGGCATATCAGGATGAAGAATGATGTGAGACTTGACCCCTTGAATAATGGGCTCAGAAATCACTGGTAGGATAGCAGCATACGACATCATACTATTTTTAGCTAGAGCTCGCACCCATTTGAGGTATGGCTCCAAAGAGATGGAGTTCTTGTGCCCTAGAGTCCTACTATAAGTCTTCTTAAGCATTCCCCAAGCGCGGATGAACCTCTGATGATAACCTTGAAGGTGATTTGAATAGTCGAACACAATACCTTAAATGACTATATCATGAGAACCATCCCTCCGGGCGTAACCGATATGACATAAAGCTAAATAGGGGTTATAGGTGATTCCTCTTTTAATTCCAAGGACTGGCACATTGGGAAATTATCCGTAGCGATTAATAAAAGAGATGTCTTCTTGGGAGCGAGGCCACCAATAGATGTAAGAGTGAGAAAGAGACATTAATCTCTAGTTCCATCTTAAACCTAATTTATTCTTCATTATTGACCGAGGAAGGTGAAAAATAAACCACCTATAGAGTAGAGATATACAACACATAAGAGTCCCTCGCTTCTTCATGGTACGTGTATGGAGTGAGTGCAAAATATTCTTGAGCAATGTAGGCACTGGATTATGAGCAAGGAAAATGTTGATGGCACTGACATCTACAAACTAGTCTGAATTGGGGAACAGAACCAACCCGTAGATCAATAAAGCTAAAACATCTTCAAAGGCATGGTAACTCATAGCGTCTAGGAATACCTGGGCTTTCTTCATCAGGAAACTTGTGAGGAGGCCCTTAACTCCACTCCTTCTTTCCCAATTGGACTCAATGTCAGATGGATTCAAATGCAAAGCTATGGCAACATCTTCAGCAGTTGGATCTTATTCTAAACTGGTAAAGGGTATCTGCTCCAATATAGGCAAACCGAGTATTTTGGAGAATTCTTCCAACATAGGCACCAACTGATAGTCTGGAAATGTGAAGCAGTGGTGCTTAGGATCTAAGAACTAGAATAAGACACTCATCAAACCTTCATCAAAACTGGTAGCAACCAAACTGAGCAAGTAGCCATATTTCTTGTAGAATGAGAAACTCTCAGGAACCTTTCAAACAAATTCTTTGTGTTTAGGAGGGATCTCTACAAAATTTATTCAGATGGTTTTTCTACAAGCTGAATCCATGACCTACAAAACATATAAGAGATAAATACACAGGCCCTTGAAATGGTTAGTGTACATGACATGCTATGATGTTTATGATGTTATGATTATGCTGTTAAATAACAAGTATATCAAACACAAACAAGTCACACAGAGACCTTAGGTTCAAAGGCTTGCATGAGTTTTAAAGGTAAGTACCCTCTTGAAGTTTCAGTTGGCTCAACTTGTCCTATTAATAGTAACTGAGTTCTAAGGAGTCTCATATCACTGAACTTTATTTTAGGCATTGTTCTAGCTCAAGCACCAAAGTATTGCAGCCAGAATATCCCAAAAGTCTAGTCTCAATGAGTGTAGTATCGAGTATCAACCAATCTTCGGTCAGAACCAAAGCCGGCCATCTCACTACTTTCTAATGGCTTAGGATGAGTCAAGTAAAGGTTATAAAGGTCAGTTAGCGCTTAATGACACTAAGGAAGCCTAATATTATCCTTGACTGACTCAAGGAACATTAGTACAGACCAAAGTATCACGCTAACATAGCTATCACTTTGTCCATATCGGTCTATGCCGTACAACTTCCATGATTTATTGCTACTTACCTAATAAGATGCCCCAGATCCGGGTGTAGGATCTATAGTAAAAACCCAATGAAGCCCTCAAAAGTAAAGCATAAAAACACACAATGAAATCAATTTTAAAATGAATTAAGCTCTAAGGTAACCCCATTTTTTACTTATTCCCCAGCAAAGTCTCCAGTTCTGTGATATGGTGGCAGAACCGACTGTTTAATACTGGTTTTTACGTTTGTGTTTGAAAATGTTACGGTAAGCAAGAGTCGCCACCGACTTTTCTTTTATCCAAATAAAGGAAAGGGTGAAAAGAACAGAAAAATACCTTTTCGAGAATTTTCTGAGTAAGGGGGGTAGATTATGGAAATGGAAAGTGTTAGAACCCTTTCCATCCGTAGTTTTCTATGGGCTCTTAGATGCTAGCTCATGTTTTGAAAATTTATTGTGCTTTGCTCTTTGAAAAGTATTTGAAAACGCCTTAGTGCGACGATTCACTTTGTGATAACTCTTGTATCATTCCTCAAGAGTGTTGACAAAGCGAATGTTTTTGGAAGTGTTTTGAACTGTTTATGTGTAAGTGTGAAAATTTGTTTTGAGCAATTATCTAACAGCTATCTACTTGTACTCGAAAAGCTAGTTCTTTACCTCCTATCTTTTAGAAAGTGTTATCCTAATGTTAGTGAGTAGGTAGCCCTAGTCGTTGGATGTATGAGGAACATTTGAAGGGACATTACAGTAAGGAAGGCAACTTAGCAAGAAATTTTAGTAACTGTCCTAAATTTCTATGATCACTTTTAACCGAGGCAACGTCGAGAGGGTCATCGAGGGACTTGTGATCTTTCAAACTAGAGGACAACCACTAAAACTTCTCACCTTTCTAGAATTGTGATCATTTTCCGAAGGCAACCGAAGTGGGATACCCTAGAGGTGATGTTGTACCCCAAATTTTCCCTCCCATATTTCTCAATACATGTCAAGTGAGGTCCTCAAATTGCTCAAGGAAGTCCAAGAATTGACCAGACAAATTAGGGTTTCATTTTGCATCAAGATGCTTGATTCCAAAAGATCCTAAATGCTCACCATTGTCCTAATATGTTCTCAAGATCATCCATGTCATGTTTCAAGCCTTGTAGAAGAAGTTTGCTCAGTCAATTGCTCAAAGGCCTGAAAATCAACTATGCTAGGTCAAAAGTCAATTGTGGCTCACATATAGTCAAACCTCAAGATTTTTGGTCAACATCCTCATTTTGAAGTATCATTCATCATTTTATCAAGGGTTGATCATGATTCATCAAGGATTTTTCACAATTCCTCAAAACCCAAAAGTTGCTAAATTAGGGTTTTGTAGGAAAAGTCAACTCAACTTTGACCAAGCATAACTTTCTCATACTTTATCAAAAATGACCCATCCAAATCTCATTTTTAATAGGATGCAATTCCCTACAATTCATATTCAGCTCCCAAGTTCAAAATATGCACTCACAAAAGGATGTGAATTTTGACATTATAGGTCATTCTGAAAAGTCAACAAAAACACCTTATGGGTCAAAGCTTCATACATGAACATGGAAAACTCAATTGAGATGAGACCAAAATGTTTTCTTATAGGACATCCTAAGCTTTCTAAAAAGTCCAAGAAAACCTCTCTAGGGTCAAAATCGAGAGAGTTATGCATTGGCCAAGTTGACCTTTTTTGCAAAATTGCCAAAAGTCAAATATGCTCAATTTTGCATCTTTTGCTAAATGGGCCCAACTTTTTATGCTTGCATCTCATTCCTAACATAGTCCACGACCTATGTACCCTCCATGCTTTATTTATTCATTTATTTAATTTATTTTGATTTTTATTCATTTAAAATCCAAATAAAATCAAATAAATCCTAATAAATCATATATTGCATTTTAGGGATGATCTTTTGCATTGAAAGAAGATATATGCTGTCAATTGAAGATCAACTCGTGCAAAGGTCAATTTGGTTGGAAAAGATTGGATTTGAGCAAAATTAGAAAAGAATCATATGCCATAAAAGATCAAATCAAATCTCCATGATGAGCAAGATTGAGGTCGTTTTTGTTGACCTAATAGTTTGTATTACATATACAGAAGAAGACCAAGGCATAGAGATGTTAGAAGCAGTCGTGCAGAGGTGAAACAAAACTAAAAAAAAATGAAAGAAAAGCGGTGATTCAATTTCCACATTAGAGGCCAATTCATACCATTCTCACGACACCAACAGGTTCTTGGACATCTCAAGAAGGAATTCCAACCATTTGCAAGCTTTCTCACGCATGGAATTGTAAGATATAGGTATCACGACTTGCTTCCAAATTCAAATTCGGTTTCATTAATTCACTCATCCATTGCATATTTTAATGATATAATCGTGTTTGTCATTGCGTTTGCAAACTTTTGGTACCATTTAATTGTATTTCTAACGCCTGTACATGAAGTTGCCATAGTTAGGGTTTTGTGTTCTTAATTAGGGTTTTGCAGTACATGCAAAATTGGGCGTTGATTCTGGTACCATGAGACTCGTGAGGATGAAACGAGTTGATTGGTACCAACCATGGCCATTTATCTTGAGCATACGCGATTTTTGAATTACACAGGGATATACCTACAGTAAGTCTCTGTAGGTAAAAGTTTGCCACCTAAAACGACGATTGGGGAGGAAGACGACGATGTGTGTCACCCCCTGGTTGGGTAATTTGAATTTGGCGCGTTTTGATATCCAACATTTTTGTTTTATTATATTATAACTAATTTCCATTGTATATACAAATAAAACACTTGGCTCAGTTGGTAAGCGTGCAGGGGAAAAGTGCAAAGGACCTGGGTTCGATTCCCAGGTCCCAACCTGTAAGTACGAAGTGCGCCTAAGAGGGGGGGGGGGATTAGGTACTTTTAAAAATTCTGATTTTTATTGATGATGGTTCTTATTTTTCTGGTTATAAGTGAGTTTAGGAAAGCTTAAAAATGCAGAAAAATAAAGAGACACGGGTGATATATCTTGGTTCCCCTCACAGTCCGAGAATACACCAGTCCCCTTTCAACATGAAAGAGATTTCCTTATTGTGGCAAACTTACACAAGAACTACCAACCAAACCAAGAACAATCCTCTTGGACCAAGAAAAATCCTCTTGGATTTTCACCAAGTTACCTATGAGAACAATCCTCTCAATGTAACTACACTTGTATCCAGTAACTTGGAAAGACAAGATTTCAACAAAAACACTTAAACTTAATTCCAACAATCCTGGAAAATAAGTAAGTAAATATCAATTTGTGAGTTTGAGTGAGTAGAGTAATATTGATCACTAAGAGTTATTTGACAATGTATAATCTTCTTCTTTCAATAATAATATTGTACAAAGACTCAAGATATATTTGCTCAATGTTTTCTGTTTGAAAGTATGAAAATGTGCAGAAAACTTATGCATGAAAATGAAGAATGCTTGAGTTTGTATTTTGAAAGTTCAGAAAATATTTATGAAAGAAGGTGTTAGATCTGAATTTGAAATTGAATATTTATATGTTCATAACACCCTTTTGAAACATCATGAAGATCTGGAAATGTATCATGAACAAATGCCAAGTTTGAGTGAAAAGATGTAATGAAAAGGCATGATCAAAAGGCATGAACAAAGCTGTTATTTTTCAAATTCGTGCAGTGTGTAATCGATTGCACCCTTGGTGTAATCGATTGCACAAGGTTTTCAACAGCTATATTTTAAAAATTTTAAGAGTGCAATCGATTGCATTAACAATGTAATCGATTGCATGCAAAGTCAGTAGCAAAAATTAAATGAGTGCAATCGATTGCACTATCTATTTAATCGATTGCATGCAAAGTCAGTAGCAAACGTTTTGAAAATTTTAAGTATGCAATCGATTGCACTAACTATGTAATCGATTGCATGCAAAGTCAGTATTAAACGTTTTGAAAATTTTAAGTATGCCATCGATTGCACAAAGAAACAGAAGCAAAAGATTTGAGATTTTGAAGAGTGCAATCGATTGCACTAAGATGTAAATCGATTGCATGCATAAAAAAAGTGAAATTTTATCTTTGAAAAACTTGAGTAATGATTCTAAAACATTTCTTTTTCATTTTTGAGCATCTATATCTTAAGATCAAAGTAGATAATATTATTATACCTTTAAAGTTGTTGAGAGGTTTGAGTGAAAATATTATCCTTAGATGCCTAGATGCTTGACAAAAATCTTTGCCTTCTTTGTTTAGCCATTGTTGTACCCCAAAATTTTCCCTCCCATAATCTTCAAAGTTTTGCCAAGCATCACCTCAAATGGTCCAAAGTCTACTCAAGGGTTACATAGTCAACCATCCTCTTAAGCCAGTCAAAATTACGGTTTTGGTTCTTGCAAGGAAGTTGAGGTTTTCAAGGGCTCAATCAAGTCACATGTTCCCATATACATTGTCAAGCATCCATATGTCAAGTTTCAAGACTCACAACATCAAATTGCACAGTCAAAAGCCCTAATTGCTCCACAGTCAACTGTAGGGGCAAAATGGTCATTTGACAGTCAAAAGTCAAAATTTTTGGTCAACATCTTATTTTGAAGCCACAATCATCATTTGATCAATTCTTGATCATGATTCCACAAGCATGGCTCAAAAAGTCTCAAGATGCAAAAGTTTCTATTTTTGGACAGTTGAAAAGTCAACTGCAAATTGACCAAGGCATAACTTCTTCATGTTTTATCAGAAAAATCCCATCCAAAACTCATTTTGAAGGGGATGACATTTCCTACAAATCATCTTCACACTCCAAGTCCAAGAAATGCTCTCACAAAAAGTTATCAATTTCAACATTATAGGTCATTTTCAAAAGTCAACAAAAAGGCACTTTAAGTCAAAGACCATAACTTGAGATTGGTAAATCAAAATGACATGGGACCAAAGGAATTGGTTAGAGGACTTCAAGACCTTTTCAAAATGTCCAAGAACTTGTTCATAGCTTCAAAATTGAGCAAGATATGCATTGGAGAAGTTGGGAAATTTTTGGGAACTTTCAAAAGTCAACTTTGCCTAAAATGCTTCAATTTTGCTAATGGGCCTCAAATTCTTTCTTGAATCATTACCCAAAGCCTATGGACGACCCATTGAGCTCAAAATAACTTATTTTCTTATTTTTAATTAATTAATTGAATTTTTATTATTATTAATTCATTTAATTGGTTTTAATTATAGGAAAATTAAAAAAGATATGTTTTGGATCTTTTGGTGGAGCAAATCTGATCAGGGCAAGCTGGCAAAGTCGTTTCTCAATCAAACAAGGAAAATCATACATATTTGGCAAGGTTTTCATTGAAAAAGATTGAAAATTTCATGATTAAAAATCAAAGATTGCAAACATTAATTCATGGACTTTTGGGCCAAGGTTTTGACCTAAATTCGTTCACATACAAAGGCATAAGCTATCCCTAAAGCTATAGACACGTGAAAGCTTCCAAAAACTCCATAGCCAATTGGCAAAAACTTAAGAAAATTGTAAAACTGACTTCATACTTGCAGCGCGTTTCAAAGCCTAAAAAGTATTCTAATCCCTTGCTGAGAGTCTCCTGAACGTATTGCAAACACTTTCCAACCTCATAGCTCAAGGAAACGGTAAAACAAAGTCATGGTTTGATCAAATATTTTCTTAATCGAAATCTAATTTACATGCATCATTAACATGTTTTGCTTGTTGATTTCTATTACTGACACCTTCCTGGAGCGTTTGAGATAGCTTAATTGTGCTAAGGCTGCCTGAATCGAAATCTACCATGGGAGATATCTAGGGTTTCAAGGCTGGAAAATTAGGGCTTTGCGTATACTGTAAAATTGGACCTCAAGACCAATATAGACGAACTCGTTGCAACAAGACGAAACCATTAAGATACTCGCGCTCAATTTATATAATCTGTGCGCGTAATCGCTATTTTTTGGACTTTTGCTTTGTGGGGGTTTAAAACCCCCGCTATCTTATTCATGTTGCAGGTGAAAACGAGGAAGAAGATGGGCGTGGCACCATGTGATTGGGGAGTTTAAACCTTAGCGCGCTTTTTTAATGTTTCAGCATAATGGGCACTTTTCATATATTATATTTCTTTATTATTATGTATACAAACGCGCTTGGTAGCTCAGATGGTGGAGGACGTGTCTTGCAAGCATAGGGACCTGGGTTCGATTCCCAGGTCTCCCCACATAATTGATAATTTTTGTTCTAACGTATTCTAGTGCAGCGCCTCATCCAACGTCCCACCATACGTACTCACGCGTAGCTTGCCAGATGGTCTTGATCAATAATCCAAGGGCCACAGAATGAATTCGATGGTATGCTCCAGTCAATGAACGTGTACACAATCTGAAAAGTCAACAAGGCCTTGTGTTCATGGGCCTAAATTGCTTCAATCTCACCTCCACATGGGCCAGACACCCCTCTTGGTTTGCATATTCAATTTAATTTTCTTTTCTTTTGAATTTCTTTTAATTGCTTTAATTATTATTATTATTTCACCTCAAATTAATTTTCCTAATAAAAATCAGAAACTAAAAAATCGTAAATATTTTAATTATTTATTAATTGCATCATTAACCTATTTTTTGTAAATAAATATTAACAATTAACTTTAGTTTAATTTAGGTTTATATTTTAATCTCTTTTCTTAATAAATAAAAAATATATAGAATTAGGTTTTTTTTGACGTTTTAATCTTTTTCTTAATTAATTATTTTCATCATTATTATTATTATTATTAATTACTATTATTTTTGTACGTAAATATGTAAATTAATTAACTAGTAAATTAGGTTAACTTTAATATTTTCATTAATAATTAAAATAAACTTAGAATTAGGGTTTTCTCTTGATTTTATTTTCTTTATTTCCATAATAAATACAAAAAACATAAAAAACACTTTTCTTTAATTAAATAACAATTAGGTCCTAATTTAATTTAATTTCAAGCAAAGGGTCAAAACCCTCGGACGTTCAGTTTAATTTATGCTTTCGCGCGTTATTTTCTTATTGATTATTATGTAACTATTCAAGGATGTAATATTAATTAGGTTTATCGCTTTTTCTTTTACGTTCTGCATCTTTATCAAAAACGGGTCTTTGTATTTTGGAGATGTATAGACCCGCGCCTTGTAATAGCATAGCTTTTATCTTTCTGTCTTTTAATTTTTCTGCACTCCTAAATCCTAAATTGCATGAAAGAATGTATGTTAATTAAAAACAACGCGTAGCTCACAATGCCATGATCAAAGATAAAACATGACATGAAAACAACACACAATACACACACCACTTCTAGGGTACGCCTCACTCGTTGCCTTCGAAACGTGGTCCTCAAGTATAGGACGTTTTAGCGGTCGCTCTTATGTCCATGATCCAGTTGCCGCGAAACAGTTGCCTCGGATTAAAAAAGGATCTAGGACATTAGGGTTACCTCTAAGGTGTCCTACTATTACTTCAGTGACCACACTGTCCCTAAAATCGAATTGACCCGAACACCTCCAACGGTGGTGCTACCTACCTCTCAATGGTGGGATGGTGCTACCTTAAGGACTTTTACACAGCCTAATTCCTTAGGGTAGGTAGATGACTCATGGATACTTGCTCTCTTCAAAAACAAATCAAAATCTTTTCACACTGACACTTTCAAAAGCTTTCGAAACAAATTTTTCAAACACTCTTGAGGACAGATACAAGAGTCACTCAGAAATCTTTCAAAGAAACTTTTTCAAACCCACTCACACTTGAAAAGCAAACAAATTTTTGAAAACATAAGAGCAAGTATCTAAGAGCCCATGGATAACCATGGATAGAAAGGGTGCTAACACCTTCCCTTTCTATAAATCTACCTCCCGAACCGAGAAACGTTCTCATAAGGAATTTTGCTGTGCTTTTGTCCTCTCCATGTTGGAGAAAATAAAAGACGGTGGCGACTCTTGCTTCCGTGATATTTCGCGAACCAGCGTTAAACAGTCAGTTCTTTTTCCACCGATCACAGAATTGGCGACTCTGCTGGGGATACTTAAAGTGAGGTGTGCCTTAGGATAGCTCATACTTGTGTTTTCAATTTCTTTGTTTTGTTTGCTTTATTATTATGGGCATTTGTTTTGGAGTTTCATAGATCCTAACCTGGATCTGGGGATACCCTGTTAGTTAGCATAAGCTGTGAGGGACCTGTCCGGCATAGACCGACACGGGTGAAGCAGTGGCTACGTTGGTGTGGCACCTTGGTCTGTACCGATATCCCTTGTGTTGCAACGAGGAGAATATGGGTCTTCTGAGGAATCATTAAGCACCAACCGACCTTAGAACCCTAATTTGACCCAACTTGGCCATAGAACAGTAGCAGTATGCTACACCCATTGAGGCTAAACTCTCGCGATGGTTCTGTCCGCAAGAAAAGATTGCGATGCTGGAGTTATGACCGATTGAGGGTAGTCAGTGATATTGGGATCCTCTAGAACCCGGTTACTTTTGATAGGACCGGTCTTAACCAACGAAACTGAAAGAGGGTAGTACCTAAACTTCATGCTGGCCTAAACTCTAAGGGCTGTCTTGCGTGACTTGTGTGCCTTCAAACTTGAATTACTTGCATGTATTTGTTATCTGACAACACGAGTTCCTTGCAGGTTTTGTTTACAGTCCTTAATCTGGACTCATAACAGGGTTTACCTACATTACTCCACGCATAGCATAACATCATACCATCATACCATTGCATGCATCCTACATAAGGACTAATCCATTTCAAGGATCTCAAGGGCTTGTGATGCAGGTCATGATGAACCAAATGTCTAGCAAGGGGCAAAGGGGATTTATTTTCCTCTAGCCAAAGTTGTTTGGAGATCAAAATAGGGTAACCTGAGTCAGGGGCTATGACCCACTCGATATGGTGAGCCTTGACTCTTGAAGAAGGACTCTCAACAACATGAAGTTCCTTCAATCAAGCTACGGATTCAAATTGTAACAATTTTTCTTGTTTACCCCGCGAGATCCTTGAAAACATTGCATGCATACATATACCTCATTGCATAACAGGTACCCTTGTTACCGGTCACTTACCTTCTCCGCTGTTTATTTCAGCAATGGCTTCCCAACAAGACAACCAGGATCTTCAGGCTCAAGAGACTCGGTTCAGGGAAATCTTCCTAAGCCTATCCAAGGGGCAGGAAGAGTTGAGGACACTCCTCATGGGGAATTTGGCCAAGAAAAGTCCCGAAGATGATAAGGACGAACGGCTGAAACGTCTGCAAGCTGAGGTAGATACAATGAGAACCCAGATGCTGGGGAAAATGGCTCTCATCCAAGGCTTAGCTCGGGAGCAAGAAGAGTTGAGGACCATGATCAGTCAACTTCACCAAGAGAGATACAACATGAAGCAGACAGTCCAAGACAGGGACCAGGTCATTGATCAGCCTCCAAGAGGACAAGAGTCTGGTATGATGAAGAATAGACCTCTCCAAATTGCTACCACTTCACAGGTCAAACCCCAACCTCACCCAGAACAACAGGTTGATCAGAGTAAGCCAAGCAAGCCCAGGAGGCAATTCACCCAGTTCAACGTGTCGCTGTTTCAAGCTTTGCAACACCTGTTGAGTTTGAATCTGATTACACTAAGGGCTCCTCCTCGGAACCCCAACATCTCAGCTCCTAACTATCATCCCAACAAAAGATGTGCATACCACTCTGATAGTCCTGGACATGACATTGCCGACTGCTGGGCTCTGAAGAACAAAGTCCAGGACCTGATTAATGAAGGAGTAGTGGATTTCACCCAAGAGGGTCAGGCTGAGTTCTTCTACCATCCCCGCAGGATTCACCATTTGAAGTGACAAATCCTGAGACGAGAAGATTTTTGTCCATTAGAATTTTCAAGTTGTATTTTTCTTTGCTTATACAAACAATTATTGTCATAGAAAACTTTATTACTTCCATTAATGCATCGCATATGTCTGTTCTGAATCAATATATTCATATTCACTATAATTGCTTTCATTTTTTGTGATGTTCAACTCTTGATTAAAAATTCTAAGCCTTTTGAAGGAGGATGACGAAAACAATACCACGATCTTTACAGTATGCTTTTGAACAGGCCCCGCTGATAAGGTACAGGCATTGTTTCAAATCCTAAACAGTGGAGTTATAAGGAAGATAATCCCTCGTCAACCCCTTCGAGCCAAAGAAGTAGGAGTTTTTCTTTTCATAAAAAATTAAAACCCTTAATTATAACCAGGGGCAGGGTAGTTTCTCAGTTGATCCAGGTGCACAACGAACAGCATCAAATGAGTCCTTTCAAAGCAAAAGACAGTGATGGTTCTGAATAATCATAAGGACAGGCAGTCATTATCTCTCAAAACCAAAAACCCAACAAGTCAAAACCTATGAAGGAGACTTACAAAACTGGGGCATCCCGCTGACTGTAAATACAAAAGAAATAGTTCAGGCAAAAAAAAAATAGGGATAACGAAATAAAAAAGAAAGAGGTCCTATAAACCCTCGACAAGAAATGACTGCCTATTCAAAATAAACTTTCAGTATCCGAACTATCACCGGAATATCAGAGCAAAGACTCAAACAAGGTCTAACACACGATTAGCTGAGTTTAGGATCGAAGAACATCACAAAGAGCGGGTGGGTACAAATAAAATTTGAGCCTTTATCCTTTGTTTCTTAAACCGTGAACCAGGCCACGTTACAACCCTTAAAAGTACTATCTGAAGCACGGGTTAGTTCGAAAGCATACTGTTACGAAAGGTATCTTGACTCCTTAAGGCTTGCGGTAAAATAACGAGTTGACATCACAGTTTACAAAAAAAATTCACTTGTTTTATGAAAAAATGCATTTCCAAAAACTTCAAGACAGACATAAGCTTTGCATTTTTAACGTAACTTTGTTGGCATATGACTTTTTGTCCGAACAGCAGAGAAAGTCGCACGAAGAATATCTAGTGAATAAAAAAACACTTCCAATCAAGGGGCATGGCATGATCGTTGTCCATCATCTGGGGCAGTCCAGTCAAGATTCAGAGAATCTCTCAAGAGGCTAACCAACTTGGGGAAAATCTCCATCTGGATCACTTGGAGCATTGGACGATCAAACGAAGATTTTCTGGTAGTAGGGCAACACAACAACAGAGGCATCTCCCTACATCCTAAGAGCAGGGACATAGTCGAAAAAAATACTGCGCATAATCAAAGACCCGCTAGGTTGACACACCTAGGCAAAAATAAGGGCTTCCCGGCGAACCAAAAGGGTTCGGGTAAAAATAAGGGATGAATATGAAAAATCTGTACACCCGGCAAGTCGAAAACCTGAAAAGGCGGCTTGGGCAAAAAGGGGTATCCTGGTGGACTGAAAACCCGAAAGGGCGGTCCAGGCAAAAGTTAGGGATAAAAGCGTATGACTATGTCCCGTCATCTCGTCACTTGCCTACCAGAAGAAGATTTGTCAATCGGCAGTCATCAAGCACCTTCGCAGGTATCTTCTCCCGCAGAAGCTGGGGAAATAAGAATTGTCTAAGCGATCTGGTTGCTCTGTCCATCAAGGTGCCAAGGTAAGCTCAGCTGAAGAATACGACCAAGATACCTTCACTCCCTGCAGAGTAAGACAGATTCAGCAACACTCATTAAGCAGAGTTGGTCTCCCGTCAGTCCTAAAAAGGCACAATATCTCCAGCAAGTCAGCAACACTCTCCCCAAGCAGAGTTAGGCTACTGTCAGCCTTAAGGAAGTTGGGTATCCCCAGAAGATCTCGATATTCCCCAGCGGAGTATACAAACATCCCTTAAACAAGCATCCCCGGCAGTCTTGATATAAGATTGTTCCCCGGCGGAATACAGAACATCCAGTGGAGCCATTCCCCAGTCCAATCTGAAAAGATCTCCCCAGGAGAGTTCAATCAATCTCCCCAGTAGATTCAGGAAGCTTATCCCTAGTAGATTCTGGAAGCTTATCCCCTGCAGAGTACGAACGTGCCCCCCGGTTTTATTCAAAGGTTATTTCCCCACCAGGACATAACTGGGTTATCCTCAGCCAATTGCCACGGAAAGATCGTCCCCGGTGAAGTCTTCCTATCCCCAACAGAGTTCATCAAATCTTCCAACATAACTTAACAATGGTATCCCCAACGGAGTTATCATCAACATCTCAGCAAAGTGCCTCTCTTCCCACAGAGTAACTCCCCGCAAAGTAATCTATTCGCCAAGTTTATTCCCCAACAGAGTCATCTTCTCCTACAGGTTTATCCTTGCAACCATCATCCCCAGCGGAAATGAAGAACTCTACTCTTAAACGTCAGCCCAGGATTTAACTTCCCGGCATTCGTCAAGGATTTATTTTCCTAAGACAAAAATACATCCATAAACATCACATCTTCATACATTATAGCATGCACGTACGCATCATGAACATACAATCTCATTCATTTTGAGAACATCACGCATTTCATACATCATGACATCGCATACAACTAACGTCTTGTCTTTTCAGGACAAAAGTTAATACAAAGATGACTACTATCAACTGTTGCAATTCCAGATTCGATACCTGTAACTAGCCAGGGAATATCTGTGAGCGATTATTTGTGGATTCGACACCTGTATCTAGCCAGGGCATATCTACATAAAGAGTTTGAAGATCCGATTCCTGTATCCTGCCAGGGTGTATCTGTTGATGACTATTTTCCGAACTCGATTCCTGTATCCTGCCAGGGCACGTCTGAAGAGTTTAAAGATCCGATTCCTGTATCCAGCCAGGGCGTATCTGTTGACGACTATTTTCGGACTCGATTCCTATATCCTGCCAGGGCACGTCTGAAGAGTTTAAAGATCCGATTCCTGTATCCAGCCAGGGCGTATCTGTTGACGACTATTTCCGGACTCGATTCCTGTATCCAGCCAGGGCACATCTGAAGAGTTTGAAGATCCGATTCCTGTATCCAGCCAGGGTGTATCTGTTGACGACTATTTCCGGACTCGATTCCTGTATCCAGCCAGGGCACATCTGAAGAGTTTGAAGATCCGATTCCTGTATCCAGCCAGGGTGTATCTGTTGACGACTATTTCCGGACTCGATTCCTGTATCCAGCCAGGGCACGTCTGAAGAGTTTGAAGATCCGATTCCTGTATCCAGCCAGGGTGTATCTGTTGACGACTAATTCCAGATTCGATTCCTGTATCCAGCCAGGGCACGTCTGAAGAGTTTGAAGATCTGATTCCTGTATCCAGCTAGGGCGTATCTGTTGACGACTATTTCCGGAATCGATTCGTGTATCCAGCCAGGGCACGTCTGAAGAGTTGAAAGATCCGATTCCTGTATCTAGCCAGGGCGTATCTATTGACGACTATTTCCGGACACGATTCCTGTATCCAGCCAGGGCACGTCTGAAGAGTTTGAAGATCCGATTCCTGTATCCAGTCAGGGTGTATCTGTTGACGACTATTTCCAGATTCGATTCCTGTATCCAGCCAGGGCACGTCTGAAGAGTTTAAAGATCTGATTCCTGTATCTAGCCAGGGTGTATCTGTTGACGACTAATTCCAGATTTGATTCCTGTATCCAGCCAGGGCACGTCTGAAGAGTTTGAAGATCCGATTCCTGTATCCAGCCAGGGCGTATCTGTTGACGACTAATTCCATATTCGATTCATGTATCCAGCCAGGGCACGTCTGATGAGTTTGAAGATCCAATTCCTGTATCCAGCCAGGGCGTATCTGTTGACGACTATTTCTGGACTCGATTCCTGTATCCAGCCAGGGCACGTCTGAAGAGTTTGAAGATCCGATTCCTGTATCCAGCCAGGGCGTATCTGTTGATGACTATTTTACGGACTCGATTCCTGTATCCTGCCAGGGCACGTCTGAAGAGTTTGAAGATCCAATTCCTGTATCCAGCCAGGGCGTATCTTTTGACGACTATTTCCGGACTCGATTCCTGTATCCTGCCGGGGCACGTCTGAAGAGTTTGAAGATCTGATTCCTGTATCCAGCCAGGGCGTATCTGTTGACGACTATTTCCGGACTCGATTCCTGTATCCAGCCAGGGCACGTCTGAAGAGTTTAAAGATCTGATTCATGTATCCATCCAGGATGTATCTGTTGACGACTAATTCCAGATTCGATTCCTGTATCCAGCCAGGGCACGTCTGAAGAGTTTGAAGATCCGATTCATGTATCCATCCAGGGTGTATCTGTTGGCGACTAATTCCAGATTCGATTCCTGTATCCAGCCAGGGCGTATCTGTTGACGACTATTTCCGGACTCGATTCCTGTATCCAGCCAGGGCACATCTGAAGAGTTTGAAGATCCGATTCCTGTATCCAGCCAGGGTGTATCTGTTGACGACTATTTCCAGACTCGATTCCTGAATCCAGCCAGGGCACGTTTGAAGAGTTTGAAGATCCGATTCCTGTATCCAGCCAGGGTGTATCTGTTGACGACTATTTCCGGACTCGATTCCTGTATCCAGCCAGGGCACGTCTGAAGAGTTTGAAGATCTGATTCCTGTATCCAGCCAGGGTGTATCTGTTGATGACTAATTCCAGATTCGATTCCTGTATCCAGCCAGGGCACGTCTGAAGAGTTTGAAGATCCGATTCCTGTATCCAGCCAGGGCGTATCTGTTGACGACTATTTCCGGACTCGATTCCTGTATCCAGCTAGGGCACATCTGAAGAGTTTGAAGATCTGATTCCTGTATCCAGCCAGGGTGTATCTGTTGACGACTATTTCCGGACTCGATTCCTGTATCCAGCCAGGGCACGTCTGAAGAGTTTGAAGATCCGATTCCTGTATCCAGCCAGGGTGTATCTGTTGACGACTAATTTCAGATTCGATTCCTGTATCCAGCCAGGGCACGTCTGAAGAGTTTGAAGATCCAATTCCTGTATCCAGCCAGGGCGTATCTTTTGACGACTATTTCCGGACTCGATTCCTGTATCCTGCCGGGGCACGTCTGAAGAGTTTGAAGATCTGATTCCTGTATCCAGCCAGGGCGTATCTGTTGACGACTATTTCCGGACTCGATTCCTGTATCCAGCCAGGGCACGTCTGAAGAGTTTAAAGATCTGATTCATGTATCCATCCAGGATGTATCTGTTGACGACTAATTCCAGATTCGATTCCTGTATCCAGCCAGGGCACGTCTGAAGAGTTTGAAGATCCGATTCATGTATCCATCCAGGGTGTATCTGTTGGCGACTAATTCCAGATTCGATTCCTGTATCCAGCCAGGGCGTATCTGTTGACGACTATTTCCGGACTCGATTCCTGTATCCAGCCAGGGCACATCTGAAGAGTTTGAAGATCCGATTCCTGTATCCAGCCAGGGTGTATCTGTTGACGACTATTTCCAGACTCGATTCCTGAATCCAGCCAGGGCACGTTTGAAGAGTTTGAAGATCCGATTCCTGTATCCATCCAGGGTGTATCTGTTGACGACTATTTCCGGACTCGATTCCTGTATCCAGCCAGGGCACGTCTGAAGAGTTTGAAGATCTGATTCCTGTATCCAGCCAGGGTGTATCTGTTGACGACTAATTCCAGATTCGATTCCTGTATCCAGCCAGGGCACGTCTGAAGAGTTTGAAGATCCGATTCCTGTATCCAGCCAGGGCGTATCTGTTGACGACTATTTCCGGACTCGATTCCTGTATCCAGCTAGGGCACATCTGAAGAGTTTGAAGATCTGATTCCTGTATCCAGCCAGGGTGTATCTGTTGACGACTATTTCCGGACTCGATTCCTGTATCCAGCCAGGGCACGTCTGAAGAGTTTGAAGATCCGATTCCTGTATCCAGCCAGGGTGTATCTGTTGACGACTAATTTCAGATTCGATTCCTGTATCCAGCCAGGGCACGTCTGAAGAGTTTGAAGATCTGATTCCTGTATCCAGCCAGGGCGTATCTGTTGACGACTATTTCCGGAATCGATTCGTGTATCCAGCCAGGGCACGTCTGAAGAGTTGAAAGATCTGATTCCTGTATCCAGCCAGGGCGTATCTGTTGACGACTATTTCCGGACTCGATTCTTGTATCCAGCCAGGGCACGTCTGAAGAGTTTGAAGATCCGATTCCTGTATCCAGCCAGGGTGTATCTGTTGACGACTATTTCCATATTCAATTCCTGTATCCAGCCAGGGCACGTCTGAAGAATTTAAAGATCTGATTCCTGTATCCAGCCAGGGTGTATCTGTTGACGACTAATTCCAGATTTGATTCGTGTATCCAGCCAGGGCACGTCTGAAGAGGTTAAAGATCCGATTCCTGTATCCAGCCAGGGCGTATCTGTTGACGACTAATTCCATATTCGATTCCTGTATCCAGCCAGGGCACGTCTGAAGAGTTTGAAGATCCAATTCCTGTATCCAGCCAGGGCGTATCTGTTGACGACTATTTCTGGACTTGATTCCTGTATCCAGCCAGGGCACGTCTGAAGAGTTTGAAGATCCGATTCCTGTATCCAGCCAGGGCGTATCTGTTGATGACTATTTTCCGGACTCGATTCCTATATCCTGCCAGGGCACGTCTGAAGAGTTTGAAGATCCAATTCCTGTATCCAGCCAGGGCGTATCTTTTGACGACTATTTCCGGACTCGATTCCTGTATCCTGCCAGGGCACGTCTGAAGAGTTTGAAGATCTGATTCCTGTATCCAGCCAGGGCGTATCTGTTGACGACTATTTCCGGACTCGATTCCTGTATCCATCCAGGGCACGTCTGAAGAGTTTAAAGATCTGATTCCTGTATCCATCCAGGGTGTATCTGTTGACGACTAATTCCAGATTCGATTCCTGTATCCAGCCAGGGCACGTCTGAAGAGTTTGAAGATCCGATTCCTGTATCCAGCCAGGGTGTATCTGTTGACGACTAATTCCAGATTCGATTCCTGTATCCAGCCAGGGCACGTCTGAAGAGTTTGAAGATCCGATTCCTGTATCCAGCCAGGGTGTATCTGTTGACGACTATTTTCCGGACTCGATTCCTATATCCTGCCAGGGTACGTTTGAAGAGTTTGAAGATCCGATTCCTGTATCCAGCCAGGGTGTATCTATTGACGACTAATTCCAAATTCGATTCATGTATCCAGCCAGGGCACATCTGAAGAGTTTGAAGATCCGATTCATGTATCCATCCAGGGTGTATCTGTTGACGACTAATTCCAGATTCGATTCATGTATCTAGCCAGGGCACATCTATGAGTAACTTATTGTAGACTCGATTCCTGTATCCAGCCAGGGCACATCTACATGAAGAGTTTAGAGATTCGATACCTGTATCCAGCCAGGGCATATCTACATAAAGAGTTTGAAGATCAACCCCTGTAACAGGCCAGGTAATTATCTTTCTTTTTCAGGTACGCAAGTTCTCGCTAAGGAATCTCTTACGTGATCGACACCTAGATGGCATCTATAAGCCCATCCTCCTATCTATCATCTCTCCAAATGGCATCTGTAAGCCCATTCCCGACTTCACACTGCTAATACTCAACTATGTGAGTGCAAATTTCTGGGCACTCTAGTGTTCAATCATCTTTCACCCTCGGATCACGAAAGGCACAAAAGCCAATCTACATCCTCAGGTCTAATAAGATTGAACAGGGGAAACTGTTGTACCCCAAAGTTTTCCCTCCCATAATCTTCAAAGTTTTGCCAAGCATCACCTCAAATGGTCCAAAGTCTACTCAAAGGCTACACAGTCAACCATCCTCCTAAGCCAGTCAAAATTAGGGTTTTGGTTCTTGCAAGGAAGTTGAGGTTTTCAAGGGCTCAATCAAGTCACATGTGCCCATATACATTGTCAAGCATCCATATGTCAAGTTTCAAGACTCACATCATCAAATTGCACAGTCAAAAGCCCTAATTGCTCCACAGTCAACTGTAGGGGCAAAATGGTCATTTGACAGTCAAAAGTCAAAAAATTTGGTCAACATCTTATTTTGAAGCCACAATCATTATTTGATCAATTCATGATCATGATTCCACAAGCATGGCTCAAAAAGTCTCAAGATGCAAAAGTTTCTATTTTTGGACAGCTGAAAAGTCAACTACAAATTGACCAAGGCATAACTTCTTCATGGTTTATCAGAAAAATCCCATCCAAAGCTCATTTTGAAGCGTATGACATTTCCTACAACTCATCTTCACTCTCCAAGTCCAAGAAATGCTCTCACAAAAAGTTATCAATTTCAACATTATAGGTCATTTTCAAAAGTCAACAAAAAGGCACTTTAAGTCAAAGACCATAACTTGAGATTGGTAAATCAAAATGACATGGGACCAAAGGCAATGGTTAGAGGACTTCAAGACCTTTCCAAAATGTCCAAGAACATGTTCATAGCTTCAAAATTGAGCAAGATATGCATTGGAGAAGTTGGGAAATTTTTGGGAACTTTCAAAAGTCAACTTTGCCTAAAAAGCTTCAATTTTGCTAATGGGCCTCAAATTCTTTCTTGAATCATTACCCAAAGCCTATGCACGACCCATTGAGCTCAAAATAACTTATTTTCTTATTTTTAATTAATTAATTGAATTTTTATTATTATTAATTCATTTAATTGGTTTTAATTATAGGAAAATTAAAAAAGATATGTTTTGGATCTTTTGGTGGAGCAAATCTGATCAGGGCAAGCTGGCAAAGTCGTTTCTCAATCAAACAAGGAAAATAATCCATATTTGGAAAGGTTTTCATTGAAAAAGATTGAAAATTTCATGATTAAAAATCAAAGATTGCAAACATTAATTCATGGACTTTTGGGCCAAGGTTTTGACCTAAATTCGTTCACATACAAAGGCATAAGCTAACCCTAAAGCTACAGACACGTGAAAGCTGCCAAAAACTCCATAGCCAATTGGCAAAAACTCAAGAAAATTGTGAAACTGACTTCATACTTGCAGCGCGTTTCAAATCCTAAAAATGATTCTAATCCCTTGCTGAGAGTCTCCTGAACGTATTGCAAACACTTTCCAACCTCATAGCTCAAGGAAACGGTAAAACAAAGTCATGGTTTGATCAAATATTTTCTTAATTGAAATCTAATTTACATGCATCATTAACATGTTTTTCTTGTTGATTTGTATTACTGACACCTTCCTGAAGCGTTTGAGATAGCTTAATTGTGCTAAGGCTGCCTGAATCGAAATCTACCATGGGAGATATCTAGGGTTTCAAGGCTGGAAAATTAGGGCTTTGTGTATACTGTAAAATTGGACCTGAAGACCAATATAGACGAACTCGTTGCAACAAGACGAAACCATTAAGATACTCGCGCTCAATTTATATAATCTGCGCGCGTAATCGCTATTTTTTAGACTTTTGCTTTGTGGGGGTTTAAAACCCCCGCTATCTTATTCATGTTGCAGGTGAAAACGAGGAAGAAGATGGGCGTGGCACCATGTGATTGGGGAGTTTAAACCTTAGCGCGCTTTTTTAATGTTTCAGCATAATGGGCACTTTTCATATATTATATTTCTTTATTATTATGTATACAAACGCGCTTGGTAGCTCAGATGGTGGAGGACGTGTCTTGCAAGCATAGGGATCTGGGTTCGATTCCAAGGTCTCCGCACATAATTGATAATTTTTGTTCTAACGTATTCTAGTGCAGCGCCTCACCCAACGTCCCACCATACGTACTCACGCGTAGCTTGCCAGATGGTCTTGATCAATAATCCAAGGGCCACAAAATGAATTCCATGGTATGCTCCAGTCAATGAACGTGTACACAATCTGAAAAGTCAACAAGGCCTTGTGTTCATGGGCCTGAATTGCTTCAATCTCACCTCCACATGGGCCAGACACCCCCCGTGGTTTGCATATTCAATTTAATTTTCTTTTCTTTTGAATTTCTTTTAATTGCTTTAATTATTATTATTATTTCACCTCAAATTAATTTTGCTAATAAAAATCAGAAACTCAAAAATCGTAAATATTTTAATTATTTATTAATTGCATCATTAACCTATTTTTTGTAAATAAATATTAACAATTAACTTTAGGTTAATTTAGGTTTATATTTTAATCTCTTTTCTTAATAAATAAAAATATATAGAATTAGGTTTTTTTTGACGTTTTTATCTTTTTCTTAATTAATTATTTTCATCATTATTATTATCATTATTAATTATTGTTATTTTTGTACGTAAATATGTAAATTAATTAACTAGTAAATTAGGTTAACTTTAATATTTTCATTAATAATTAAAATAAACTTAGAATTAGGGTATTCTATTGATTTTATTTTCTTTATTTCCATAATAAATACAAAAAACATAAAAAACACTTTTCTTTAATTAAATAACAATTAGGTCCTAATTTAATTTAATTTCAAGCAAAGGGTCAAAACCCTCGGACGTTCAGTTTAATTTATGCTTTCGCGTGTTATTTCTTATTGATTATTATGTAACTGTTCAAGGATGTAATAGTAATTAGGTTTATCGCTTTTTCTTTTACGTTCTGCATCTTTATCAAAAACGGGTCTTTGTATTTTGGCGATGTATAGACCCGCGCCTTGTAATAGCGTAGCTTTTATCTTTCCGTCTTTTAATTTTTCCGCACTCCTAAATCCTAAATTGCATGAAAGAATGTATGTTAATTAAAAACAACGCGTAGCTCACAATGCCATGATCAAAGATAAAACATGACATGAACACAACACACAATACACACACCACTTCTAGGGTACGTCTCACTCGTTGCCTTCGAAACGTGGTCGTCAAGTATAGGATGTTTTAGCGGTCGCTCTTATGTCCATGATCCAGTTGCCGTGAAACAGTTGCCTCGGATTAAAAAAAGGATCTAGGACATTAGGGTTACCTCTAAGGTGTCCTACTATTACTTCGGTGACCACACTGTCCCTAAAATCGAATTGACCCGAACACCTCCAACGGTGGTTCTACCTTTCTCTCAATGGTGGGATGGAGCTACCTTAAGGACTTTTACACAGCCTAATTCCTTAGGGTAGGTAGATGACTCATGGATACTTGCTCTCTTCAAAAACAAATCAAAATCTTTTCACATTGACACTTTCAAAAGCTTTTGAAACAAATTTTTCAAACACTCTTGAGGACAGATACAAGAGTCACTCAGAAATCTTTCAAAGAAACTTTTTCAAACCCACTCACACTTGAAAAGCAAACAAATTTTTGAAAACATAAGAGCAAGTATCTAAGAGCCCATGGATAACCATGGATAGAAAGGGTGCTAACACCTTCCCTTTCTATAAATCTACCTCTCGAACCGAGAAACGTTCTCATAAGGAATTTTGCTGTGCTTTTGTCCTGTCCATGTTGGAGAAAATAAAAGACGGTGGTGACTCTTGCTTCCGCGACATTTCGCGAACCAGCGTTAAACAGTCATTTCTTTTTCCACCGATCACAGCCATGGTTTGTCTTCATCAAAACAAAAGCTTATTTGAGAAGCTTGATTTCAGATTCTCCCCCTTTTTGATGATGACAAACAATCTTTCTTTATGCGATTTACTTTCCGGAAGAGCTTCTCCCCCTAAGATGCAAAACTCCCCCTATGTAGGAGAGGGTAGGAATCCTTGCAATTCTTCATCTTGATTGGAGAGTACCTTGAAAAATTAAGACAAGGGAAACACCAGCATAAAGTACCATACATCTTTCTCCCCCTTTGACATTATCAGAAAGAAGGGAAAGATACCTCAAGCAAATAATAAAAGAGCAAAATATTGACCAAAAATTATAAAATTAAAACATTAACACACATTGTTTTAAGAGTTACAAAGACAATTGAATAAATGAAACATTGAAATTGCACGAAAATAACATAATAGAAAAAAATATTCAGCCAGAACATTTAAGGGTGATGAATGTCTGGATGATTGTAAGACCAACCTTGGTTCGGGAATTGTTGTTGAAGTGGCGGTTCTGTGTAATGAGGAGGAGGTGCAACTGGGTTGTTTGGGTCGTATGGTGGGATATGAAGGTGAGAATAAAGGTATGAGAATTGTTGGTTCACATCCGAGCAAAAATTATTTATCCTGGTTGTAGTGGAGTCATTGATTGCACTTCATTGATTTGTGATGTTGGTGTTCATATAAGCAAATTGTTGAGCCATGTAGTCCATGAGTTCTTGGTTGCTTGGACCAGAGGGAGCAGTAGGAGGAGGAGGCACAACTTCACCACCTTCAACTTCTTAGTCATGATCTTCATTTCCAACAACATCTTCACCAATATAGGTGATGGTCTTTGTCTCCGGATTAAAATGTACGCCCATTCTTGAATCAACATTCTTAATTGAAATTATGTTTAAAATCGGATCCATATCCACCTTTTCAAAACCACGAAAATCCACACAAAATTCCTCCATAATCAAAGTGACAAAATAAGCATAAGGAAGGAATTCAGATTTTTCATCCACTCTAAGCATATGCATCATCATCATTCTTGCCCAGTTTACATTAACTCCATTCTTCCTTGCATAAATAAGCTGCATCTCGAAGTCGGTAACCGTGCAATGGTTTCCAACCCTTGGAAAAAGTATATAGACCAAGAAATAATGAAATAAGTGATCGTCTATATGGAGGTTACCTGCACTCCAGGAATCTCTGGAAGGAACTACTCCGCCAAGACCACGTATCCATTTGGCGTGAAATTCAGCTTCACTTAACTGCCCAATACTGTAAAAGAATCCCTTTTTCGAATAGCCATCCCATACTTCGTTTTCAGGATCATATAGGGAGCTTCCGGTGAAAGGAATATGCAAGATCTCACCAACAACCTGAGGAGTCAGAGAGATACGAGTGCCTAGCACATATGTGACTATCTTTTCTTTGTAGAGAGTTAGATTACTGAAAACCATTCTTACCAAATCCGTGTAGTATGGATCGTACGAAGAAATCAAGGGTTCCAGACCATAAGCAGCTAGATCGTTATGAAATGTAAAACGTTCTTGAGGGAAGGAAGAGAGTATACCATACTTGGGATTGGATACAATTTTTCTTTGAAAGTCTTTGACAAATATGACTTCTTGCGCTTCGGTGAGAGTTTACAACAGGGGATTGGATGATGAATCAATCTTATTTTTCCCTTTATCCGAAACTGGAGCCTTTATCTTTGTTCTTGAAGCCATGGATATGGAGTTTTTAGGGTTTTGGGGTTTTAGGTTTTGGGAGAGACAAAGCTTTTTGTGAGCTGAGATTTGAAAGTGATTTGGAGTTGGTAGGGAATGAGTTATTAGTATTGAAGTGTATTTGTTTTAGAAAGATGAGAGAGAAGTTCTGACCAATATTAATTTTCTGTCATAAAAGCTATTTTCAGTGTGTGCAATCGGTTGCATTACCATGTGCAATCGATTTGCACACAAACAGAATCAAAAAAATAAAGCAAAACGCACATAGTGCAATCGATTGCATTAAAGGTACAATCGATTTGCACATGAAACAGAATGGACAAAATTGAAAAAACACTTTGTGCAATCGATTACACTCTTTGTGCAATCAATTTGCACCAACAAAAATTGTCCAAGACCAAACTTTTCTTGAGAATTTAAGTATCACATAACATAAATTCATATATGGCATGTATAAAACATATATAAAAGTTATATCAAGGGTAGAATGCATCTTATAAGTCACGTTCGTCAAGTATGTCGAGCTCTCAACGAATTTTGTAGAAAGGTTCTTTCGCCAAAGGTTTGGTGAAGATATCGACAAGCTGATTATGAGTATCTACAAAGGTTACCTCGACATATCCTTGAAGAACATGATCACGGAGAAAATGATTTCTAATGTCTATATGTTTAGTCCTTGAGTGCATGACGGGATTCTTTATGATGTTGATTGCACTGGTGTTGTTGCATCATAGAGGAATGCACCCTAGATCGAGTCCGTAGTCACAAAGTTGTTATTTTAGCCACAAATTTTGAGCGTAACTACTACCCGCTGCAATATATTCAGCTTCGGCCATGCTTAGAGCAACACATGCTTGTTTCTTGCAGGCCCATGATACTAATGCATTACCAAGAATGCGACACGTACCACTTGTGCTTTTTCTATCTGTTTTACATCCTGCATAATCCGCGTCAGAATAACCAATTAAGTTGCAGACACTACCTTTAGGATACCACAATCCAACATTTGTTGTCCCTTTGAGATACTTCATGATCCTCTTTACCGCCATGAGATGAGATTCCTTTGGATTAGCTTGAAAGCGGGCACAGAGACAAACACTAAACATTATGTCAGGACGACTTGCCTTCAAATATAATAAAGAGCCAATCATACCTCGATATTTAGTGATGTCGATGGAAACACCTGATTCATCTTGATCAACATAAGAACCAGAACCCATAGGTGTAGACATTTCCTTGCAGCTATCCATGTCAAACCTTTTCAAGAGTTCCTTGCAATATTTGGATTGGTTGATGAAGATGCCATATTTTAGTTGTTTGATTTGAAGTCTAAGAAAATAGTTCATTTTACCCATCATGGACATTTCAAATTCTCCTTGCATCATTGAAGAGAAATCTTCACACATTTCTTGATTTGAAGAACCGAAGATGATGTCATCAACATAGACTTGTGCTAGCAAAGTGTCGCCTTTGATTTTCTTGATAAATAGAGTCTTGTCAACTTTGCCTTTTTCGAAACCTTTTCCGCATAAGAAGTTGCTTAAACGATCATACCATGCCCTTGGTGCTTGTTTCAGTCCGTAGAGAGATTTTATTAATTTATATACATGAGATGGATTCTTGAAGTCTTCGAAACCCGGGGGTTGCTTAACGTATACTTCTTCAGTGATATATCCATTCAAGAATGCGCTTTTGACGTCCATTTGGAAAAGCTGAAAATTTAATGAACACGCATAGGCAAGTAAGAGATTAATAGCTTATAACCTTGAAAATGGAGCGAAAGTTTCTTCAAAGTCTATTCCTTCTTCTTGATTATAGCCTTGTGCTACCAATCTTGCTTTGTTGTGAACAATTATTCCATTCTCGTCAAGTTTGTTTTTGAACACCCATCTTGTTCCAATAATGTGTTTGTTGCTTGACCTAGGAACGAGTTCCCAAACTTGATTCCTTTCAAATTGATTCAATTCTTCTTGCATAGCTATGATCCATTGGTCATCGCCTAAAGCTTCATCAACTTTGGAAGGTTCAATTTGAGAGACAAACGCCATGTTTAGGCAAACATCCTTAAGATTTAATCTTGTAGACACGCCTTGACTTATATCACCAATTATTTTATCAATAGGATGATCTCTATGAGTTCTCCATTCTTTTGGCAGATCATTGAGATTCGATTCTTGTTGAGGTGATTCTTCTAGTTGGATGGGTTGATCCTTGGAAGAATTTTCTTGAGGATCTTCTAAAATTTCATCATCATTATCATAAACAATATTATCCTCCTTGGAGGGGTTAGATTCATCAAAAGAAACATGCATAGATTCTTCAATAGTCAAAGTTCTTTTGTTGTATATTCTATATGCTTTACTAGTGAGTGAGTAACCAAGAAATATACCTTCATCGGATTTCTCATCAAACTTACCCAAATTATCTTTGTCATTGTTTAGGATAAAGCATTTGCACCTGAAGATATGAAAGAAAGCAATGTTTGGTTTTCTCCCATTGAAAAGTTCATATGGAGTTTTCTTTAAGATTGGTCTAATGTTAACTCTATTGCTAACAAAACATGCCGTGCTCACCGCATCTGCCCAAAAATATTTTGGAAGGTTTGAGTCGCTAACTATTGTTCTAGCAAGTTCCATAAGAGACCTATTCTTTCTTTCAACCACTCCATTTTGTTGTGGAGTCTTGGTGCCAAGAAGTTGTAAGATATTCCATGTTCTCCATAGAATTCTTCAAATAGAGAATTTTTAAATTCTCCGCCATGGTCACTTCTTATTGAGGCAATTGTTAGAGACTTCTCATTCTGAATTTGTTTAGCATACTTCTTGAATGCCTTGAATGCATCACTTTTCTGCACTAAAAAGAATGTCCAAGTATATCTAGAGAAATCGTCAACAATAACCAAAGCATATACATTACCTCTGAAACTCCTTGTTCTCGATGGACCAAATAGATCCATATGTAACAATTGTAGTGGCCTTGTAGTGGACACCACATTCTTAGATTTGAAAGTTGATCTAGTTTGTTTCCCCTTTTGACAAGCATCGCATAGTCTATCTTTGATGAAATTTCTCTTAGGCAATCCAATGACAAGATCATGCTTGATTAATTTATTCAAGTGTTCCATATGAATATGAGCAATTCTTTTGTGCCAAAGCCATGAATCATCGTTGTTCGCCATGAGACATTTAACCTTCAAAGAAGGATCATCAAGGGAAATCATAAATATATTATTGATTCTTTTACCTTTAAGTATAACCTCATGAGTGACTTCGTCTTCTATCAAACATTCATCCTTGGTGAACTTGATTTTGAAGCCTTTGTCACAAAGTTGGCTAATACTTAGAAGATTGTGCTTTAGTCCTTCAACATAAAGAACATCTTCAATGGATGTGAAAGGTGGATCACCAAATTTACCTTTGCCTAGGATTCTTCCCTTATTATTGTCTCCATAAGTGACAAAACCCTTGGCATTTAGCGCTAGATGTGAAAATTGGTTTATGTCTCCTGTCATATGCTTTGAACAACCACTATCAAGATACCAAAGATTGCATGTGGTCTTCAAGCATACCTACAAAACAAATTAGGTTTTGTTAGGTACCCAAGTTTCTTTGGTTCCTTCATAATTAATGCCTTTCTTTACCCATACATAATGCCCACTTGCCACACTAAAGTTTCTAACATATCAAGCATTAGGTGTATGGCCTTTAATACCACAATAAAAACAAGTATGTTCAAAGTTACTTCTATATTTAGAAGAATAAGATTTCTTCTTAGAAAATGTTTTCTTTTTCGGATAGTGACGAACTATTTTAGGTTTGTTCACTTTCTCTATGGAAGATTGATCACTTGCCTTAATAAAGATAGTTTTGTCAGAACTTGGTTTTGAGAACTTTGAATATCCAAGTCCACTTTTATTATTGGAGTATCTTTGTTGGCTAAGAACACCTTCCAATCTAATTTTCCCTTTTTCATATCTTTCAATGACTCTTTTTAATTGGACAATTTGGAAAGAGAGTGAATCACAATTTTTGCATACAAAATTTTGTTTTTGTTCATCACTTGATTTTTGTTTTTCTTCTTTGAAATCTTTTTCCATTGAAACATATTTTTCTTCTAAGGATGAAATTTGTTTCTTTTGTGATGAAATGGTTTTATACAGAATTTTGCATTCATTCAATAGTTCATCTATAGCACCTTGTGCATCACTATCAAAAAGAGAAAATTCATTACTAACCTCATTGTCTTCATCATCGGAATTGTGTGAGGCCATCAATGCTATATTTGCACTTTCATCACTATCGGAATCGGATGAGGAACTTATTTCATTGTCCTCCCATGCGACATAAGCCTTTTTGTTCTTGAATCCCTTCTTGCTTTTGAAGCCACTTTTCTTGGAGATTTTTGGACAATCCAGCTTGATATGACCTTGCTTACCACATTCATAACATGTGATTTCTTGCGTTGATGTGGAGCCTTCCTTTTTCTGAAAATGTTTCTTTCCTTATGAATGAGAAAAAGGTTTGTCATTTCTACCAAAGAACTTACCAAGCCTTTTAACAAGAAGCATGAAGTTTTCATCTTCTTCTGGATTGTTTTCCTTTTCAACTTCCTTGGAGTCTATCTTCAAAGAAATATTCTTGGATTTCTTCTCTTGATTTTCATGCTTTTCGAGTCTTCCGAGTTCCGTTTCGTATTCTTGAAGTTTTCCAAATAGAGTTGTGGATGTCATGTTGGAGAGACTTTTCTTTTCTGAAATTTCCGTTACCTTTGGTTTCCATTCCCTAGTTAAGGACCTAAGTACTTTCAGATTCAATTCATCATTCGTCAAAGTTTTACCAAGAGAACTTAGATGATTTGTCAAGTGCACAAAGCTCTTTTGTAAGTCAAGAATGGTTTCTCCGGGCTGCATTCGAAATAGTTTGTATTCTTGACTTAGGGTATTTAGTCTTGATCTTTTTACTTCAACCGTTCCTTCATGAGTTTGTACCAAGGTATCCCATTTTTCCTTTGTTGTTTTGCATGACGAGACACGGAAGAATTCGGCCATGCTAAGTGCACCTTGAAGAAGGTTTATTTCCTTTTTGTCATAGAGAACTTTCTTTTTATCATCATGGTCCCATGCAGTTTTAGGCTCTGATGAGCCAACATCATTGATTACCATTATCGGGATAAGTTGACCATTTTCAACGGCATCCAATATTTCTTCTTCTTGTGCTTCTAGATGCGCCTTTATGCGAATTTTCCAGAAGTCAAAATATTCACCATAGAATAGAGGAGGCTTGTTGTTACTACCACCATCTCTGAAAACGGGATTATGATTTGCGGAAGCCATTCTGGATCTTTTAGGAGCAGGTTACCTATAATCTGCTTTGATACCAATTGTAAGTACGAAGTGCACCTAAGAGGTGGGGGGGGGGGGGTGAATTAGGTACTTTTAAAAATTCTGGTTTTTAGTGATGATGGTTCTTATTTTTCTGGTTATAAGTGAGTTTAGAAAAGCTTAAAAATGCAGAAAAATAAAGAGACACGGGCGATATATCCTGGTTCTCCTTACAGTCCGAGAGTACTCCAGTCCCCTTTCAACATGAAAGAGATTTCCTTATTGTGGCAAACTTACACAAGAACTACCAACCAAACCAAGAACAATCCTCTTGGACCAAGAACAATCCTCTTGGACCAAGAACAATCCTCTTGGATTTTCACTAAGTTACCTATGAGAACAATCCTCTCAATGTAACTACACTTGTATCCAGCAACTTGGAAAGACAAGATTTCAACAAAAACACTTAAACTTAATTCCAACAATCCTGGAAAATAAGTAAGTAAATATCAATTTGTGAGTTTGAGTGAGTAGAGTAATATTGATCACTAAGAGTGATTTGACAATGTATAATCTTCTTCTTTAAATAATAATATTGTACAAAGACTCAAGATATATTTGCTCAAAGTTTTATGTTTGAAAGTATGAAAATGTGCAGAAAACTCATGCATGAAAATGAAGAATGCTTGAGTTTGTATTTTGAAAGTTCAGAAAATATTTATGAAAGAAGGTGTTAGATCTTAATTTGAAATTGAATATTTATATGTTCATAACACCATTTTGAAACATCATGAAGATCTGTAAATGTATCATGAACAAATGCCAAGTTTGAGTAAAAAGATGTAATGAAAAGGCATGATCAAAAGGCATGAACAAAGCTGTTGTTTTTCAAATTCGTGCAGTGTGTAATCGATTGCACCCTTGGTGTAATCGATTGCACAAGGTTTTCAACAGCTATATTTTCAAAATTTTAAGAGTGCAATCGATTGCATTAACAATGTAATCGATTGCATGCAAAGTCAGTAGCAAAAATTAACTGAGTGCAATCGATTGCACAAACAATGTAATCGATTGTATGTAAAGTCAGTAGCAAACATTTTGAAAATTTTAAGTATGCAATCGATTGCACTAACTATGTAATCGATTTCACAAAGAAACAGAAGAAAAATATTTGAGATTTTGAAGAGTGCAATCGATTGCACAAAGATGTAAATCGATTGCATGCATAAGAAAAGTGAAATTTTATCTTTGAAAAACTTGAGTAATGATTCTAAAACATTTCTTTTTCATTTTTGAGCATCTATATCTTAAGATCAAAGTAGATAATGTTATTATACCTTTAAAGTTGTTGAGAGCTTTGAGTGAAGATATTATCCTTAGATGCTTAGATGCTTGACCAAAATCTTTTCCTTCTTTGTTTAGCCATGGTTTGTCTTCATCAAAACAAAAGCTTATTTGAGAAGGTTGATTTCACACAACCTTCATTCTTAATATTTTTTAACAGGTAATCCAATGCTTTGCAAGTCAAGATGCTCATTGTGCACCATCAGGATCTGGCCCTCTAATTCATTAATGCCCCCAGATCAACACACCACCATTGGAGGACCACCATGCGCCCCAGTCAAGCGTGCACACCAGATCAGGCAAGGTCAAAAGGGCCAGGATCTCTTGGGCTCAGAATTCCTCAACACACCCCCCCAATTGCTAAAGCAGGCCCATTTACTAACTTTTATTTATTTCTTTTTCTCTACTTTTTTTATTCATTATTTTCCATTATTTATTTAATTGGCAAATTAATTAATTTTTCACAAAATACCATAAAATCAATAATTCACAAAATTAGATTTAGTTTGTTTTATTTATCAAATTTAATTTAAATTAGTTTAATTTAGGAAATTATAATTTGTTTCAAAAAATAAAATCAAATAGAAATTAGGTTAAACTTTTGATTAAATTCAATTTTACTCTTTTTTCTTAAATAAAAATACAAAAAATAGGTTTTAGAATAAATTGGTTTATTTTTCTTAATTTAAAATTAATTAGAATTTGGATTTTCTTTTTCAATTTAATGGTTCCTTTATTTTCTTAAATAAACAAAACAAAGCAAAAAGCATTTTTTTAACTAATCGCAATTAGGTTTAGGCAAGGGTCAAAACCCTAGTTGCTCTGCATTTGACTCATCGCGCTCGTATTATTATTTATACCAATATTTTTGTAAATACTCATGGTTTGTAATAGTTTAATCTAGGACTTTTTTATCTATCATTTTTTTCCGGGTTTTTGGCTATGTAGTTAATCCCCCTTCCCGAAGCCTTTTAACAGCGTAGATTTACTTTCTCGCATTTTAATTCTCATAAATATTTAACTATTTAGATGTATGCTAATAGGATTGTATGACAAGAATGCATGATAAATTAATCCAGTTAGAAACCTCTAATGTGCAAAGACTAAATAATTGAAAACAGATCACTCGCACATATCACTCTTAGGGTATACTCTCACTTCGGTTGCCTTCGGTAAACGATCATTAAGTATAGGGTGTATTAGTGGTTGCCCTCCACTCTAAAAGATCAAATTGTCTTGTTCGAATGTTGCCTCAGAAATGTTGCCTCGCATATGATCTTAAGACTCTAGGGTCATTACTAAGGTGTCCTAATATTTCTTTAGTGATCGTACGTCCCTTTTGAATTGACCCTTACAACTCCAACGACGGTGCTACCTATTTATTAATAGTAGGATAACGTTGTCTAAAGGAAACAAGAATAAAAACAATCTTTTTTCAAGTAGGTAGATGCTAGTAGGTACTTGCTCAAAACAAACTTTTCACACTTACACATTTCAAAAGAATTTTCAAAACATCTTCGTCACATATTTGAGGACTGATACAAGGGTTATCACGAAGTTAAAACTCTTTTCAAAAACAAAGCACATACACAAGAAATTTTAAAAGATGAGCAAGTACCTAAGAGCCCATGGAAAACCATGGATAAAAAGGGTGCTAACACCTTCCCTTTCTATAATCTACCCCCCGTACTCAAAATATCTCGAAAAAGGATTTTTTTCTGTACTTTTTTCCTTTCCGGTTGGATGAAATAAAAGTCGGTGGCGACTCTTGCTTACCGCGACATTTTGAAAAAAAAATGCAAAACGTAAACCAGTATTAAACAGTCGGTTCTGCCACCGTATCACAGAACTGGCGACTGTGTTGGGGACTGCTATAAGTGGGGTATACCTTAGGATCTAGTTCATCATAATAGCTTCTCTTGCTTGTTTTGTTTGCTTTACTTTTAAGGGTTTTTGCCTGCGGTTACTATAAATCCTAACCCGGATCTGGGGATACCTTTTAGGTAAGTAGAAATAGACTGTGAGGGAACTATACGGCGTAGACCGATACGGTTGAAGCAGTGGCTACGTTGGTGTGGCACTTTGGTTAGTACCGGTATCCCTTGTGGAGAAACGAGGAGAATACGGGTCCGCCGCATGGTGTCATTAAGCATCAACTGAACTTAGAACCTTTAATCGTCCAACTTGGCCATTAGAAAGTAGTGAGATATCCGGCCTCAGTCTAAAGCTAAGAACTGGTTGATACTCGATGCTACACTCATTGAGACCATACTCTTGAGATAGTTCTGGCCGCAAGAAAAGATTGCGTGAGCTGAAACCATGACTGATGGAGGATGGTCAGTGATATTGAGATCCCCTAGAACCCGATTACTTTTCTAGGATAGGTTGAAACCAACTTAACTTCAAGAGGGTATTACCTTTGACCTCATGCAAGCCTTAAACCTAAGGGATTTGTGTGACTTGTTTGTCTTTGCCATGCCTGTTATATGCTATACCTGTTGTTTTTTATCATGACATCATGCATCATAACATAACATACATGCTTCATTGCACTAACCATTTCAAAGACCAAGGGAATTTATCTTTGTTCTGTTTTGCAGATCAAGGCTTCCGCACGTAGAAAGACTATCCGAGTCAACTTTGTGGAGATACCATCCCAACTCAAAGAGCTAGTGTTAAGAATTTCTGAAACTTCCATGTTCATTAAGAGACATGGTCAACTTCTCAGCCTTGTTACTTCAAACCCTGATAAACAGATGATGAGTGTACTTTTTCAGTTCTTCGATCCCGAGCATCACTGCTTCACCTTTCCAGATTATCAGTTGGTACCCACCTTGGAGGATTTCTCTCATCTATTGGGCATATCCATTCTTGAACAGGTACCCTTCACAGGTATAGAAGAAGTTCCTAAGCCAGAAGTCATTGCCTCAGCTTTGCATTTGAAATAGGCCGATGTGGTATCCAATTGGGAAACTCGAAGCGGAGTCGAGGGTTTTCTAGCCAAATCTCTGATAGACCAAGCTCAACTATTTTGGGATGATTTAGATTTTCAGGCTTTTGAAGATGTCTTGGCTCTTCTTATCTATGGTTTGGTTCTCTTCCCTAATTCGGATTCCTTTGTAGATGTGAATGCTATCAAGATTTTCCTTTCTCGCAATCTTGTGCCTACCTTGCTTGGAGATATCTTGCACGCTCTCTATACTCATACCACAAGGAGAAGAGAAACTCTTATGTACTGCATGCCATTGTTGTCGATGTGGTTTATTTCTCACCTCCCTAAGTTTGTGCTGAAGAACGAAGAAGGTTTGGGTTGGTCACATAGAATAATGTCACTTGCTCATACAGATATTATTTGGTGTTCCTGGGCTATGGAAGACGTTGTTGTTATTGACCACTGTGGGGGGTACCCTAATGTCCCATTTCTTGGTATCAGAGGAGGTATAACTTACAATCCTTGTCTAGATTTAGGACAATTTGGTTGTGCTCGGAGAGATGGTCCCCATAGGTTACTTCTCGAGGATATTTCATTCGACTATGAAGAGGATGTAAGGCATCGCCGGAGGTTCATACGAGCTAGGGGCATGGTAAATAGATCATACCCCTATGAGTTGGGACCAAAGACTTCCCTTCCTATGCAGCCTTACCTCCAATGGGTCTGAGCTCGTGCATAGAAGCTTGTGATGCCATATGCAGAAGTGTTACCAGTGATTGTGGAACCCACTACTGAAGACGGCATTCCTTACACGGTTCTCTATCCTTACATGCCTACTGATCTTAGGGAGCTACAAAGGTCTTGGATTCAGCTGAAGAATGAGCGAGATACTTACAGGGAGCAGTTCCATGACCAAGAGAGGAAGGTTTTGAAGCTCACCAGACAACTCGAGGAGGAAAGAGTGCTCAATGACTACATCAGCACAAAGAGAAAGCATCCATGGGACTTTTGATATTGCTTTTCTAGTTTTAGATTTGTTTTATTTACTTCTTCGTAACGCCCTAAGGGCATTGTTGAACATTTCAAAGTTAAGATAATAAAGTTTTGTTTATTTTTGGTTTGCAAATTTAAATTTCCCAAAGTCTTTGAAATCATTACATGCGCATCCCATTACCATGCACATCATCGCTGGTACCACTATAGGTTTCTTATCTTCGTCGCTGTTTATTTCAACAGAAATGCCTTCCGATCAAGCCATCAAAGAGCTTCAGGCACAGAACGCCCAGTTCCAACAGATGTCCATAAGTCTGGCTAAGGGGCAAGAGGATCTGAAAACTCTCATTCTAAAAGAAAAGAAGAAGAAGAAGAAGAAGGTCGGGCTTCTGAATATGGGCAGAAGGTTTGGAGAAAGGTTGAAGCATCAAACTGATCTGACCTCTTCGTCCAAAGAAGGGGAGAACCAAGAAGAAGAAAAGGGCCTTAGGCCTGCGGTCTCTGATAATGATACTGATTTTGATGATGAGCAATATCCTCCTGCCGAGGATAGGTACAAGCAGCTAGAAGATCGTCTGAGTGCTATGGAAATTCAAAAGGTACCTGGTTTGGATTTCGGAGAACTAGGACTGGTATCTGGAGTGGTCATCCCTCAGAAGTTCAAGGCTCCAGTTTTTTCTAAGTATGATGGAGTGTCTTGCCCAAAACTCCATCTCCGCTCTTATGTCAGGAAAATTCAACCCCACACTGCTGATAGAAATTTGTGGGTGCACTTTTTTCAAGATAGTCTGTCAGGGACTCAACTTGAATGCTTCTACCAGCTGGAAGGGGCCAATGTTAGAAACTGGGAATATCTTGCTGTTGATTTCTACAAGCAGTACCAGTACAATGCGAACCTTGCTCCCACTCGTACTCAACTCCAGAGTATGTCTCTGGGTGCAGGTGAAGGTTTCAAAGATTACGCCCCAAAATGGAGAGATTTGGCTGGTAGAGTTCAACCCCCTTTGTCTGATAGGGAGTTGGTCGATATGTTCCTGGGGACGCTGTTGGGTCCATTTTTCAACCACTTGATTGGCAGCTCATCGTCTGGTTTCACCGAGTTGATCTTAACTGGAGAAAGAGTGGAGGCTGGAATTCGAAGTGGTAAAATACAGAAGGATGCTTCTTCGAGTTCGATAAAGAAACCTTTTACTGGTAAGAAGGAAGGCAGTGTAGTTTATAGCCTGAGGGGCCAAAACCAATCTGAACACCGTCCAACGGTAAATGCTGTAGTGATACCAAGACTCTTTGTTGCTCCACAATGCAACAATCAACAGAGGGTGGAAAGACCACAGCGGCATTTTACCCGCATTATATGACATTGGCTGAAGTGTTACCTCACCTGCTGAAATCTAACTTGACCACATTGAGGGAGGCTCCCAAAAATCCCAACACTACCTCTCCTAGATACCATCCCAACGCGCGGTGCGCTTACCATTCTGAGAGTCCTAGCCATGATACCAATGACTTCTGAGCTTTGAGAAACAAAGTACAAGATTTGCTGGAAGCTAAGGAGATAGAGTTTGATACTCCAGAAAAGCCGAATGTAATAACTGCTCCTATGCCCAAACATGGTCATGGAGTTAATGATGTTGATAATAACTTGTTTGTGACCTCTGTTGAAGAAATTTCTACTCCGGGTTATGGTGAAGGTTGCCATATGTGCTCGATTCTACCTTCCGGTTGCCGTTTGTTGAAGTTAGGTGTTCAGTGCCTGATGGATAATAAAGAGATTTTGTTCGAGAAGACTACGATTCCTGTTGTTCCAAATGAAGATGTTTACATCATAACCATTTCCGCAAATCCTTCCAAGGTTTCCTCGAGAAAACCTGTTAGGATTACATCTATCCCAAGAATTGCTCTGCTAATAATCACCGTTCTTGGTCCCATCCCATACACTTCAGAAAAGACTGTCCCATGGCACTATGGTGCTGATGTGTATTATCATGGAATTAAGCAGGAGTTGAAGAATGAAGAAGATGATGCTGATGTCAGTAATATTGTCGGGGTTAGTAAGGTCACCAGAAGTGGAAGACTCTTTTCTCCCGAGATTTCTCCTCCGACTGTCCACAAACCTGTTGTCATTCCATCTGCTAGTACATCAACCACTATTCCAGTTCCTACTCCAGTTATCAACCCTGTCGCTGAGCCATCTGAGACTCGGGGCAAAGAAATCATAGGTGAGCCTGCCCGGACAGAGGCGCCTAGAAAAATTGTTGTAGAAGCTTCTAAACAAGAAATAGAGGAAATATTGAAAATTACCAAGAAAAGCGACTATAATATGGTCGAAAAGCTGGGGCATACCCCGTCAAAGATCTCCATGTTATATATGCTATTGTGCTCTGAAGCCCATGCAAAGGCTTTGATTGCATTTATTAAGACTTTTCATGTGCTGCAGGAAACTTCTGCAGATCAGTTCAAAGATTATGTGGCTAGCCTGACTGCTGACAATGGGCTAGGGTTTTCAGATGCGGATCTGACTGCTAAGGGGAGAAATCATAATGATGCTCTGCACGTCTCGATCGAGTGCAGGGGCACCACTATGGCCCACGTGCTGGTAGATACCGGGTCCTCATTGAATGTTCTTCCAAAGAAAGCATTAGACCGTCTGGATTGTGAAGGTTTGGTTCTAAAGCCGAGTAATATTGTGGTAAGGGCTTTTGATGGATCAAAAAGAATGGTGCACGGGGAGGTGGACATCCCTGTCAAGGTGGATTCTCAGACTTTTGGGTCAATCTTCTACATAATGGATATCAAGCCATCGTATTCTTGCTTGCTGGGTCGTCCTTGGATTCATAAGGCTGGGGCAGTTACTTCCAAGCTCCATCAAATGCTGAAGTATCCGGTGAAGGGAAAGATTGTCACGGTGTAAGGTGAAGAAGAGTATATGGTGAGTCATCTCAACTCCTTTCGATACGTAGAGATGGACGGGGAATTCATAGAAACGCCCTGTCAAAATTTCGAAGAGGTCCCTCAGTTCTCGACATCAACTGAAGTTACTACCGGCAAACCTCCATGGAAGATGGCTTCTCTCAAAGACGCCAGGGCTGTAATTGAAAAAGGTGGGTGTACCAATTGGGGTCAGCTCCATGATTTCACTCACAAAGCTGACAAATTTGGTTTGGGCTTTACTACAGGGGCTCAGAGGGCTGTTAGGTGCACACGGATTAGAAGACCTCCTCTATACATCAGCAATCGGGGAGTTAATGCAATTGAGGACAGTGAATAGGATTCAGACATCAACAAATGGATCTACCCAATAACCAATGGTGGACTAAATAATTGGACGACAAAGGACCTCATACCTCTTTCTTTTATTCCACAGTAATTGAATTTTTGTTTTAAGATTTGTGATAAACAGTTTGAAACTTTACGGCACGGTGCCTTTCCCGAGGCACCTTGGCTTTGCTTGTGAGGGCTTATTATTTGTCATTTCATATATCATTAATAAAACATTGGACGTTTCTTGCATTACAAATTTTGCGCTCCTTGATTTTTATGTTTCTGTCTCTCACTTTATCAAAATAGCTATTCTCTTACACACACTCATGTATCATAATGCAGATCCATATCCACTATGGATCCCATTGATAACGAATCTGCTAATTCCAATTATGACTTTGAAAATCCGATCAACCAAGCCGGGGATGAAGGTGAGGATGATTGGGAGGTGCCTGGAGAACTTGCTAGACTGTTACAACAGGAAGAGAGGGCTATCCAGCCTCATGAAGAGCCAGTTGAGTCGGTGATTTTGGGTACAGAGGAAGACAGGAAAGAGGTTAAGATAGGTGCGAATCTAGAGCCTAGTGTCAAACAAAGGCTAATACAGATGCTACACGATTATGTCGAGATCTTCGCCTGGTCCTATGAAGACATGCCCGGTCTGGACACTAATATTATGGTACATCTCCTGCCGACCAAATAAGACTGCCCTCCGGTAAAGCAGAAGGTCTGCCGTATGCGCCCCTAAATGTCAGAGAAAATTAAGGCAGAAGTCATGAAACAGTTTGACGCCGGATTTTTAACTGTCATTTCTTATCTGTAGTGGGTTTCCAATGTTGTTCCGGTACCTAAGAAGGACATTAAGGTACGGATGTGTGTGGACTATAGAGACCTGAACCGGGAAAGCCCCAAGGATGACTTCCTGCTTCCTCACATTGATGTTCTAGTCGATAACACCGCACAACATAAGATCTTCTCCTTCATGGATGGTTTTTCTGGCTATAAACAGATCAAGATGGCTCCTGAGGATATGGAGAAGACAACCTTCGTTACACAGTGTGGCACCTTCTGTTACAAGGTAATGCCTTTTGGGTTGAAGAATGCTGGGGCAACTTATCAACGCGCCATGGTCGCTTTGTTCCACAACATGCTTCACTATGAGATCGAGGTTTATGTTGATGACATGATAGCCAGGTCCCAGACTAAGGAAGAGCACCTTGATCATCTCCAGAAACTGTTTGACAGGTTGAAGACATACAAGCTGAGGTTGAATCCGAACAAGTGTACCTTTGGGGTAAGGTCTGGTAAGCTTTTGGGTTTCGTCGTCCGTGATAAAGGTATTCATGTGGACCCTGCAAAGGTAAAAGCCATACAAGAGATGTCGGTACCCCGCACAGAAAAAGAAGTCAGAGGTTTCTTGGGACGTCTGAATTACATCGCCAGGTTAATTTCACATCTGACTGCTACTTGTAAGCCAATCTTTAAGCTGATGAAGAAAGATCAAGTGGTAAAGTGGAATTATGAATTCCAGACCGCTTTCGAAAGAATCAAGGAATACCTTCAAGAACCACCAATTATGATGCCTCCATTTGCAGGAAGACCTTTGATTTTATACTTGACAGTGCAAGATAACTCAATAGGGTGTGTGATAGGGCAACATGACGAGTCTGGTCGAAAAGAGCACGCCATTTATTACCTTAGCAAAAAGTTCACCTGAATACCGACTTGCTGGGCTTTGGCATGAGCTGCTCGCCAACTGAGACAATATATGCTGACTCACACCACTTTGTTGATATCAAAGATGGATCCAATCAAGTATATTTTCGAGAAGCCCTCCTTATCCGGAAGAATAGCAAGATGGCAGATGATCTTAACCTAATACGACATCCAATACATAACCCAAAAAGCAATCAAGGGGAGTGTATTGGCGGATCATTTGGCGCATCAGGCCGTGGATGACTACCATTCCATGAATTTCGAGTTCTCGGATGAGAATATCATGTTGGTAACCGATTGCGAAGAACTTGGACCGGATGAAGGACCTGAGGAAGGATCCTGATGGTCTATATATTTTGATGGAGCATCAAATGCATTGGGAAACGGAATTGGCGCTGTAATCATATCTCCTGAGAGATGTCATACTCTGTTCACCGCCCGATTATGTTTTAACTGCACCAATAATATGGCAGAGTATGAAGCATGTATCATGGGTCTTCGAGCTGCTATTGACCTAAGGATCAAGTTCTTGAGTGTATTCGAAGATTCCGCCCTAGTGATAAGTGAGATCAAAAGCGAGTGGGATATGAAGCACCCTAATCTTATTCCTTACAAAAAGTATGTACTGACATTGCTCCTGCACTTCAAGGAGATAACTTTTGAAAATTTCCCAAGAGAGGAGAATCAGTTAGCGGACGCGCTAGCCACCATTTCTTCTATGTTCAAATTCAAGTGGGACAATGAAGCTCCCCAGATTACCATTGAGAAGTTGGACGAACCCGCACATTGTTGTGACATTGAGACTGAAGAGGTAGCAGACAAAACCTGGTTCCATGAGGTAAAAAGGTATCTTGAGGATCAAGAATACCCCGATGGGGCATCTGTTAATGATAAGAAGTTTTTGAGAAGGTTCGCTGCGAAGTTCTTCATCAGTAATGGTATCCTTTATAAGCGTAACCATGATTCAACCTTACTGCGGTGTGTAGAAAAGAGCGAGGCAGAAAGGATCATGGCAGAGTTACGTGAAGGTACCTTCAGAACTCATTCCAGTGGACACACCATGGCAAAGAAAATCCTACAGGCAGGATATTACTGGCCCACTATGGAATCCGATTGTTATCAGCATTCTCGAACCTGTCATAAGTGCCAAGTCTATGCTGATAAGGTGCATGTACCTCCAGTTCCCCTGAATGTTTTGATAGCTCCTTAGCCTTTTGCAATGTGGGGCATCGACATGATCGGCGAGATCAGACCTACTGCATCTAACGGGCATCGTTTAATTCTGGTAGCAATTTATTACTTTATGAAGTGGGTTGAGGCAGCTTCCTTTGCTACGGTAACCAAGAACGTCCTGGCGCGGTTCATCCGACACAATCTGATTTGTTGATATGGTGTACCAGAGAGGATCATTACTGACAACGGTACAAATCTCAACAATACAATGATCATCAAACTCTACAAACAGTTCAAGATACAACATCATAACTCTTCTCCCTACCGGCCGAAGATGAATGGTGCTGTTGAAGCAGCTAACAAGAACATCAAGAAGATTGTACAGAAGATGATGGTGACATACAAAGACTGGCACGAGATGTTACCATTCGCTCCTCATGGGTACCGTACCTCAGCACAGACGTCGACAGGGGCAACCCCCTACTCTCTGGTATACTGCATGGAGGAAGTCCTACCCATCGAGGTCTAGATACCCTCTCTCAGGATTATGAAGGATGCGGGTTTAAACAAAGACGATTAGATCCAAACCCGACTTGATCAGCTGAATCTAATTGATGAAAAGAGACTTACTGATATCTGTCATGGTCAGACGTATCAAAAGCGAATGATCAAGGCTTTTAACAAGAAATTCAGACGTCATGAATATCAAGTCAAGGATCTAGTGATCAAGCGCATCATTCTACCGCAAGGTGATCCCAGGGGAAAATGGACCCCTACATACGAAGGGCCATTTGTGGTTAAGAACATTTTCTCGGGAGGAGCTATGATTCTAACCACCATGGATGGTGACGACCTTCCTCACCCTGTTAATGCAGACATAGTGAAAAGATACTACGCATAATCAAAGACCCGCTAGGTTAACTGGCCTAGGCAAAAATAAGGGCTTCCTGGTGAACCAAAAAGGTTCGAGCAGAAGTAAGGGATGAAAATGAAAAAAAAAACTGTACACCCGGGAAGTCAAAAAACCTGAAAAGGCGGTTCAGGCAAAAATTAGGGATCAAAGTGTAACACTATGTCTCATTAGATCATCTTACAACCAGACCTCGATATCAACTATCAAGCTCGGATGGCACCAATCAATCTAATCCACCTTCGACCAAGCAGCAAATGATGAGATGCTTGAAGACATAAAGGCAATAGCAGAATGGGAACCCGATGGGATTGTTTCACATAGCTGTTTTTTCTTTCTTAAACACAAATTGTAATTTCTATCTTTCGGCGTTGTTCTCTTACTAGAGCGTCAGCCTCCTTGTACAAAATACCAATTACAGGCCAGCTTCAAAATCAATACAAGTCATTTTCACAAAGCTTTGATTTATTTTCTTTTTCCTATTTTGTTTTTCAAGAACGTCAAATGGTTCATTTTCGATATATGCATTTGAAAATAATTGCTGATCATAAATATTCACATGAAAAAACAAAAGACAATTACTCGTAATTCCAGCAACAGGGAAAACAAGAAGTACCCAAACCTTACCGTTATTCTTCCCATCAGGTACCAAGGTAGAACCAGCTCTAGAGCATGAGTAGTGGTTCATACACTCCACAGAGTAATAAATATCCATAGACGGTGATGTCAGCTTCCCCAAGCAGGACATGACTCTCCCCAGCTGAAGCTCACAATCGCGGGTGAATCAGCAAATTATTCCCAAAGCAGAGTTTATTTCTCTCACAAGCAGAAATTCAATCTCCAACAGAATTCATTATCACCAGCAACGCTAATTCATCCCCAGCTGAGTTGTTTCTCCAAGTCAACAGATCTATCAACAAAGTATCTCCTCTCCAACAGAGTTATTCCCCACAGAGTTATCCTCAAACAGAGTCTCGTCTGGCAGAATATTTACCAGCCAAGGGGAAAATCCCCAGCTAGTCATCTCTGTTCACCATCCCCAACAGGAGTAGAGGAGCTATGGTTTTTACAGCAGTCTAGAATACCACTTCTCATACTCTCCAAACAGTCGTCAGGGATTTATTTTCCCGAATTCAGTTTATTACGTCAGCATTTATTATTCATACACCATGACATGCGCATACATCACATATAACATAGTCTCATTTTTTTGAGAACGTCATCATACAATGCATCTCATGCATTGCATATAACTAACCCTGTATTCTTTCAGCAAAATACAGTTATTATCAACGATTTCCAACATGTATATGATCAACACTCGAAGGTAAACAAAGTAATCGTCAGTGCGACAAATGCAACCTTCTGCAGGTTTCTCAGTAGCCCTACTACCCATGCTTCCATATTGAATTAACCCTACCATCCAGGTTCCTTCTTACAGCCCTACTATCTAGGCTTTCATATCGAAGTAACACTACTATCCAGGTTCCTTCTCACAGCCTACTACCCAGGCTTTCATATCGAAGTAACCATACTATCCAGGTTCCTTCTCACGGCCCTACTACCCAAGCTTTCACATTAAAGTAACCCTACTATACAGGTTCCTTCTCATAACCCTACTACCCAGGCTTTCACATCGAAGTAACCCTACTATATAACTTCCTTATCATAGCCCCACTATCCAGGCTTCCATATCGAAGTAACCCAACTATCCAGGTTCCTTCTCAAGCCCTACTATCCAGGCTTTTATCTCGAAGTAATCCTACAACCCAGATTCCTCCTCATAACCTTACTATCCGGGTTCTTCCTCTCTTATCCCCAGACAGCAGCCCACAACATTGTAAGACCGGGATCTGATCAAACTTTCACATTTCCCCAGAAAGTCACGGTGCAACACATACTCCGACCAGACACGCAGTTCACTTCCGTTTCCCAAACCAGAATTATTCCCCAGTAGAGTAACGGACAACTGAAGCTCCTAAAACTCTATTTCTCCCAAGACAGAGACTCGCCTTCCAGCGAAGTCCTCCTCAACGGTAGGCATGCGAGTTCTTGCAAAGGAACCTCTTATGCGATCGACATCTCTTCGGATGGCATCTTTAAGCCCATCTCCAAAAATTCTCTAGCAACTTCTGAATGGCATCTGTAAGCCCATTCCCGATATCACAAATAAAGTGTCACTTCATGCGAGTGCAAATTTCTGGGCACTCTAGTGTCCAATCATCTTCCACCTTCAGATCACAAAAGGCAGACACGCCAATCTGCATCCTCAGGTTTAAGAAGATTGAACAGGGGCAGCTGTTGTACCCAAAAATTTTCCCTCCCATATTTCTCAATACATGTCAAGTGAGGTCCTCAAATTTCTCAAGGAAGTCCAAGAATTTAGCAGACAAACTCTCTCCTAAGGTAGTCTACCTCAAATTAGGGTTTCATTTTGCATCAAGATGCTTGAGTCCAAAAGATCCCAAATGCTGACCATTGTCCTAATATGTTCTCAAGATCATCCATGTCAAGTTTCAAGCCTTGCAGAAGAAGTTTGCTCAGTCAATTGCTCAAAGGCCTGAAAATCGACTGTGTTAGGTCAAAAGTCAACTGTAACTCACATACAGTCAAACCTCAAGATTTTTTGTCAACATCCTAATTTTGAAGTATAATTCATCATTTGATCATGATTCATCAAGGATTGCTCACAATTCCTCAAAACCCAAAAGTTGCTAAATTAGGGTTTTGTAGGAAAAGTCAACTCAACTTTGACCAAGCATAACTTTCTCATACTTTATCAAAAATGACCTATCCAAAGCTTATTTTGAAGAGGATGCAATTCCATACAATTTATATTCAGCTCCCAAGTTCAAAATATGCACTCACAAAAAGATGTGAATTTTGACATTATAGGTCATTCTGAAAAGTCAACAAAAACACCTTCTGGGTCAAAGCTTCATACATGAACATGGAAGACTCAATTGAGATGAGACCAAAAGGGTTGCTTAGAGGACATCCTAATATTTCTAAAAAGTCAAAGAACACATCTCTAGGGTCAAAATTGAGAGAGTTATGCATTGGCCAAGTTGACCTCTTTTGCAAAATTGCCAAAAGTCAAATATGCTCAAATTTGCATCTTTTGCTAAATTGGCCCAACTTTTTATGTTTTCATATCATTACGAACATAGTCCACGACCTATGGGACCCTCCATGCTTTATTTATTTATTTATTTAATTTATTTTGATTTTTATTCATTTAAAATCCAAATAAAATCAAATAAATCCTAATAAATCATATATTGCATTTTAGGGATGATCTTTTGCATTGAAAGAAGATATTATATGTTGTCAATTGAAGATCAACTCGTGCAAAGGTCAATTTGGTTGGAAAAGATTGGATTTGAGAAAATTTGGAAAAGAATCCTATGCCATAAAAGATCAAATCAAATCTCCATGATGAGCATGTTTGGGGCCGTTTTTGTTGACCTAATAGTTTGTATTACATATACAGAAGAAAACCAAGGCATAGAGAGGTAAGAAGCAGTCGTGAAGAGGTGAAACAAAACTCAAAAAAATTGGAAGAAAAGCGGTGATTCAATTTCCACATTAGAGGCCAATTCATACCATTCTCACTACACCAACAGGTTCTTGGACATCTCCAGAAGGAATTCCAACCATTTGCAAGCTTTCTCACGCCTGGAATTGTAAGATATATATATCACGACTTGCTTCCAAATTCAAATTCGGTTTCATTGATTCACTCATCCATTGCATATTTTAATGATATAATCGTGTTTGTCATTGATATTGCAAACTTTTGGTACCATTTAATTATATTTCTAACGCCAGTACATAAAGTTGCCATAGCTAGGGTTTTGTGTTCTTGATTAGGGCTTTGTAGGATAGGAAAAATTGGGCGTTGATTTTGGTACCATGAGACTCGTGAGAATGAAACGAGTTGATTGGTACCAACCAGGGAGATTTATCTTGAGCACACACGATTTTTGAATTACACAGGGATATACCTAAAGTAAGTGTCTGTAGGTAAAAGTTTGCCACCTAAAACGACGGTTGGGGAGGAAGACGACGATGCGTGTCACCCCCTGGTTGGGTGATTTGAATTTGGCGCGTTTTGATATCCAACATTTTTGTTTTATTATATTATAACTGATTTCCATTGTATATACAAATAAAACACTTGGCTCAATTGGTAAGCGTGTAGGGGGAAAGTGCAAAGAACCTGGGTTCGATTCCCAGGTCCCAACCTTCATTCTTAATATTTTTTAACAGGTAATCCAACGCTTTGCAAGTCAATATGCTCACCGTGCACCATCAGGATCTGGCCCTCTAATTCATTAATGCCCCTAGATCAACACACCACCATTGGAGGACCACCATGCGCCCCAGTCAAGCGTGCACACCAGATCAGGCAAGGTCAAAAGGGCCAGGATCTCTTGGGCTCAGAATTCCACAACACCCCCCCCCCCCCCCCAATTGCTAAAGCAGGCCCATTTACTAACTTTTCTTTATTTCTTTTTCTCTACTTTTTTTTATTCTTTATTTTCCATTATTTACTTAATTGGCAAATTAATTAATTTTTCACAAAATACCATAAAATCAATAATTCACAAAATTAGGATTAGTTTGTTTTATTTATCAAATTTAATTTAAATTAGTTTAATTTAGGAAATTATAATTTGTTTCAAAAAATAAAATCAAATAGAAATTAGGTTAAACTTTTGATTAAATTCAATTTTACTCTTTTTTCTTAAATAAAAATACAAAAAATAGGTTTTAGAATAAATTGATTTATTTTTCTTAATTTAAAATTAATTAGAATTAGGATTTTCTTTTTTAATTTAATGGTTCCTTTATTTTCTTAAATAAACAAAACAAAGCAAAAAGCATTTTTTTAAATAATCGCAATTAGGTTTAGGCAAGGGTCAAAACCCTAGTTGCTCCGCAATTGATTCATCGCGCGCGTATTATTATTTATACCAATATTTCTGTAAATGCTCATGGTTTGTAATAGTTTAATCTAGGACTTTTTTATTTATCATTTTTTTCGGGTTTTTGGCTCTGTAATTAATCCCCCTCCCCGAAGCCTTGTAATAGCGTAGATTTACTTTCTCGCATTTTAATTCTCGCAAATATTTAACTGTTTGGATGTATGCTAATAGGATTGTATGACAAGAATGCATGACAAATTAATCCAGTTAGAAAACTCTAATGTGCAAAGACTAAATAATTGAAAACAGATCACTCGCACATATCCCTCTTAGGGTATACTCTCACTTCGGTTACCTTCGGTAAACGATCATTAAGTATAGGGTGTCTTAGTGGTTGCCCTCCAGTCTAAAAGATCAAATTGTCTCGTTTGAATGTTACCTCGGAAATGTTGCCTCAGAAATGTTGCCTCGAATATGATCTTAAGACTCCAGGGTCATTACTAAGGTGTCCTAATATTGCTTTAGTGATCACACGTCCCTTTTGAATTGACCCTTACAACTCCAACGATGGTGCTACCTATTTCTTAATAGTAGGATAGCACTGTCTAAAGGAAACAAAAATAGAAACAATCTTTTTTCGAGTAGGTAGATGCTAGTACGTACTTACTCAAAACAAACTTTTCACACTTACACATTTCAAAACAATTTTCAAAACAACTTCGTCACACCTTTGAGGACTGATACAAGGGTTATCACGAAGTTAAAACACTTTTCAAAAATAAAGCACATACACAAGCAATTTTAAAAGATGAGCAAGTACCTAAGAGCCCATGGAAAACCATGGATAGAAAGGGTACTAACACCTTCTCTTTCTATAATCTACCCCCCGTACTTAGAATATCTCGAAAAAGGATTTTTTTTCTGTACTTCTTTCCTTTCCGATTGGATGAAATAAAAGTCGGTGGCGACTCTTGCTTACCGCGACATTTTGCGAACAAAAAACGCAAAATATAAACCAGTATTAAACAGTCGGTTCTTCCACCATATCACAGGTGCATATGTGCATGGTGTTCAATTCAGTTATTTATCTTGCATCATTAGGTTTTCTAATGCTTTTGTTTTCAGTCTTATCATACATTCCTAATTACTAACAGTAATATTTTGCAGAAAATAAAGTGCAGAAAATAAAGACCTAGACTATTACATGGCTTCGGGGAGGAGGTTTTACATTCCAAAATAATTGGGGAAAGGAAAATAGGGAAAACAGTAAAGTCCAATTAATTATTACATTCCAGGATGCAGATACAATAATATAAAATGCGAAAAATAAATACCGCGCGAAAGGTTGAAAGTTAGTCTAAAAACCTAATAAGAAAAATCTTCTTTTGTTGTTTTTTTATTCAAGAAAATAATTAAATTGAAATTATTCCTAAAGTCTTTTTAGAAAATAAATTTAATCAAGAAAAATAGTCTAAATTCTTTTTTAGTTTTTTTATTATTTAAAGAAAATAATTAAACATAAATTAAGTCCTAAGTTCTAATTTATTTTTAATTAAAGAAAAATAGTTAAAATAGTTATTAATTAATTCACAAAATTAATTTAATAAAAAAACTAAAACTATATTTTTTGTGATTTAATTATTATATTATACTAATTAAATAAATGAAGAATAAAATATAAAGCAAAGTGACAAAAACAATGCAAAAAGGGAAAGGATAGTTATCAATTGGGGGGTGCTGAAATTGGATTTTTCTATGCCCAAGTGAATGTTAAGCCCAGGCCACGCTGGGTCAGGTGTAGAGAAGTCTTGAAGGTGCATGGTGGACTATGTGTTGGTATGCATTACATCTGAATTAGCTATGATCTGATGGTTCAGATTGGTGGTCCACGATGCGCGCGCAGGATGTATCAACATTGAATCTGCAAAGCAATAGAGAAAACAAAAACAAGGAATTGCAAAAGGGCTGGATCGAACCCAGCCCCTCTAGCCCTGAAAACGCTTTAACACACACGCATCCAACCGTTGGGACGACCTTAAATCCGTTATTATAAGCACAAAGAAATGTGTATAATGTAAAACCAGTGAACATGCTGATTTGGAAAACACGCGGGCTATAGTGGGTCCCCTTTATTTTGAATGGGCGAATCAGAATATAACATTTTGACACACAGGCTTTGGGGATGTCAAACCACTGACGTCTCCGGAGAGGCTAAAGTCAGCACCTGCAAAATACGAGGATTCAAAACCTGAAACTTTGGCTATCCCGCCTAAAACCTAGGCTTCAAGTTCAACCATGGTCCTAGTTTGAGCTAAAACAATCTCCATCCCTGAAAATGAAAACCTCCATGTTTCCAAACCCTAACAATGGTGATCTATGGTTTTGACACTATTTATCACATGAAACACGTTAGAAAATTCGCAAACAATGATAACAATATGAATGTGCAAACAAAAGGGATTTATATTACGAATTAAACAAGTTTGAGATCCAAGAATTTAACAAAAATAGGAGGATCGAATGAGGGCAATTCTGCATGATTTGGACTTGTTTAAGGCCTAGGAATCACTTCTGGGACCTTCAATGAATGAATGGTTTGTTTGGTTTGGATTAAGAAAGGCTGGAATTTTCTTTTTCAAAATTCACGATTTTTTACTATTTTTTGCAAATTTGTGTGGCTCCTTCCAGGTTGTGTATCCCCCTCTAATGCTTGCTAATGTGTTCTTTATATAGAGAGGAGGGAGGAGACAAGAGAACAAAGGTAATTACAGCCATAAACATGTGTTTTTAAAACAATGAATGATGTTTTGTAACTTTGCCAAATACATGGAATCTTGTCTTTTTTTGAATTCGAATGAATATGGACAACAATGGCTTCCGAATGGCTTCAGTCCCCGCCCTTCGATTTGACCTCTTGTACATCCTTCGAATGGGTCTTTAGATTTCTTTCAAATGGTCCATATGTATGCCTTGTTCCCTCTTCCAATGGGCCACCAAGGTGTGTCCTTCGAATGGCTATCATGCGTGTTGAAGTGTGTACAACTGTTTCAAAGGGGGCTATTGCCCAATCGAAGCTCGCACAAAGGCATCCTATGCCTTGTGGATGCTAGCATCAGGCAGGTCAAAGCAAGCGTAAAAGAGACCATTGTCTATGTGAATCTGGCACAAAGGTAGGCAATGCCTTGTGGGTCGAAGGAAAATTTTTTTCCCTGGTGGATCAAAAGAACCTTTTTGCCTGGTGGATCACAGGAAAATCTGAAGTCTTGGCCTTGTGTGCTGAAGGCAAGATGAAGAGGGGGCCTTTGCCTTGTGAATTGAAGACGAGTGAGAGGGGCTTTTTGCCTTGTGAATTGAAGGCATGATGATGTGTCTTTTCCTTGTGAAACCAAGGAAAGCACGACGAAGCTTTTTGCCTAATAGACCAAACAAGCATGAAGAGGCATATGTGCGCTGGTGATAACCTAAGGGGCCTTTTTCCCAGTGGGATCTTTATGAACTAGGCTTGATCGAAGGATACTCAGTGCCTAATCGAAGCTAATATGCAGGAGTTCGTTGCTGGTGAATCAAAACAAACTTGTAGGGGATTCTTGCTTTGTACGCTGAAGGCACGCACAAAGGGAGTATTTTCCTAGTCGAAGTAGGAATCAAGATTTCCCCAAAGAAATCAAATGCCCAAATGAAGCAGGAATCAAGCTTATTCCAAAGAAATCAAAGGCCCAATCGAAGCAGGAATTAATCTTGCGTGCAAGTAGCCATTGCATTGTGAATCAAGCCAGCATGTAAAACCAATGGTGCAATCGAAGGATGTACATAGGAGGATAATTCCTAGTGCCAACTGGCATGAAGGAAGTTCCTTCCTTATGAATCAAAGGCAAGCCTGAAATAACCAATGCGCAGTCGAAAGCCTTGTGATTTGAACTTGACCGAAGAGGGGCCCAGAACCCAATCGAAGCTTGTGAATCAGGCTTGCGTCAAAGGAAGTTCAGCGCCCAATCGAAGCTTTCTCAGATGCCAATCGAAGTATCCTATTCAGATGCCAACCAAAGGACATTTCTGAATTTCCAATCGAAAGAAACTTTGCTAACATTAAAAATTTCATTTTCTTTAGGAAATTGCTTGTAACTACCCATATAAGAGAAAAAACCATGGGAAACATGAGAGGGAAAATTTTGGAGTACAACAATGAACCCCAAGAAAAATCATAATTTTAACCAAAGTAGCTTTGCAAGATGTCTTAGGTGCATAATGCCCTAAATTGATATGTTATCCAAGTGTGATGTATGCCCTAAATGTTTTTATATTCCCCAAATGTATGTTTATGCCCCAAACGTATGTGTATGCCCCAAATATTTTTGCAACTATTTTTAATGATTCTCCTTTGTTTAATCATCAAGTTCTCGTAATCACCAAATCCTAAACATTGTTTGTTGCCAATTGTTGTATCTCCGAGTTGATTTGAATTCGATGAAAAATGTCAGCAAGATCTTTGACATTTGTATCGTAGGCACCGGCATAGGTATGGATTTAGACGTGGACGTTGGTGTTGTCATGGACGTAGGCATGAGCGTAGAAATAAGCATGGACGTGGAAATAGGCGTGGACTTAGAAATAGGGGTGGATTTTCTTTCGACGTTTTTCTAACCAGAATAATGTTTGATGCTTTATCAGATGCTTTTTGGCATTTCTGTATGTTAGATGCACCAAATGTTGTAAATAACCTCGAGATATTGATATGGTTATGTGTACGTCATGCTTGATGTGAGGCTCTTAGTGGGAAATCTACTGCCGATATTTCTAAGGAATCTATCACCGATATTCGATTAAGGACTACCTACTACTAAGGTCTTCCCGATAATCAACTGACGTGATTAACTAGGGGAATCTACTGCCGAGATTCAATTGTGAGCTACCTTCTATCGAGGTCTTTCGGATAATCAACTGTTATGATCAACAGGGAGAATCTACTGCCAAGATTCAATTTGCAAACTACCTTCTGCCGAGGTCTTTCGGATAATCAACTGTTGTGATCAACCAGGAGAATCTACTACCGAGATTCACTTGGAGAACTACCTTCTGCCTAGGTCTTACAGATAATCAACTGTGGTGATCAACCAGGAGAATCTAGTGTCGAGATTTAATTTGCGAACTACCTTCTGCCGAGGTCTTCTGGATAATTAACTGTCGTGATCAACCAGGAGAGTCTACTTACGAGATTAAATTTGAATTACCTTCTGTTGAGGTCTTCCAGATAATCAAATGCCACGATCAACCAGGAGAATCTATTGTCGATATTCAATTTGAGTTACCTTCTACCGAGGTCTTCCAAATAGCCAACTGTCGTGGTCAACTAGGGGAATATACTACCGAGATTTGATTAGAATACCTTCTGCCGAGGTCTTCCAGGTAATCAATTGTTGTGATCAACCAAGAGAATCTACTACCGAGATTCATTTGTGAATTGATAGCTTGATTGATAATGATTATTGTCTTCACATAAAAACGAGGTCTTATGTTATGCGTGTAATTTTGATTGATGCATAAAATGAGATGATTGATTGATGCATGGAACATAATGATTGATGTATGCGATAAATGACTTGGATATGTGTAAATGGATGTTGGTTTTTGAAATGTGAATGCGTAATTGGGCTTTCTGGGATATGCTCGACCCATGTTGTCGGACTTCGTCAGATGGATAAGATGATAAGTATAGCTTGGTTTTGGATTAGGGAATCCTAATGCATGATTTATGCAGCCTTATGCTTTATGATTATAACTTGAATGCTCTTTTTTGAATGGTGCCCCTGTGATGGGTCGTGGATGATTAAAGTGTGTAGGTTTGCCTATGAGACAAGGTTGCTTGTCATATGATGTTGAGTGTTGTGCTTGAATGATTTCTCGATACTCAATTTTAACTCAAAGATTGATGCTATAAGAGGAGGATCCATTGGTGATTGTGAAAGTACGCAGGGAGCTTGCCTTCTGTGGCTTGTCTTTCCCTAATTTGTTGGTAGGGTCTTGGAGGAGATTCTCACTGATATGAGCTTGGAAATAGTTTGATCATAATATGAACGACCCAACTATTTTGCACTATTCCCCTGATTAAAAGACTCTTGAAAATATTTAGCTTTGATGAACCATTTTGAATCAACTCCTTTTGATCGAGCCTCGCACTGGTTTTCCCTAATATTCGAATTTTGAAAGACATAGATTACCTCAAGTATTTAAAGCTTGAAAATTTTATACTTGAAGGATTTGGACCCTATGTGCAGTAGGATGAACCTGATATGCACTGCCCATACATTTAGATATTGGGAGGTTGGCCATGCTTCCAGGCCTTGAGAGGTTTGTTAAAATGAGGAAACCAAGTCATACCCTATTATGGTATGACTTGATTAAGGAATTCCCCTTTGAAAGATATTCCCCTTGTTGAACAATGCTCTGAAATTTGACCCAAGTTGATTAAATCTTGGAATGATCCCCCCTTGTCAATAGTATCTTCGTGTGATATACCCCTACGATCATTATTCTTTCCTATGATTATAGGGTTCTTCCTTATATGCTTTTCCCCTGAAATGGATCTCTTTTGATTAGACCAGAAATTTTTTTGAGATCTCCTTGATGCTAAGTATTGATTCGTAGATAAAATTGTACATTCTGAAAAAGTAATTTCGTTTGATGCGTATACAAGTTTTGAAATCAAAGTTTGAATAGAAATTGATGATTAAAGATAGATATTTGAAGAAGAAAAGTGGTTAGTAATAATTATAACAAACATAGGAGTTAGTTTAACACAAATTTTGCCGAGTATGCTTTCATAGTGAACCAAGCTTCAATTAGGACATTTGAAGGTTGTAACGTGGCCATGGTTCATGGTTTAAGAAACAAAATATATAAGGCTCAAAAATTATTTATCCAACCATTTCTCATTGATGTTTTCCAATCCTAATTTCAAATAATATGATAGATGCGTTTAATCCCCAAGAGAAACTTGCAGTCACACAGATGATGGGAAGCGTAGATAAAGATCTGAGCACCAATAAAAGTACCGATAAGATCAAAGCGTTGATAAGATCCAAGTGTTGATGAGAAGCCCCGATGATTCCTTAGGTGGTAGTCCCAAGATTGTTCTCCAATTTATTGTTTCCAATCCCTTAATTTTGCATGGACCTATTTTTTTTTCATCGGGATGCCCTACCTTTTGCCTAAGTCAAGTTTTGATTTGATTTGACTTAGCGGGCTCTTTTTATTTTAATTTATTTTTTTATGCTTTTGGTTTTAAAAACTTGTGACTGCCACACTGATTATTGTAAACTTCGTCTTCATTATTTCTTCGATCTTGATTGATGTACTGAGGAAGAAGACATCGTGGACTTTGTCTTCGTTGATTCCTCAATCTTCGAGGATGAAAGCAGGGAAGATGATGTGCTCAAATCTTTGCTCATATAATTCTCTCGATGACGTATCGAAGAAAGAGATATGCTTGACCCTTTGCTTAGATTGTTCTCTCGATGATGTATTGAGGAAAGAGCTATGCTTGAACCTTTTCTTAGATTGTTTCGATTCTTCTGGGATTTGAATGTATCGTCGAATTAATTGAAAAAAACAAAACTCCAACTCCTGGCTCGAGGGGGTTAACTACAGATTATCTCCTTATATCTCCATTGTTTGGGAAGTGAAACAATGCCTTACATCGTCAAATAAGCCTTACTATTAAAAGCATACGTCAGCAAAATTTGATAATTTTGTTTTCATCATTCTCCATCGAAGTTTGTTAATTTGAAAATTGAAGAGAAGAGTAAAAATGGAAAGTCGTTTTTTATTTGTGGAATGAATCGATTTCAAAAACATGCATGCTTATTTTATTAGAATTATTTGACCAAAGAGTACAAAGTTTATAACAAATATCACTTAGCAAGAAATAAATTACAATTTGAAATGATAAAGGCCTAATGATCTAGGGATAAGCCTTCTTCTTGACCCACTAACTTTAGGGTATTCTTATTTAGTCTTTGTATTAATCAAGGCAAGGGCGACCATTCACCGATGAGACCCTTTCTTCAAAAGTCAACTGCTTATTGTTGATTAAATCTTGGACGTTATGTCTGAAAGCCTAACATTTGTATAGGGTATGCCCTGTAGAATTGGCATGATACTCGCACCTTGCATTTCCATCATATTTTGGTGGGAGTTCCTCGATTGGAGGAACAAGTGGCTTCAACTCTACCAAGGATGCCTTGAGTAAATGTTGTAGCAGTTGATTATGCGGTATGGGAAATGGATCAAATATCCTAGGTGATAGATTTTGTATTTTCCTTTGTTGGGTATATCCCTTATGTTGAAAAGGTCGTTGTGGTTGCTATTGAGGTGGGGAAATTTCCTTGGTTACGGCATTTGCGGTGCTGAATAGGCCTTCGGCTGGGATGACAAAGGGTTACCTCCATTCCTCAGTAATAATTGCATGATCAAGTTCATTTGAGTCTTTAACTGGTGGACCTCCTCTTTAATAGTTCTTGGCCTCTTTTGAGTTCTTCCATGGCTTCTTGAGACATGCTTCGAGTTCACTTGCGAGTATCGAGAATCTTGCTAGCTGGATCACAGTTGGATAAGGGTGGAAGTGTAAATGATTATGTGAAAATGGATGGAAATGTAAATGTATGAAAATGCTTGGGTATGCAAAAACATTTTTTGCTTTTAGGTATGCAAAAAAGTTTCATGGATATGCAATGTGATGTAGACTTAGTATGATGGTAGAAGTAGGTGTACTCTATTCAAGTTTAATGATGATATCCTACTCTGACTCAGAAATTGAGACATGCAGGGACTCCTTACAGACGAAGATGATAATAAATATAGATTTGATGATATCCTACATTGTCTTAGAGATTGTGATAGGTAGAAATTCCCTGCAGATTATGGCCTAATGAAAGACGACGAGGAGTCCCTACAGGACAAGGGTGATGATATAGGCGGAAGCCCTACAGGCTAAAGATAGTTGTGGTTGAAGGGATGACCCTTGCGGGTTTGTAGATTGTAGTGGAATTTGTGAAAGGTACCCTTAGAAGGTAGGTTGTTTGCATTGGCCTACGAATATCCTACACTCCCCATAAGGTGGTTTCCTTAAGGGTATCATGAATAACACTAGAGGGAAAGGCGTAAGGGCCTCCCTTAAGCGGAGTCTCTTTATAGACAGAAACTTTCATTTCTACGTCATGAAAGGTCTCATCATGAGATTTTGGTTTAAAGGTCGTACAAAGAGTCATAGGTGTAATTCCAAAGTCCTACTTCCCAAGAGGATGTCTCTCGAGAAGTATTACTTTTGAGGAATTCTACCTTCTCTAGGCGAAGTCGTCACATGAACTCATAGGGTTGAAGTGACCCCTTGGCTAATAGACGAACCTTCTTTCTAAGGGATTTTGAAAATAATTTTTTTTTGCGAAATTTAAATCCCACCACAAATGAATAAATATAATGAGTAATAATAAGATAAAAATAACAAATAAATAAATGAATAAATAAACAAACAATAATTAAAAAAATATATGAAACCCAAAAATAAGAAACCCTAAAACTAAAGGACAAGGCTTCTAAACTTAGGATTGAGTCGCCAACAGAGTCGCCAGCAGAGTCGCAGCTGTTGTAACTGGTTTTTTAATCAGAGTCGCCACCCTTAATTTTTATCCTAAAGTAAGGGAGTATAAAGGAATAACCCTAAAAGTCAGAGATTCTAGATTTGGACTCGGTTCTAGACGAGGGGAAGGTGTTAGTCACCCCTTATCTACCTTGTTCGCAAGGATTTTAGGTTTAGAAGCGGGATTTTAGGAAAAAGGGTTTTTAATATTTTAATTAGGGGAACTCGCCACGATTTTAATAGTATGCCTATGTATCCTCTTACGAGGAATCAGAGTCCCATTTCGTAGTTTGTGGTGGGTTGATGTTTTTTTTAGGATTGCGTAGAATTGATTTTGAATTATCCTTGAACCTTGTCTGGGTTGAAAATCGTGTGAGCGTAGACGTAGTTCACAATTAATTTAAAAATATTTCTCCTTAATCCTCTTTCAAAAATGATCTTGATTTTGATTATGTTAGTAAAAATGATTTGAGATTGGTTAGCTGTTTTGAGTGTAGAGCGGGGGAGTCTGACATAGTCTCCTCATCACGTGGCCAGATATTGACCATGTGTCGCTCGCGGATGGTGAAATTAGTGAGTTACGTGGCTTTTAATATTTTGATGAAAATATTAAATTAAATCATATTAAAAAAATGTTTTTAAATACACGATATAAAAAGATATGATTTATCGCAAATAAAACAATATTATATTTTAAATAGGTTTAACATAAATCAATTATATAATAAATAATAATATAATATTATAAAAAAATAAATATATAAACATATATAAATATATATAAATACTTAAAGAAATAAATAAATAAATATATGAATGAAATTATAAAAGAAAATAAATAAATAAAAATAAGTTCGCTGGGAGTGTAAATTATTCTAAGCTAGCAGAAAAAAGGGGTGTCAATATGAGGGGGCCTGAATTCATATTTTTGAATTCAGGCCCAATGGCCAAGGGGTGGGGTGAAACACGCTTGTTAGTGATAAAAAGGGTATGTTGATAACACGGAAATGTATCGAATATTTGAATCATTTTACATAATATTATCTGCATTTTAATTAAGTAAATTACTCTTTATTCATATTATGCTGGTATTTTCTATGTTTTCAGGAATTTAATGTTTGCAAGGCATGTGCGAAGAAAGTCAAGAAAAGTCAAGCTAATCAAGAGCAATTATGCATTGAGGGGTGTGTGGTAGAATAGGGTGCACTAAAAGCAAAAAGCCTAAGAAAGAAGCGTTGGCCCAATCAACTAAGTGAGTGTAACGACCGTTACACATTGGTCCAAAGGAGTGTAACGACCGTTACACCCTACCACGCAATCCTTTCCTTATAAGTAGGAGTGTAACGGTCGTTACACCCTGCCACACCAGCCCTCCCTTAAAAGAAGAAGTGTAACGGTCGTTACACTGAGCCAAATCTGGAGGAGAAAATATCTCAACTCCCTGCGCATCTCCAAGCCTATAAATAAGACATCAAATCTCCATTTTTAGAATGTTTTTTATTTTCCCTATTTTTACTGTTACTCTTCCAAAAATATTCTCTGCATTATTTTGTTCCACATTATTTTGTTCCGCATTATTTTCTTTACCGTTTTGTGGGAGACATCGATATCAGACAAATATTCTACTGTAATATTTTCAGGTTTAATTTAAGTACCTTATTTATACATGCCATGATTGTCTGTAATGTTTTGTTTATTTAAATTATTTGATGATAATTATTTATGTTACATTGTTATTGAGTCGTTTAATATGCTAGGATAAATTTATTTACCAGTATATAACGTCATATAGCCAACGGGGTTTTAGAAACGCCAATTGATCAGTTCCTTTTTAAAAGAATAATTTTTCTGGTTTCAATTACTAATTCTAAATATTAATTGTTTCGTTACGAGAGTAAAATACAGATAGAGGTTAGGATCAATAAAACGAGAGTTTAAGATAATAACTGAACAGTATTAATTGTGCATCAACTTAAAATATAGCGAGAGCACTTTTAAGTTGATTAGGTTTTGTTTGTTTCTAAAAACTATTTTTAAACCCTAATTGAAGCAGCGAGAGCACTCACTTAGGTTTGATCGTAGGATCTGAATCAATAAACACGACAGTGTGAGAAGAGGGTTTTCAAACGAATGCTTCCTACCAAAAACAGTTTTGTTAATCTGAGCTAGGTCAATGAGTTGCTAAATCCCCGAAGTCCGACCATTAAATACCGATATTCTCCCTTAAATCTAAACTCGATTATAATCAGTTAGGTTCCCTAAACCCCCTATTAATTATATTATTAGCCTTAGATTTACATAGTAACCTAAGATAATGGTAGATCGACATTATTCCCTTGGGATTCGATAATCTTTAAAGCTACACGCGATAGGACTGTGTACTTGCGGTCGAGATTCTTTAAGACTCACAAAGTTGCAATCAAGTTTTTGGTGCCATTTCCAGGGACTAATAGGTCGATAGCGTAACTCTTTTAGTTATGTTATAGAGACTAAGTCACCATTCCCAATTGTATGCCAAGCACTTGCCCTAAAGGTGAAGGCTTAGTGCTACCAATTTCTGAACCTGAGCACTCTATTACTAGAAGACGCCGAGTACAAGTATCTCGTACAGATCAATCCCTCTCTCAATCTTTTATTCCTACCAAACCAGTTGAAGAACCAGACATGGGTGATCAGCCACGTCCGCCAAATCTTATGCTATTCCTTCGCAGGAAGAACCACATAACAACATTGTTGCCCCTCCGATTGAGGATAATAACTTTGAACTCAAACCTTCCTTGTTGTCTGTTGTACAACAAAACCAGTTTTCTGGAGGTTTAATGGACGACCCTAATCTACATTTATCGATGTTTCTGCAATATGCAATATTGTTAAGAATAATGGAGTCAGTCAAGAGGCGATAAGGCTTCGTCTTTTCCCTTTTTCCCTAAGAGACAGAGCTCGAGCCTGGCTCCAGTATCTACCAGCTAACTCGGTTACCTCTTGGGATGAGTTGAAGAAAGTCTTTCTAGAAAGATATTTCCCACCAAGTAAGACAATTTATGCTAAGATCCCAAATAAGCGATTTTCGACAAAAGGACAATGAGTCTCTTTTTGACGCTTGGGAAAGATACAAACACATGCTGAGGCTCTATCCATATCATGGTCTAGAAGAATGGTTAATCATCTATACCTTCTAAAATGGTCTCCTCTATAATACAAGATTAATGATAGACGCCGCCGCAGATGGCGCACTTATGGATAAATCCTATGTTGCTGCTTATGCTCTCATAGAAAGTATGGCTCAAAACCACTATCAGTGGGGGAGTGAAAGAGGTCAAGAAGATAAAGCTCATGTAGAGAAAGCACCGATAAAAGGTGGTATGCATGAGATCAGCAGTCTTGATAGCGTCCATGCTAAGGTAGATGCTCTCATCCAGAAGATAGATAACTTAACCGCAGTACCTCTAGCCATTGTGGCTGCTATAACTCTGAATTGCGAGATATGCAGCGTACTTGGACATGCTGCTGATGAATGCCAAATCTTAGCAGGAACCTCCCCCCCCCCCCCCCCCGACCAAGTACATTATGCTCAAGGAAATCCTTACTCGAACACTTACAACCCTGGATGGAAAAATCATCCAAATTTCTCATATAAAAACACCAACGTGTTGTATGCGCCATGCCAAGCACCTGTTGTACCACCAGAATATCAAAAAGCACCTGCAGTTGTTCCTAATATGCCTAAGCAGTCAAACCTCGAAATTATAATGGAGAATTTTATAGCTACCCAAGCTAAAACTAACAAGGAATTTCTAAACCAAAATATTCACACTAGTGAGCAAATCAAACAGTTAGTGAACAAAGTAGATGCTTTAGCCACCCATAACAAAATGCTTGAAACCCAGATTTCGCAAGTGGCCCAACAACAAGCACCTACTGCTGCACCTGCTGGTACATTTCTAGGTTAACCTCAACCGAATCCAAAAGGACATGCTCATGCTATTATATTGCAAAGTGGAACTGAATACAATGGACCAATTGACCCTATAGCTAAAAACCCAACCATGTCCCAAAGTTCTAGAAAAACAACAGAGGAGGAAAGCGAACCAAAAGAGAAGGAGAAGGTAGGTGATGGAGAGACAGAAGAAAAATAAAAACCTTATGTGCCTTTGCCATCTTACAAACCACCAATCTTGTATCCTCAAAGACTTACTCAATCTAGAAGTGCATGGAAATTTAAGAAATTCGTTGAACTTCTGAAACAATTAAACATCATGATACCATTCACATAAGCTATTACTAAAATGTCCTTGTACGCTAAGTTTCTCAAAGAAATCTTGTCGAACAAGAAAAAGATAGCGGATAACGAGAGAATTACACTCACCGCTGATTGTAGCACAATCATTCAGAACAAAATGCCTCAGAAGCTGAAGGATCCCAGAAGTTTCTCTAGACCCTATAATATAGGTAAGTATGTCATAGAAAAAGATCTGTGCGACTTAGGCGCTAACATCAGCGTTATGCCCCTGTCTATATCCAAAAAGCTTGACATAGGAGAATTAAGACCAACCAAGATATCAGTGCAACTGGCAGATCGCTCTATCAAATACCCCGTGGGAATTCTAGAAAACATTCTGGTACGCATAGGTCAATTCTACATCCCTACAGATTTCATCATTATGGACATTAAAGAAGACAGCGTAACCCCTATTATATTGGGAAGACCATTTTTAGACATTGCTGGAGCTATTATAGATGTTAAGAGAGGAAAGCTAACTTTTGAAGTTAGAGAAGAGAAAGCTGACTTTATCCTGAAACAGTTCCTACAGGCCCCAGTGATAGAAGATACATGCTATCTGTTAGATGTAATAGACGAATGTGTCAAAGAGATGGAGTCAAAAGAAGAAACTCATTCTGAAACTATGAAGATTCTGAAGGCCTTAATTTTTGAAGATGATGATCAGTGTCTCGAATATTGAGATGACGATTTAAGAGAATTCCTACCAGTGACACCAAATCATATGCCTTGTCCAAAGAAACCCAACTTGGAACTTAAAGTTTTACCCAAAACCCTAAGATACGAATTTTAGATTCTGAACATAAAAGACCTGTGATAGTCAACACAGACTTAGGACAATCTGAGATGAAAAAACTATTGCATGTCTTAAGAAAATATTCCTCTGCTTTAGGATATAACATTGTTGATCTTAAATGAATAAGTCCTTCCATCTACATGCATCGCATTATGCTGGAAGATGATTGTAAATCCTCTAGGGAACATCAGAGAAGAATTAACCCGATCTTGAGCACTATATTCAAGGATGAAGTAACTAAACTTCTAAATTCATGTATCATTTATCCAATCTCGGATAGCCCATGGGTTAGTGCAGTCCACTGTGTACCTAAGAAAGGAGGAATCACAGTCACGACAAATAAAGAAGGAGAACAAATAGCAGAAAGAGTCGTGAGTGGGGCTAGAATGTGCATTGACTACAGAAAACTAAATAAAGCAACTCGAAAGGACCATTTACCTCTACCTTTTATTGACCAAATGCTTGAGCGATTGGCTAAGCATTCTTACTAATTCTATTTAGACGGCTATTCAGGATTCTTTCAAATTTCTATCCACCCTGATGACTAAGAAAAGACAATGTTCACGTGTCCCTATGGTACGTTTCCTTATCGGCGAATGTCATTCGGACTATGTAATGCGCCTGCAACATTCCAAAGATGTATGATGTCCATCTTTGCCAATTTTATAGATGATATCATGGAGGTGTACATGGATGACTTCTCTGTATGCGGGCAAAGTTTTGAAGGATGCATGTCAAACCTGGAAAGGGTACTGGAAAGATGTGTACAGGTAAACCTAGTGTTGAACTGGGAGAAATGACATTTTATGGTTAAACAAGGAATTGTACTTGGACACATAGTTTCTGAAAAGGGGATCGAAGTAGACAAAGCTAAGATTGAAGTAATATAAAGCCTCCAACCTCCAAAAACCATAAGAGAAATATGAAGTTTCTTAGGCCATGGCGGTTTCTACCGAAGCTTCATAGAAGATTTCTCAAAAATTTCTAAACCTCTGACTAACCTCTTAATGAAAGAAGTTGAGTTCATATTTGATGATGACTGCCTAAAGGCATTTTTAACAGTTAAAAGTAACTCTCATATCCGCACCTATCATACAACCACCTGATTGGAGTCTACCATTCGAGATAATGTGCGATGCAAGCGATTATGCAGTAGGTGCAGTCCTAGGTCAAAGAAGAGACAAAAAACTCCATGCAATATACTATGCAAGTATAACTTTGGATTCTGCACAGATAAACTACACCACAACAGAAAAGGAAATCTTGGCGGTCATTTTTTAATTAGATAAATTATGTTCCTATCTAGTAGGTGCAAAGATTATTATCTACACTGATCACGCAGCTATCAGATACCTATTAGCTAAACAGGATGCCAAGCCAAGATTATTAAGATAGATCTTACTCTTACAAGAGTTTGATTTGGAAATCAAAGATAAACCAGGATCTGAAAATCTTGTTGCCGACCATCTATCTAGGATGGAAAATATTAAACCTGAAGAGATACCCATCAATGACGATTTTGCATATGAGCACCTGGTAGCCCAGATGAGGTCTAAAAACTAGCTGAAGAATGCCCTAAATTGTGCAACAATGACAAGACATTTGAAGTATTGGAAGCAGTATCTACTCAAATTTCACTGCCCTGGTATGCTGATTATGTAAACTACTTAGCAGCAAAAGTCCTTCCACCTGATTTAACTTATCAGCAGAAGAAGAAATTCTTTCGTGATCTCAAACACTATTATTGGGAAGAGCCCTTACTATTCAAGCGAGGCCCCGATGGTATTTTCCGTCGATGCGTTCCCGAGAGTGAAATAGAGAGTGTAATATCTCATTGTCATGAAGCCCCTTATGGTGGACATGCTAGCCTTTATTAGCCTAGTCTATGGAAAGATGTCCATGTTGTAATTACAAAATGCGACCGGTGTCAACGCACTGGTAACATATCTAGGCGCGATGAGATGCCTCAAAAGGGTGTCCTAGAAGTAGAGATATTTGACGTATGGGGAATTGACTTTATGGGACCTTTCCCAATGTCTTCTGGAAATAATTACATATTAGTGGCAGTAAATTACGTATCCAAATGGATAGAGGTTGTAGCCTCTCCAATAAATGATGCACAAGTAGTGATTAGGTTGTTCAAAAACATAATATTTCCAAGATTCGGTGTTCCAAGATTAGTCATCAGTGATGGTGGCTCACATTTCATTTCCAAAATTTTTAATAACTTCTTAGCAAAGTATGGAGTCTGACACCGCGTAGAAACACCTTACCACCCACAAACAAGCGGGCAAGTGGAAATCTCTAACAGGGAGATTAAGAAAATACTTGAGAAAACGGTTGCCACATCCAGGAAAGATTGGTTGCCTAAACTACATGAAGCATTATGGGCATACAGAACAACGTACAAGACACCCATAGGAACCACACCTTTCAAACTGGTCTATGGTAAATCATGTCATCTACCCGTAGAACTGGAACACAAAGACAATTGGGCCATGAAAACCCTGAATCTAAGTTACAAAGCTGCTTGAGAAAAGAGAATTCTAGACATCCATGAATTGGAAGAGCTTAGGCTAGATGCATACGAGAATGCCAAAATCTACAAGGAGCGAACTAAGAAATGGCACGACATACGCATCTCTATGAAAGAATTCAATGAGGGAGATGTAGTACTCCTGTTTAACTCTAGACTCAAACTATTTCCAGGAAAACTTAGCTCTAGATGGTCAGGACCTTTTGAAGTTATTAAAATACTCCCAAGTGGTATTGTAGAAATCAAAGGAAAAACCAGTGACCCGTTTATTGTAAACGGGCAGCGTTTGAAGCACTACCACTGCATCGAGAATAAGGACTACTCAGCTAGTTTGAGATTTATACAACTGTCGTTTGAGTCACCAAAATAGATTTTTGATTTTTAATATAGGTCGAGCTTCCGACGTTAAACAAAGCGCTTTGTGGGAGGCAACCCACCTTTTTTATAAAAATCTTATTTACTAAAAGTTTTTTTCTTATGTTTCTCTTAAAAATTTTACAAAATATTTCATGTTCTTTACTTCTTTCCTATTTTTAGGCATTAGGCCAATGCTAATTTTAAACTATTTTTGGATTAACCAATAGGATTCACACTTCTTTTTCTTCACTGATTTTCGCTATGGACTTTTCTGACACTATGCATGTCACCTTCATAGGTGATGCTTAACAGAAACGGTAGAGACAACAATGAGGAGTGATCTTTGTTTTCCGTTTTCCTTGCATTTTTATTATTATTTTTTAAGTTTCCTGTTTGTTTTCTTTTCTCACTTTGTTCGTCATATTGAGGACAATGCTCAGTTCAAGTGTAGGGGAGGAAACATATGTTACCTATGTTTTTCCATTTTCCTAGTAAGTTATTTAAATTTCTGTTATTTCCCTTTCCATTCAATAAATAAAAAACCATTTTCGTAAGTTATTCGTACTTCAAAACTTTTCTTAAACCATAAAAAGTTTTTTTTACTCGACGCATTAGCTCGGTACATTCAAAAAGTATATAGGTTGTTGCAATTAGGTTGCGTTAGATTTTTTGAAAAAGAGTCGACAAAAATAATACTGCCTTGACACCTAAATCTTCCAAATCATGCAAATCAATTTGAGTGGTTATGATACCGAAGCCTTAAGTTTTAGTTTTGGATTAACCCCGAGTAGTTTATACTAGCAGTCAGCACCATCTTATCCACAAACTACGTAGGGAGCCGATGAATATAAGTGATTGGTCCTAAAAAGTAAAGAAGAAAAAATGCTAAGCATCAAGATATAATAGGGAATGCACTAATTAAGTTAGGTGACCCTCACCAGGTCATTTAATCCAACAGTCGCGGTACCTATAAAAACTGATGTAATGACCAATTGTAAGCCTGTTCAGTGGTATCTGGTGCTGAACTTGGTAGGGCGAACTACGGTTCGATCCCTCGAGACTTATAATTTGGGAAAGAAAAAGGGTTACCAACTTGTGTACCAGAAACCTGTGCAAAATAGACCAGAATCGCTAACCGGCTACTCTACTATGTACGTGCGAAAGATAAAAGGTTTAATGTGATTGCGCTAGGATGAAAGCGGTTGATTTTGAACAAAATGAATTAGGTTGAACTATGATAGCATAACTCGGACTAGTTTTCAATAGGATAGAGGATTTTGACCATGTAGTTTTGTGTCATTTCTGTATCATTAGTGTCGGAGCCTAGTTCCATCTTTCTAATGTAACGCCCCTCAACCACGTACGATTCGAGTCGTGTCATGCGATTGTGTCGGAGACCATGCTTTAAACGATTTTTACTCTATTTGCTTGAGGGCAAGCAAAGGTTCAAGTGTAGGGGAGTTTGATAACCCGAAAATGTATCAAATATTTGGATCATTTTACATGAATATTATCTGCATTTTAATTAATTAAATTACTCTTTATTCGTATTATGCTGGTATTTTCTATGTTTTCAGGAATTTAATGTTTGCAAGGCATGTGCGAAGAAAGTCAAGAAAAGTCAATAAAAGTTAAGCTAATCAAGAGCAATTATGCATTGAGGGTTGTGTGGTAGAATAGGCTGCACTAAAAGCAAAAAGCCTAAGAAAGAAGCGCTGGCCCAATCCACTAAGGGAGTGTAACGACCATTACACACTGGCCCAAGGGAGTGTAACGACCGTTACACTCTACAATGCAAGCCTTTCCTCAAAGGTAGGAGTTTAACAACCTTTACACCCTGCCACGCCAGACCTCCCTTAAAAGAAGGAGTGTAACGACCGTTACACTGAGTCAAATCTGGAGGAGAAAATATCTCAACTCCTTGCGCATCTCCAAGCCTATAAATAGGACCTCAAATATCCATTTTAAGAACGTTTTTTCTTTTACCTGTTTTTACTGTTACTCTGCCAAAAATATTCTCCCCATCATTTCGTTTCGCATTATTTTCTTTACCGATTTGTGGGAGACATCTGATATCAAACAAATATTCTGCTGTAATATTTTCAAGTTTAATTTAAGTACTTTATTTATTCATGCCAGGATTGTCTGTAATGTTTTGTTTATTTAAATTGCTTGATGATAATTATTTATGTTGCGCTGTTATTGAGTCGTTTAATATGATAGGCTAAATTTATTTACCGGTATGTAAGGTCATATAGCCAACGGGGTTTTAGCAACGCCTATTGATTAGTTCCTTTTTAAAAGAATAATTTTTCTAGTTTCAATTACTAATTCTAAATATTAATTGTTTTGTTACGAGCGTAAAATACAAATAGAGGTTAGGATCAATAAAATGAGAGTTTGAGATAATAACTAGACAGTAGTAATTATGCATCAACTTAAAATACAGCGAGAGCACTTTTAGGTTTATTAGGTTTTGTTTCTTTCCAAAAACTATTTTTAAACCCTAATTGAAACAACGAGAGCACTCACTTAGGTTTGATCGTAGGATCTGAATCAATAAACACCAGAGTGTGAGAAGAGGGTTTTCAAACAAATGCTTCCTACTGAAAATTGTTTTGTTAATCCGAGCTAGGTCAATGAGTTGCTAAATCCCCAAAGTCCGACCATTACATACCGATATTCTCCCTTGAATCTAAACTAGAATATAATCAGTTAGGTTCCCTAAACCCCATATTAATTACATTATTAGCCTTAGATTTACGTAGTAACTTAAGATAATGGTAGATAGGAATTAGTCCCTTGGGATTCAATAATCTTTAAAGCTACACGCGATAGGACTATATTCTCGCGGTCTAAATTCTTTAAGACTCACAAAGTCGTGATCATGTTTTTGGCGCCATTGTCGGGGACTAACAAGTCGATATCGTAAATATTTTAGTTACGCTGTAGAGATTAAGGCTCCATTCCCAATTATATGCCAAGCACTCGCTCTAAAGGTGAAGGCTTAGTGTTACCAATATGGGCCAGACCGGGTCAGGCTGGACCCGAATCCAGCCAGCTTAAAACAAAAGTATGGGTTGTGTTAACCCTAAATCTACAACACCTTAAACGCAAACAACTCCATTGTTTCTCTCTTCATCTCATCCTTTTACGCCATACTCCATATGTTCATTTCTTCCTCTTATCGAACCTATTTCCGCCGCTGATCAACAACGATAACACAAATTCACCTTCTCCTTTCTATCTGTTTACAAACCAAACCCTCTAACCCTTTGAATCCCTAGAGGCGCTAACCCTCTCCCTTCTTCTCTGATGCTCTTCGTTCGTTTCGCAGGTACGAAGGTGATGATGAATGAGAGGAGGAACGGAGGAGCAGCGGGTGGCAGCCGCGGCCAATGATTGTGATTTAGTTTCTGTACAACTTCTCCGTTTTTTCCTCCTCTTTTACTGTAATTTCGTTTGGATTTTATAGGCCTTCTTTAGGCTTTGTAAATTAGGAAAAAAATTAACTTGTCTGTAATTTGATTTAGAGTTTTTGATTGAAATTCGATTTTGTATTGATGAGGAAACAATCGATTTCTGTTTTTAGCCAATTTTCTACTTAATTTTGTTTCTGTATGATTTTTTTTTAGGAAACAAATTAATTCCTATGTAATTTGTATTGAATTAGTTTATGTTTATCGCCAGATCTTGTCCCAGTTCATAAACCTTCGTACACATTTTCCTTGGATTGATATTGATACAATGTGCGTTTATTCTTCTTTGGCTTGATTTGGGCTTGCTTGTCTTAGACTGTATGTTTTTCACTGGGCCGTGCGAAGAGAATCAACTATGCCCTTTTTTTTTCTTTACACCAAAGAACACTATTAATGAATTAAGGGGTTAAAACAGGAAAAAATAAAATAAAAAAGGTTATTAATGGTGTTTAATAAAACAAAGAGAAATGCAATGGGCCAAAAGGTTTTGGGTCAGTTGAATCCTTTTTTTTAACAAAATAACTCAAATAAAAAAACAAAACAAAAACAAACAAGTCTCTCAACAAAAGAAAAAGAAAAAAGAGAAATGGGCCAGATGTTTAATCATTAGGCTTTAAACAAAAAATAAAATACTTTATGGGCCAACTGATCAAAACAAAATGCAAACCCCTCTTATTCGTAAAGAAAACGAGATATCATTTAATGGGCCTTATGATCCTATTATGTTGGGTTTCAATCAAAATAAAATATTTTATACACCAACCAATCCAAATGGGCCTTATGATTTGTTCACACCACCTTTGAAACAAATACACCTTCCTTAACTTGGAATGGACTTTTATTAAAGCTTAATGGGCCATCAGATATTGATGGTCCATTTTGGATCGCTACATCCCCTTTCTGATTTTAAACACTCCTATAAAAGTGAAAACTAAATAATATGATTTATTTAAAGCAAACCTAAATATAATTAATGGTGGGGAAATTTTGAGGTATGACAGAGGTATACATGGATGATATGATTGTCAAATCTCACATATCATTCACTTACGAAATTTACTTGAACGTGTATGGAAATTCATACAAAGGTTGGATCCGAATAAATGTACATTTGGTGTCAGGTTAGGCAAACTATTGGGTTTTATCGTAATTCAACGGGGTATTGAGGTAGATCTCGAATAGGTGAAGGCCATATGAGAAATGCCAGCTTCGAGAGAAGAAAAAGAGGTTTGTGGTTTCTTAGAAGGATTAAACTACATCCCAAGGTTCATATCACACCTAACTGCTACGTGTGAGCCTATTTTCAAATTACTCAGAAAAGATCAATTAGTGAAGTGGAATGAAGACTGTCAGAGAGCCTTTAAAACAATAAATTAGTATCTACAAGAGCCACCAATCTTGATGCCACCGGTTCCTAGAAGACCACTTATCATGTATTTAACAAGGCTTGAAGGATCTATGGGATGTGTGTAACAACCTATATTCTATATTAATTATTTATTTAATTTATTTAGTGTGAATATATGAGTCATTGTGAAGTATTTGATGAATATGAAGTATTTGATGAATATGAAGTATTTGATTTGAAGTATTTTGATGTATGTGATGTTTCGATGAATATGAAGTATACTATGATGTCAAGATGAAAAAGATTGTTTTAAATGATGATTTATGTGGTGTAGGATGGATAATAATAGATGTTTATAATTTAAATAATTAGTTGGAATTATTTAGATTTAATGGTAATTGTTGTACCCAAAAATTTTCACTCCCACTTTTAAGAAAATTAATTCAAGATACCTCCTCATGCTCATGAAGGTCTCAATTGCTCAAGACTACTCAAAGATTGATTAGACAAACCCTCATCCTAAGCATTGACCTACAACTAGGGTTTTACTTTTATCAAAGGAAATTAGACTTCTAATGCCTCATCTGTATTTCATGGTTTCTCGTATGCTTCAAAATATCCTCATGCCAAGTTTCAAGCCTTGGACTAAAAGTTTGCTTAGTTAGTTGCTCAGATGATTGAAAATCAACTATATTGGACAAAAAGTCAACTTTGACCAATTTACAGTCAAACTTCTATATTTTTGGTAAACATCAATATTTTGAACTCATATTCATCATTTTATCAAGGGTTGATCATGATTCATCAAGAAAACTTAAGATTCATCAAAAATCAAAAGTTGCTAAATTAGGGTTTTCTTTAAGAGAAGTCAATTGAACTTTGACCAAGCATAACTTTCACATACTTCATCAATAATTCCTCAACCAAAGCCTAACTTGGAGGAAATTCAATTCTCTACAACTTTGTATCCATAAGCTCAAGGCCAAAAATGATTCATTTGAGAGATATGGGCCAAAACATTACATGTCATTTTAAAAGTCAACAAAAAGACACTATTTATCAAAGCACTTTACATCAAGATAAAGGCTACAAATAAAAAATTGACCAAAATGAAAGTCGTAGGAGACATCTTGAGCTTTCCAAAAAACAAGTATGACCTTCATAAGACAAAAATTGAGAGAGATATGATTTGTGCAAGTTGGGAAATTTTGAGAAAATGCATGAAATCCAAATTGAGCAAATTTGAATTTTGGGCTAATGGGCCTATCTTTTAAAGTCCAAACGTGTTTTTGACCTCATAATTGACCTCTTAATCCATTCATTTATTTTGTTGTTTTATTTCTTTTTCTTTTTATTTTATTCAATTAAAAGAAAAATAAATCAAATAAAATACCAAATAAATGATATAGGGCGTGAGAATCTATTTTTGAATCAAATCATAAGTCTAAAATGCTAGTGACAACTTGCAAAATACGTGTAAATATTGATTGATATATGATTGGCCTAAAAAAGAAACATTTCATGCAAAACTTTAATCAAATATTTCATCATGAAATATAAGAGATTTGATTCTCTTTTGTTGATCTAAATCTTCCACTATAAAAACATGACATCTTCAGACCAAGAGACACACGAAAATTTGCCTCAAGAGCAAGCCCTAAAAAATCTCAAAATTGTCAAAACTAGGGAAACTTGAAAGCCTTGTGCACAACCACTTTCAACCCATTACAAGCATCATATCATCTTCCTGAAGATCCCAAGAGTCCATCCTAGCATTCCTTGAAGCTGAAGCACACCAAAACAACCACACTAAGTTGCACTAGTCGGGTAAATTTCGTGAATCTCGAACTTTTAATTTATGCATATTTAATGAATTTGATGCATGTATACATGTTGATGATCATTTTTAGGACTGTTTTGATCCATTATTTACAAGCTTTTACGCAAGGATCGTGAGATGCCATTGTTAGGGTATCTTGGAACTTTTTCATCGAATCTCATGATACAATTGTATTTAGGCCAAGCTAACCCCACCATTGGATTCAGAAGGGTCAAATTAGGGGGATATGGTCCCTTTTATGATCTAACTCGTGTTGTTTTTGCAGGTTGAGATTGGACTTACCGGAGAAGACGATCGGAGCTAAGGCTACGACGCTTCTCTAATATCAGTTGTTTTTATTATATATTAGTCTGTTTATATTCTATAACAAAAATGAAGCGTAGCGCAGTTGGTTAAAGACGGACACCTGTAACGTAAGGAGCGTGAGCTTGATTCCTGTGTTTTGTCAATTTATTTTCTTTTTCAAGATTTCAACGCAAATTTATTATATATTGATCAATTCCTATTCCTAAACACAAAAGCAGCATTGACGCAGTGGTTGGAAGGCAATGTATGAGGTCCAGGGTGTGGGTTCAACACCCACCCCATGCATTCTTTCTTTTTCCTATTTTTCTAACCCGATTTTTACTTTTTTCTTAATTAATTCATTTTTTAATTAAACAATCATTAACTAATCTGATTTTTTTTCTTAATACTAATAAATTAGGATTAGGATTATAAATTAATAATTAATTTTTTAATATATTTACTAATTCAATAATTAATTAATCTTTTTTTTAATATTAAAATCAATTAGAAACACTTATATTTTAATTAATTATTATCACTTAAATTATTTTCTATAAAAACACCAAAAACATTAACATTTAGAACTTTAGGTCTTTAAACTTTTTTCTAACATTCTTTTATTTCTTACTGCCATTTAATTTCATAGAATAATTGTATAGGTTGCACTATCGATTGTAATAGCATAGATTTACATTCCCTCATTTTTTTTCTAATTATGTATCTGCTCCGAGGATGTAATAGCGTAGGGTTTACTTTCCAATAAATTTCGATACTTATGTATCTGCCCCAAAGCCATGTAATAGCTTAGCTCTTTACATTCCGCACTTTAATTTCTTGAACATATTTAATTGTTAGTAACTAGAGTTTGTATAGAAAGACTAAAATTAAACATAGAAAACCCTAATATTCAAGATAAGATAACTGAATTAACACACTTCACACTTGCATCTTGTTGTACCCCAAAATTTGCCCTCCCATATTCTTCAAGATTTGTCAAGATCAATCTCCAAATGGTTCAAAATCTCTCAAGGGTTGCACAATCAAACATCCTCCTAAGCCAGTCAAAATTAGGGTTTTGGTTCTTGCAAAGAATTTGAGGTTTTCAAGGGCTAAATCAAGTCTCATGTGCCTATATACATTGCCAAGCATCCATATGCCAAGTTTCAAGGCTCACAAGGTCAAGTTGCACAGTCAAAAGCCTCATTTGCTTCACAATCAAATGTAGGGGTAAAATGGTCATTTGGCAGTCAAAAGTCAAAATTTTTGGTCAACATCTTATTTTGAAGCCACAATCATCATTTGATCAAGTCTTGATCATGATTCCTCAAAAATGGCTCAAAAATCATCAAGATGCAAAAGTTTCCATTTTTGGACAGTTGAAAAGTCAACTGTAACTTGACCAAGGCATAACTTTTTCATGGTTCATCAGAAAAATCCCATCCAATGCTAATTTTGAAGGGGATGACATTTCATACAACTCAACTTCACATTCCAAGTCCAAGAAATTCCCTCACAAAAAGTTATCAATTTCTACATTATAGGTCATTTTCAAAAGTCAACAAAAATGCACTTTAAGTCAAAGACCATATATTGAGATTGGTAAATCAAAATGACATGGGACCAAAGGCATTGGTTAGAGGACTTCAAGACCTTTTAAAAATGTCCAAGAACATGTTCATATGATCAAAATTGAGCAAGATATGCATTGGAGAAGTTGGGAAATTTTTGTGAAATGGCAAAAGTCAACTATCCTTAAAACTTCAATTTTTGACAAAAGGGCCCACTTTCTTCCACTTGATTCAGCCTTGTCATGCCATACACGTGTCCCATGATTAATTTCAAGATTAAACATTTATTTTTCCATTTTATTTAATTTTTATTGATTTAATTCATTTTAAATCCATAAAAATTCAAATAAAATCTAAAAGTTTATGAAATGGCATATTTTTGGTTTGAATAGCTTTTATGTATGATATGCCAGCTACCAAATTTGTGCTAGGCTATTTTGTGCATAAAATCATGGTTTTGCTTCAAGTATGGAAAGACCTTTAATGGTGATTAACAAAAATCTCAAGACATCAATACAATGGATCCCAAGCTCAGCTGCTGACCTAATTTCATTGATGCATACATAAGCAAGCATTCCAGACCTAAGACACGATACAAGTTGCTGCACAAATGGCCAAACCATATTCAAAAAAATCAAGCAAAAAGTCAAAACTATTTTTCATATTGCAGACCAATTCAAAGCCCTAGAGCAATTCAAACACGTTGCTAGCATTCCCAGGAACACATTGCAATCCAAAACAAGCTTCAAAGCTCAAGAACACGTGCTACCCAGACCCACGGTTTGTCAAATTTTTTCATAATCACATACATTGATTCATGCATATTTAACTTTTTTTTGTTGAGTGTTTTGTGTTCACAGGGACTGTACGAAACTTTTGGTACAAGATAATTGAGTTGTAGAGCCCTAAATCATAAAACACCGTGGATGAATGTTAGGGTTTTCAAGCTCTTGAATTGGGGGTTTCTCATATAGGAAAAATTAGGCTTTGAAAGACCCATGGTTGAAACCGTCTGAATGAGACGAAGACATTGAGACCCTCGCGAACAATTTCTATTTCGTGTACGCCTATTCGCTATTTTCCCTTGATGCAGGTTATGGAGGTTAAAAACCCCCGCTAATTGTTTTGTTTTTACAGGAAAAAGGAGGAAGACGAAGTACGTGGAAGCATGCCACTAGCCCATTCAAATACAAAACGCGCGCATCTTTTATTTTTCAGGATATTGCTCTTTATTTCATATAATATTAATTTCCTATTATTGTAACAAATGAAGGCAAGTGGCTCAGTGGAAGGACGCGCTAGAAAATGATCACTGGGACCTGGGTTCGATTCCCAGGTCCCCCAAAATTTCCATATATTTTTTCTTTACATGCTTGTGTGCAGGTTCCCAAAGAAGGTGTATCATGCACCTCACGTCCAAGCACGCCAAGTGTCCTCAAGCGTCCATCCAGTGGCCTAAAGATGACGCACACCATGCTCCTGGTCAACCTTGTGCATAGGCAAGCAAGAAAGTCAACGTGGCTTGATGATTTCTTGGGCCTCAGATTCCAAATACACCCTCAAAATCTGGCCCAAACCCCCTTGGGTTTGCATCTTATATTTTTTATTTTTTCTTTCATTCATTTACTTTATCTATTTTTTATTGTTATTTTTAATTAACTATTAACCAGCAAAGTAATTAACTTTTTCACAATAAAAATTCAGAAAATAAAAAATGTAAATATTTTTACTAATTATTATTTTGTAAATAAATTTTAATTAATTAATTAGTTTAATTAGGCAATTTTAATCTTTTTCTTAATAAATAAAATTAGTCTAGAATTAGGGTTTTGAAAATTTTAATTCCTTTTATTTTATTTTCATTAAAACATAAAAAACACAAAAATATTTTTCTTTTAATTAAATTAATTAATTAGTAATTAGGCTTAATTTCATTTAATTACAAAAAGGACAAATTCAATTCTTTCTCAAAAAAGGGTCAAAACCCTTAGGACGTCCCGATTCAATCTTTCGCGCGCGCATTTATTATTCTTAATTCATTATTCTGTATCCGCTCAGGAAATGTAATAGTTAATTAGAACTTTACCTCTTTATTTACCTTCCTCGCACTTTATTTTCCAAACGGGTTTTTGTTTTTGGCGATGTATAGACCCGCGCCTTGTAATAGTTAGATTTACCTTTTCCGCACTCTTAACTGTTAAAAAAATGCATGAAAGACTTGTATGAAAATAAAATCAATCCGTAGCTCACAAATAACATGTACAAGATAAACATTAACATGAAACAACACACATGCACATGCCACTCCTAGGGTACGCCTCACTGGTTGCCTCGAACATGGTCGTCAAGTATAGGGTGTTTTAGAGGTCGCCCTTCTGTCTAAGATCTAGTTGCCTCGAAACGGTTGCCTCGGATAAAAGGATCTAGGACATTAGGGTTACCGCTAAGGTGTCCTACCATTGCTTTGGTGACCACATTGTCCCTTAATCGAATTGACCCGAATAACTCCAACGATGGTGCTACCTACCTCTCAATGGTGGGATAGCATTGTCTAAAGGACTCTTACACAGCCTAATTCCTTAGAGTAGCTAGATCTCATAGGTACTTGCTCTTTTCAAAATAAACAAAAATACTTTTCGCACCTACACTTTCAAAAGGTTTTCAAACAAATTTTTCATACACTCTTGAGGACAGATACAAGAGTTACTTAGAAATTTTTCAAACGAAACTTTTTCAAAACCCACACACACTTGAAAAGCAAACAAATTTTGAAAACATAAGAGCAAGTACCTAAGAGCCCGTCGATAACCACGGATAGAAAGGGTGCTAACACCTTCCCTTTCTATAATCTACCTCCCGAACCGAGAAACAATCTCGAATAAGGAATTTTGCTGTGCTTTTGTCCTTTCCATGTTGGAGAACATAAGAGACGGTGGCGACTCTTTCTTACCGCGACATTTCGCGAACCAGCTTAAAAAAACAGTCAGTTCTATTTCCACCGACCACAGAACTGGCGAATCTGCTAGGGAAGCTCTAAAGTGAGGTGTACCTTAGGAATTAGACCACTCTTATGTTTTCAATTGCTTGCTCTGTTTTCTTTAATATTGTGGGCCTGTTTTGGGAGTTTCATAGATCCTAACCCGGATCTGGGGGATACCTTTTAGAAAGTAGCAACAAACTGTGAGGGAACTGTGCGGGGTATACCGACACGGTTGAAGCAGTTTGCTACGTTGATGTGGCACTTTGGTGAGTACCGGTAACCCTTGAGTCAAGTCAAGGAGAGTACGGGGCTGCCGCGTGGTGTCGTGAAGCATCAACTGACCTTAGGAACCTTACTTGACCATCCTGGCCTCTTTAGGGGTAGTGAGATGACCGACTTTGGTGCAGTCCGAAGTTGGTAGATACTCGATACTACACTCATTGAGGGTTGTTTTCTTGGAATATTTTGATCGCCAGTTCAGTGGCTAAATCAAAACAATGAACATAGAAAACAACCCAATGATATTGAGCTCCTTAGAACCCGGTTGCTTTTGATAGGACAGGTTTTTGAGCCCACCAACTTCAAGAGGGTAGTACCTAGACCTCACGCTTGCCTAAACTCTAAGGGTTGTCTGGTGTGACTTGTGTGCCTTATCATGTTTGCCTTTTGTGAATACTTGTGGTGTGCTTTTATCATAACATCATAAAGCATCATATGCATTTACTAACCACTTCAAGGGTTCGAATCTTCATCTTTGTTCTTGTTTTGTAGGACATGGAAACTATCCGCAGAAAGACAATTCAGGTCAACCTTGTAAGGATCCCTCCTCACCTTAAGGAGCTTACATCCAGGTGTTGTACCCCAAAATTTTCCCTCCCATATTCTTCAAAGTTTTGACAAGCATCAATCTCCAAAAGCTTCAAAATTTCTCAAGGGTTGCACAGTCCAATTGCCTCCTAACACAGTCAAAATTAGGGTTTTGGTTCTTGCAAAGAAATTGAGGTTTTCAAGGGTCCAATCAAGTCCCATATGCCTACATACATTGTCAAGCATCCATATGTCAAGTTTCAAGACTCACAGCATCAAGTTGCATAGTTAAAAACCCTAATTGCTCCACAATTAACTGCAGGGGCAAAATGGTCATTTGACAGTCAAAAGTCAAAAAATTTGGTCAACATCTCATTTTGAAGCCACAATCATCATTTGATCAATTCTTGATCATGATTCCACAAGCATGGCTCAAAAAGTCTCAAGATGCAAAAGTTTCTATTTTTGGACAGTTGAAAAGTCAACTACAATTTGACCAAGGCATAACTTCATCATGGTTTATCAGAAAAATCCCATCCAAAGCTCATTTTTAAGGGAATGACATTTCCTACAACTCATCTTCACACTCCAAGTCCAAGAAATGCTCTCACAAAAAGTTATCAATTTCAACATTATAGGTCATTCTCAAAAGTCAACAAAAAGGCACTTTAAATCAAAGACCATAACTTGAGATTGGTAAATCCAAATGACATGGGACCAAAGTCATTGGTTAGAGAACTTCAAGACCTTTCCAAAATGTCCAAGAAAATGTTCATAGCTTCAAGATTGAGCAAGATATGCATTGGAGAAGTTGGGAAATTTTTGGGAACTTTCAAAAGTCAACTTTGCCTAAAACACTTCAAATTTGCTAATGGGCCTCAAATTCTTTCTTGAATCATTACCCAAAGCCTATGCACGACCCATTGAGCTCAAAATAATTTATTTTCTTATTTTTAATTAATTAATTGGATTTATATTTATATTAATTTGTTTAATTGGTTTTAATTATAAGAAAATTCAAAGATATGCTTTTTTGGATCTTTTGTGAAGCAAATCTGATCATGGCAAGCTGTCAAAGTCGTTTCTCATTCAAAAAAGGAAAATCATCCATAATTGGCAAGGGTTTCAATGAAAAAAGATTGGAAATTATGTGATGAAAAATCAAAGATATGAAACATTATTGCAATGGATTCATGGGCTTATTCTTGACCTAATTCGTTCACATACATATGCATAAGGGAACCCTACTCAGAGATACACGAAAAAGCTGTTGCAACAACATACTCACTTTGCAAAAATTTCAAGAAATTGGTGAAACTGAAATCTTATTTGCAGGACAATTCAAGGCCAAAGATCGTGTCCATTACATTATTGACATTGCTAGGAAGCTATTACAATCAAGAACTAGTCCAAACACATAAAGAATCCAAGAACACGAGCCATACGGTTTGGTTTATTTTTTCAAACTTGCATATCATCACTCATGCGCTTTTAACCATTTTTCTTGTTTGATTTACACTAATAGTGACCTTCTGAAGCGATTGGTACATTTCAATTGGATTAACGTTGCCTGAATCAGAATCCACCATGGACGAAAATTAGGTTTTCTGAAGTTTCAAATTAGGGCTTTAGGTATCAGGAAAAATTGGACCCCAAGACCAATATAGACGAACTCGTTGCAACAAGCCTAATTCATTGAGATACTCGCGCTCAATTTATATGATATGTGGGCGTGTTCGCTATTTTTCACTATTGCACTTAGTGGGGGTTTAAAACCCCCGCTATCTTATTCATGTTTACGGGTACAAACGAAGAAGAAGCATAGGTGGCATCCTGTGGTTGGGACATTCAAATCTGGCGCGTTTTTGTTTTGTTTGATACCATAATATTTGTTTTTTCTATATAATAATTGTTTCCCATTCATATGACAAACGCGCGCAATAGCTCAATTGGCAAGGGACGTGGCTTGGTGAGTGCTGGGACCTGGGTTCGATCCCCAGGTCCCCCATATAATTTGTTCTACTTTTTCATAAAGCGTTCACATGCAGCGTATGCTTAGAAGTCCATCATGCACTCTCACGCGTGGCTTGCCATGTGGCCAGGAGATCCAATCTAATGGTCAGGAAACAACACCCTTGGTGTGGTCTAGTCAAACAAGCGTGCACCTGATTCCTGAAAGTCAAACAAGGCCTTGTCTTGATGGGCCAGAATTGCACAATTAACCTCCACTTTGGGCCTGACACCCCCCTTGGTTTGCATCCTTTTTAATTTTCTTTTCTTTTCTTTTCTAATTCTTTTTAATTGTTTTAATTGTTTTTTCACCATAAAATAATTTTTTCCATAATAAAAACAGAAGGTAAAAATTGTATAATATATTTAATTATTATTAATTTCCTCACTAACATATTTTTTGTAAATAAACTCTAACAATTAACTTTAGTTTAATTTAGGTTTATATTTTAATCTATTTTCTTAATAAATAAAAATATATAGAATTAGGGTTTTTTTGACATTTTATCTCTTCCTTAATTAATTATTTTTATTTATTATTAGTCATTATTATTAATTATTATTATTTTTGTACATAAACATGTAAATTAATTAATTAGTCTAAATTAGGTCAACTTTGACGTTTTATTAATAATTAAAATAATTTAGAACTAGGGTTTTCTTTAATTCTTTTTTTCTTTATTTCATTAAATACAAAAAAACATAAAAAACATTTTCTTTCCAATTAAATAATTAATTAAGCTTTAATTTAATTTAATTTCTCAAAAGGGCCCAACACCCTCGGACGTCCTGATTTTAATTCTCTTCGCGCATTGTTTCTCTTATGGATTATTATGTAACTGCTTTCTGGATGTAATAGTAATTAGGTTTTTTTTACTTTCCGCATCTTTATCAAAAACGGGTCTTTGTATTTTGGCGATGTATAGACCCGCGCCTTGTAATAGCGTAGCTTTTATATTTCCGTCTTTTAATTTTCCGCACTCCTAACTGCTAAATTGCATGAAAGAATGTATGTCAATTAAAAACAACGCGTAGCTCACAATACCATGATCCAAGATAAAACATAACATGAAAACAACACACAAATACACACACCACCTCTAGGGTACGCCTCACTCGTTTCCTTACCTTCGAAACGTGGTCGTCAAGTATAGGGTGTTTTAGAGGTCGCCCTCCTGTTTAAGATCCAGTTGCCTCGAAACGGTTGCCTCGGATAAAAAGGATCTAGGACATTAGGGTTACCGCTAAGGTGTCCTACTATTGCTTTGGTGACCACACACATGTCCCTTAATCGAATTGACCCGAATACCTCCAACGACGGTGCTACCTACCTCTCAATGGTGGGATAGCACTATCTAAAGGACTCTTACACTGCCTAATTCCTTAAGGTAGGTAGATCTCATAGGTATTTGCTCTCTCAAAAACAAAAACAATCTTTTCACACTTACACTTTCAAAAGGTTTTCAAACGAATTTTTCATACACTCTTGAGGACAGATACAAGAGTTACTTAGAAATTTTTCAAACGAAACTTTTTTTCAAAACCCACACACACTTGAAAAGCAAACCATTTTTAAAACATAAGAGCAAGTACCTAAGAGCCCGTGGATAATCACAGATAGAAAGGGTGCTAACACCTTCCCTTTCTATAAATCTACCTCCCGAACCGAGAGACATCTCGAATAAGGAATTTTGTTGTGCTTTTGTCCTTTCCATGTTGGAGAATATAAAAGACGGTGGCGACTCTTGCTTACCGCGACATTTCGCGAACCAGCTTAAAACAGTCAGTTCTATTTCCACCGATCACAGAACTGGCGACTCTGTTGGGGAGGGCTTAAAGTGAGGTGTACCCTAGGATAGCTCATACTTGTGTTTTCAATTGCTGTGTTTTGTTTGCTTTATTATTATGGGCATTGTCTTGGAGTTTCATAGATCCTAACCCGGATCTGGGGATACCCTGTTAGGTAGCATAAGCTGTGAGGGACTTGTCCGGCATAGACTGACACGGGTGAAACAGTGGCTACGTTGGTGTGGCGCCTTGGTCTGTACCGATATCCCTTGTGTCGCAACGAGGAGGATATGGGTCTTCTGAGGAGTCATTAAGCACCAACCGACCTTAGAACCTTAAATGACCTAACTTGGCCAATAGAACAGTAGCAGTATGCTACACCCATTGAGGCTAAACTCTCGCGATGGTTTTGGCCGCAAGAAAAGATTGCGATGCTGGAGTTATGACCGATTGAGGGTAGTCAGTGATATTGGGATCCTCTAAAACCCGGTTACTCTTGATAGGACAGGTCTTAACCAACAAACTGAAAGAGGGTAGTACCTGAACTTCATGCTGGCCTAAACTCTAAGGGCTGTCTTGTGTGACTTGTGTGCCTTATCATGTTTGCCTTTGTGAATACTTGTGGTGTGCTTTATCATGACATCATACCATCATAGACATTGCACGCATCCTGCATAAGGACTGGCCATTTCAAAGACAAGAGGGTTTCACCTTTGCTCTGTTTTGTAGGACATTATGATGCTTGTGCGAAGGAACACTATCCGGTTCAATTTTGTTCACCCACCTGAGTTGCTTGAAGAGGTGGTTAGCAGAATTCCAAATACTATTTCCTTCATCCAGAGGCATGGTTCTCTTCTCGTTTTAGTCACAGAAAAGTGGGACCAACAACTGATGAGTGTCCTGACCCAGTTTTATGATCCCTTGTATAACTGCTTCACCTTTCAAGACTTCCAGCTGGTCCCTACCCTGGAAGAGTTCTCTGACTTGCTGGGTATCCCTATCTTGAATCAGACTCCCTTCACTGGTTGGGAAAAGACTCTTAGGCTTGAGGAGATTGCTGCAGCACTTCCTTTGACCATCAGAGAGCTAATGGACAACTGGGTGACTAGAAGCAAAGTCAAGGGTTTCTTGGCCAAGTTTCTGATCGGTAAAGCTAACAGTTTCTGGAACGAATTAGACTTCAGGGCGTATGAAGACATCCTGGCTCTCTTAATCTATGGTCTAGTTTTGTTTCCTAATCCTGATAACTTCATTAACGTCAATGCCATAAGGATCTTCATGTCTCTGAACCCTGTGCCCACTCTCTTGGGTGATATCCTGCAACAACTCTATGTTCGTACTGCCCGAAGACGAGGAACTCTGTGGTGTTGTATTCCTTTGTTAGTGAGGTGGTTTATTTCGCACCTCCCTAAGTCCGTGCTAAAGAACAAAGAAGGAAGAGGTTGGGCTCATAGGTTAATGTCTCTCATTGATAATGACATCATTTGGACTCTCAGGGGTTTGGATGAGGTAGCTGTTATTGATCGTTGCGGAGAATATCCTAATGTTCCTTTGATTGGTACCCAAGGAGGAATCTCTTATAATCCATGTCTAGCCCTCCGTCAGTTTGGAAGAGCCAGAAGAGCAGGGCCTCATGAGATGTTGGTGCCTCACATCAGTTTTGAGTTTCAGGTAGATAGTGACGAGCTGCGTCGTAGGTTCATCAAGGCTTGGGACATAATCCACAAAGCTGACCCACAAGAGTTGGGACCGAAAACTTCTCTACCTATGGAATCCTACTACATATGGGTCCGCATTCGCGCTCAAAAGTTAGGTATGCCATATGAATCCGTCAGACCCATCATTCTTGAATATCCTGACAGAGATGGGGCTCCTCCAACTGTTCTCCCTCCTCAGATACCTACTGATGTTGATACACTAAAGAGGTCTTGGGCGCAACTACGAGAAGAACGAGATTCTTATCGAGAAAAGTTCAACGAGCAGGAATTGAAGATCCAAAAGCTGACAAAGCAAGTGGAGAACGAGCGGGCATTGAATGACTACATCTGTACTGAGAAGAGGAGACCCTGGGATCACTGATGAGCTTTGGATGTCCTTTTACAGTTTTTATTTCCCTTTTCAGTATTTCCATTTTTATGTAACGCATAAGGGCAATCTGTTAAACAATCTAAATTTCAAAGTTGAATCTAATAAAGTGCGTTCCTTTTTGTTTACAAAGTTGATTCCCGATTGTCTTTGAAAACATAAATCAAACGCATCCCATTCATCATGTGCATCACAGGTACTCTTCTTTTCAGGTTACTTAATGTTCTTCGCTATTTATTTCAGCAGCCATCATGAACCCTGAATCATCTACCGAGCAATCCATCAAGGCCCTCCAGGCCCAAAACGCCCAGTTCTAAGAGTTGATCATGAGTTTGGCCCAAGGTCAAGAGGAATTGAAGGCTCTGCTAGTCAAGAAGAAGAAGAAGAGAATTGTACTATTCAACACTGCCCGGAGGTTTGGCAACACACTGCAAAATGAGGTTGATCAAGCTGGTTCTTCTGTAGGGAAAGGCAGTCCCCAAGGGGGAAGGGTTCCTAGTCCTGTGGTCTCTGACAACGAGACTGATTTCAATGAAGAGCAGTACCCTCCAGCTGAAGACAAGTACAAGCAGTTAGAGGATCGCCTGAATGCCATGGAAATTCAACAAGTGCCTGGGTTGGATTTTGGAGACCTGGATCTATCTTCTGGTGTGGTAATCCCACATAAGTTCAAAGCACCATCTTTCGCAAAGTATGACGGGGCTTCCTTCCCTAAGCTACATCTCAGATCTTATGTGCGGAAGATCCAACCATACACTGTGGACAAGAACTTATGGATCCATTTCTTCCAGGAGAGTCTTTCAGGGACTCATCTCGAATGGTTCTATCAGCTGGATGGAACCAAGGTTCGTAACTGGGAGGACTTGGCTACTGCTTTTTATAAGCAGTATCAGTACAATGCCGACCTCGCTCCTACACGTACCCAACTCCAGGGTATGTCGCTAGGATCGGGAGAAGGTTTTAAAGAGTACGCACAGAAGTGGAGGGACCTGGCTGGCAGAGTGCAGTCGCCGTTAACCGACCGTGAACTCGTGGACATGTTCTTAGGGACCCTATCCGGGCCGTTCTTCAACCATCTCATTGGCAATTCATCTGCAGGGTTTACATACCTAATCCTGACTGGTGAGAGGATAGAGGCTGGTATGAAATCAGGGAAGATACAGAAAGGTGCGTCCTCAAGTTCTGAGAAGAAGCCTTTCAAAAAGGAAGCCAGTGCTGTGTATGGCCCCAGGAGGCAAAATAAACCAGAACGCCGCCAAGCTGTCAACGCAATGGTAATTGCAAAGCCTGCTGACGCTCCTCGACAACTTAACCAACCAAGGGGCGAGAGACCCAGAAGAGAATATACTCGACTTAGTATGACCTTGTCGCAGATCTTGCCGCAACTGCTATCAACCAACCTGGTAACCGTCAGAGAAGCTCCGAAGTTGGTAAACACAACCTCTCCGAAGTATAATCCCAATGCCCGTTGTGCTTGTCACTCTGATAGCCCGGGGCATTCTACTGATGATTGTTGGGCCCTAAGAAATAAGGTTCAGGACCTTATTGATGCGAAGGAAATACAGTTTGAGGCGCCAGAAAGGCCCAATGTTGTGACTGCTCCTATGCCCCAGCATGGAGTAAATGCTATTGAGGAAGACCTGTATGCAGTTTCTGTGGATGATGTGGCTACCCCTTTATTGACTGTCAAGAGGAACCTGTTGCTAGCCAGTTTATTTCTGGGTTGTAGCAAGGGTTGCCTTCTGTGTGCTATTTCCCCTGCTGGTTGTCCGTTGCTGAAATCAGGCGTCCAAAACCTGATGGATAGCAAAGAAATCTTGTTTAAGAAGACCACTGTTCCTATTGTTCCTACTGAAGAAGTATCCGTTGTCACCATTTTCAACAATCCTACCAAGGCTCCCCCGAGGAAGCCAGTCAAAATCATGTCTATTGCACCTATTATCGTTACTGTTCCGGGGCCCCTCCCCTATAAATATGACAAGGCTGTCCCATGGCACTATGGGGCAGATGTGTATGTACTTGGAGTGAAGCAGGAGTTCAACACTAGTACTGGTATTAGTAACATCACCGGTCCCGCTAAAGTTACTCGTAGTGGCAGGCTCTTCTCGCCTGACATTGCGCCACCAGTTACCCGAAGACCTCTTATCATCACGCCTACAAATGCACCTGTTCAAGTTTCTACCCCTGCTGCCGAGTCATCTGACACTCGGGGCAAAGGTATTGCTGATATGCCTGCCCAGATGAAGGCACCAAAGACTGTTAATGTTGAAGCCTCCCAGCAAGAGATGGAGGAAATCCTCAAGATTATTAAGAAGAGTGACTTCAACGTCGTTGAGCAGCTGGGGCATACCCCCTCCAAGATCTCTATGCTATCGTTGTTGTTATGCTCAGAGGCCCACGCCAAGGCCCTAATTTCATTCCTAAAGACGGCCCACGTGCCACAAGAGACATCTGCATATCAATTTACTGATTATGTGGCCAACTTGTCCGCTGACAATGGGTTGGGTTTCTCTGATGCAGATCTGACCGCTAAGGGAAGGAACCACAATGATGCCCTGCATGTCTCCATTGAATGCAGGGGCACTACTCTTGCACACGTGTTGGTGGACACCGGTTCATCGCTGAATGTACTGCCCAAAAAGGCCTTAGACAGGTTGGATTATGAGGGTCTGGAGTTGAAGCCTAGTAACATCATCGTCCGAGCCTTTGACGGGTCGAAGAGGATGGTACATGGTGAAGTAGATATTCCAATCCGGGTTGGTTCCCAAGTCTTTGATTCAACGTTCTATGTGATGGACATTCGTCCATCCTATTCTTGTTTGTTGGGTCGTCCTTGGATCCACAAGGCTGGGGCTGTGACATCCACTCTACACCAAAAGCTCAAATACCCTGTCAGAGGAAAGATTGTTACAGTGCAGGGGGGGGAGGAATACATGGTTAGTCATCTGAACTCGTTCCGATATATAGAGATGGACGGGGAGTTTATTGAAACCCCCTTTCAACATTTTGAAGAGGTACCTCCAACATTGGCATCAGCTGAGACAGTTATTGAAGAAGACTCTCCTTTAAAGATGGCTTCCTTGAAGGACACCCGGGCTGTGGTTGAAAAAGGTGAATGCGCAAACTGGGGCAGGCTCCCTGTATTTACTCCAAAGACTGACAAGTTTGGACTGGGTTTCACTGCAGAGGCTCAGAGGGCTGTATGCAAAGCGAGGATCGGAAGACCTCCCGTGTTCATCACCAACCCGGGAGTGAATGCTATTGAAGGCGATGAGGAGGAATCAGAGTTTGATAGCTGGATCTACCCGACGACTGACGGTGGACTGAATAATTGGACTGCAAAAGACTACATACTTGTTACTTTTGTTATGTTGTAATGAATTCCTTTGTTTTTCATTTGTAATGAACGATAAATTGAAACTTTATGGCCCGGTGTCTTACCCGGGGCACCGTGGCTTCATTTGTGAGGGCTTATTACTTGTCATTTCCATATATCATGAATAAAGACATCGGATGTTTTTCGCATTTCAAATCTTGTGCTCCCTTTCTTTCTTTCTTTATATATTGCAAAACAGCTGTATTTACACACACTCACTCATACAGGTTTCAATCCACTCTGGATCTCACTGGTAACGACTCTGCTACTGCCAGTTATGACTTCGAAAATCCGATCAACTTAGCCGAAGACGAAGGTGAAGATGATTGCGAAGTGCCTGGCGAGCTTGCAAGACTATTACTCCAGGAAGAGAGGGCCATTCAGCCACATGAAGAGCCAGTGGAAACGGTAAACCTGGGTACTGAAACAGACAGAAAGGAAGTCAAGATTGGTGCCAATCTAGAGCTCAGCGTAAAACAACGGTTGATTCAGATGTTGCATGATTATGTGGAAATCTTTGCCTGGTCTTATGAAGACATGCCTGGGTTGGATACTAACATTGTGGTCCATCACTTGCCTACCAAGGAAGACTGCCCTCCGGTTAAACAGAAGGTCTGCCGTATGCGTCCAGAGATGTCTGAGAAAATCAAAGCTGAGGTCATGAAGCAATTTGACGCCGGTTTTCTTGCAGTAACTTCTTACCCTCAGTGGGTTGCCAACGTGGTTCCGATGCCGAAGAAAGATGGTAAGGTCCGAATGTGTGTTGACTACAGGGATTTGAACAGGGCCAGCCCCAAGGATGACTTCCCCCTGCCTCACATCGACGTTCTGGTTGACAATACTGCTCAGCACAAGGTGTTCTCCTTCATGGATGGTTTTTCAGGTTATAATCAGATCAAAATGGCTCCTGAAGATATGGAAAAGACTACCTTTGTTACTCAGTGGGGCACCTTCTGCTACAAGGTCATGCCTTTTGGACTGAAAAATGCTGGGGCAACCTACCAACTGGTCATGGTTGCTTTATTTCATGACATGATCCACCATGAGATAGAAGTATACATCGATGATATGATTGCAAGGTCCCAAACTGAGGAAGAACACCTTGACCATCTACAGAAGCTGTTTGACCGTCTGAAGTTGTACAAGCTGAGGTTGAACCCAAACAAGTGCACATTTGGGGTAAGATCTGGAAAGTTGCTAGGCTTCGTCGTGAGCGACAAAGGCATTCAAGTGGACCCTGCCAAGGTTAAAACCATACAAGAGATGCCAGTTCCTAAGACAGAGAAAGAAGTCAGAGGCTTTCTAGGACGTCTGAACTACATTGCCCGATTCATCTCGCACCTAACTGCTACCTGTGAACCAATCTTCAAGCTGCTGAAGAAAGATCAAGTAGTACGTTGGAATGATGACTGTCAGGCCGCTTTCGACAGAATCAAAGAGTATCTCCAAGAACCACCCATCCTTATGCTACCGGTTGAAGGGAGACCTCTAATACTATATCTGACAGTACTTGACAGTTCAATGGGGTGTGTGCTGGGGCAGCATGACGAGTCTGGCCAAAAAGAGCTTGGCATTTATTACCTTAGCAAAAAGTTTACCGACTGTGAGACCCGATACTCACTGCTCAAGAAAACTTGCTGCGCTTTGGTATGGGCTGCTCGCCGGGTGAGACAGTATATACTGACTCACACTACTCTGTTGATTTCTAAAATGGATCCCATCAAGTACATATTCGAAAAGCCTGCTCTGTCTGGAAGAATAGCAAGATGGCAAATGATCTTGACAGAATACGACATCAAGTACACGACTCAGAAAGCTATCAAAGGAAGTGTATTGGAGGACCATTTGGCACACCAGGCAATGGATGACTACCAGTCAATGAACTTTGAATTTCCTGACGAGAACATCATGGTAGTGACTGATTGTGAAGTACCTGGACCGGATGAAGGACCTAAGGAAGGATCCCGATGGTCTATGCACTTTGACGGAGCCTCCAACGCTTTGGGTAACGGTATCGGCGCTGTAATCATATCCCCTCAAGGCACTCATACTCCACTCACTTCCCGGCTATGTTTCAACTGCACCAACAACATGGCGTAGTATGAGGCATGCATCATGGGTCTTCAAGCTGCAATTGACTTAAGGATCAAGTTTATGAGTGTCTTCGGAGATTCTGCTCTCGTGATCAATCAGATCAAAGGCGAGTGGGATACGAAACACCCAAACCTTATTCCTTACAAAGAGTGTGTGTTGACATTGATCCCCCATTTTACAGAGATAACTTTTGAACACTTCCCAAGAGAGGAGAATCAATTGGCGGACGCGCTGGCTACGATGTCTTCTATGTTCAAAGTCAAATGGGACAATGAGGCTCCCTGGATCATTATCTTGAAACTGGACGAACCTGCATATTGCTGTGATCTTGAAGCTGAAGAGGTAACTGAAAAACCTTGGTATCATGAAGTGAAGAGGTACTTGGAAGCTCAAGAATACCCTGAAGGTGCATCTGTCAACGACAAGAAGTTTCTGAGAAGGTTCGCATCAAAATTCTTCCTCAGCAATGGCATTCTATACAAGCGAAACCATGATTCAACCTTACTGCGTTGTGTGGATAAGACTGAAGCAGAAAAGATCATGGCAAAATTGCATGAAGGTACCTTCGGAACGCATTCTAGTGGACACACCATGGCAAAGAAAATCCTTCGGGCAGGATATTTCTGGTCCACAATGGAAGCCGACTGTTACCAACATTCTCGGACATGTCATAAATGCCAGATTTATGCAGATAAGGTGCACGTTCCTCCAGTACCTCTGAATGTCTTGACTGCACCTTGGCCTTTTACAATGTGGGGAATTGATATGATCGGCGAGATCAAACCTACGGCATCCAACGGACATCGCTTCATCCTGGTAGCGATTGATTACTTTACAAAGTGGGTTGAAGCAGCTTCCTACGTCACTGTAACCAAGAACGTCGTGGCACGGTTCATTCGGCATAACCTGATCTGTCGATACGGCGTCCCAGAAAGGATCATTACGGACAATGGTACCAATCTCAATAACAAGATGATCACTGAGCTCTGCGAACAATTCAAAATACAGCACCACAACTCTTCTCCCTACCGGCCGAAGATGAACGGGGTTGTAGAGGCAGCTAATAAGAATATCAAAAAGATTGTGCAGAAGATGACAGTTACGTACAAAGATTGGCACGAGATGTTACCGTTTGCTCTTCATGGGTATCGTACCTCAGCAAGAACGTCAACCGGGGCAACTCCCTTTTCCTTGGTCTATGGCATGGAGGCAGTCTTGCCGATTGAAGTCCAAATACCCTCTCTCTGGATAATGAAGGATGCAGATCTGAGCGAAGATGACTGGATCCAGACTCGACTTGATCAGTTAAACCTAATTGACGAAAAGAGACTCACTGCTATTTGTCATGGTCAAACGTATCAAAAACGGATGATCAGGGCATTTAACAAGAAAGTCAGACCACAAGAATATCAAGTTGGAGACCTGGTAATCAAACGCATCAGTATTCCTCAAAGTGATCCCAGGGGCAAATGGACCCCTACGTACGAAGGGCCATTTGTGGTTAAACATGTGTTCTCAGGAGGAGCCATGATTCTAACCACCATGGATGGTGACTACCTTCCTCACCCCGCCAATGCAGACATAGTAAAAAGATACTACGCATGATAAAAGACCCGCTAGGTTGACATACCTAGGCAAAAATAAGGGCTTCCCGACGAACCAAAAGGGTTTGGGCAAAAATAAGGGATGAAACGAAAAAAATTTGTACACACGGCAAGTCGAAAACCTGAAAAGGTGGCTTGGGTAAAAATGGGTATCCCGGTGGACCGAAAACCTGAAAGGGCGGTCCAGGCAAAATTTAGGGATAAAGCATAATACTATGTCTCATTGGATCACCTTGCATCCAGAATCCGGTATCAATATCATGTTCAGACGACATCGATCAATCAGCTTCATCTTCAACTAAGCAGCCAAGTGATGAGACGCTCGAAGATATAAAGGCGATAGAAGAGTTGGAACCCAGTGGGATTATTCATTTCACATAGCTGTTTTGTTTTCCTTTTCACAAAACTGTATAAACTCTGTTGTTCGGCGGCGTTCTCTTACTAGGACGTCAGCCTCTTGTACATAAACGCCTATTTACAGGAAAAATCAAAAATCAATACAAATTCACTTTTCAGATAAATTGCCAATTGTTTTTTCCTTTTTCTGTTTTGTTTTGCAAAGAACGTCCAATGTTCATTTTTGATATATGCATTTGACACTAATTGCTGACTCATAAATATTTGCATACAAAACAAAGGATTAATTACAGGTAACATCAAAAAACAGGGGCAATAATGAGTTTGTCTAAACAGTCTAATTGCTCTGTCCACCAAGGTACCAAGGTAAGTTTGGCCGAAGAATGTAACCCAGATACCTTCACTCCCCGCCGAGTAAGACAAGACTCAACAATTCTCTCCCAAGCAGTTGGTCTCCCGTCAGCCCTGAAAAGGAACAGTATCCCCTAGCAAGTCAGCAATACTCTCCCTTCAAGCAGAGTTAGTCTACAGGCAGCCTTGAGGAGGTTGGGTATCCCCGAAGATCTCAATATTCTCCAACAGAGTATACAAACATTCCTAACAAGCATCCCCGACAATCTTGATCTAAGATTGTTCCCCGGCGGAATACAGACCCCCCAGTGGAGCCACTTCCCCAGTGCAATCTCAAAAGATCTCCCCGGGAGAGTCCAGTCAATCTCCCCAGTAGTAAGCTTATCCCCAGTAGATTCTGGAAGCTTATCACCTGCAGAGTACGAATGCTCCCCGGTTTTATTCAAAGGTTATTTCCCCACCAGAGATTATAACTGGGTTATCCTCAGCTAATTGCCACGGAAAGATCGTCCCCGGCGAAGTCTTCCTGTCCCCAGCGAAGTTCATCAAAACTTCCAACAAAACTTATCAATGGTATCCCCAGCAGAGTTATCATCAATTCTCAGCATCTCTTCCCCACAGAGTATTCCCCCGCAGAATAATCTCTCCAGCAAAGTTTATTCCTCAACGGAGTCATCTTCTCCTACCGGTTTATTCGTGCAATTATCACCCCCAGCGGAAACGAAGAGCTCTACTCTTCAATATCAGTCCAAGAGTTAACTTCCCGGCATTCGTCAAGGATTTATTTTCCTAGGAGAAAATACATTCATAAACATCGCATCTTCATACATTATAGCATGCATATACGCATCATGAACATACAAATCTCAGTCATCTCACGACATCGCGCATTTCATACATCATGACACTGCATACAGCTAACGTTTTGTCTTTTCAGGACAAAGGTCAATGCAAAGATGATTACTATCAACTGTCGCAATTCCAGATTCGATACCTGTATCCAGCCAGGGTGTATCTGTTGACGACTATTTCCGGACCCGATTCCTGAATCCAGCCAGGGCACGTCTGAAGAGTTTGAAGATCCGATTCCTGTATCCAGCCAGGGTGTATCTGTTGACGACTATTTCCGGACTCGATTCCTGTATCCAGCCAGGGCACGTCTGAAGAGTTTGAAGATCTGATTCCTGTATCCAGCCAGGGTGTATCTGTTGACGACTATTTCCGGACTCGATTCCTGTATCCAGCCAGGGCACGTCTGAAGAGTTTGAGGATCCGATTCCTGTATCCAGCCAGGGTGTATCTGTTGATGACTATTTTCTGGACGCGATTCCTGTATCCAGCCAGGGCACGTCTGAAGAGTTTGAGGATCTGATTCTTGTATCTAGCCAGGGTGTATCTGTTGATGACTATTTTCCGGACTCGATTCCTGTATCCAGCCAGGGCAAGTCTGAAGAGTTTGAAGATCCTATTTCTATATCCAGCTAGGGTGTATCTGTTGACGACTATTTCCGGACTCGATTCCTGTATCCATCCAGGGCACGTCTGAAGAGTTCGAGGATCAGATTCCTGTATCCAGCCAGGGTGTATCTGTTGACGACTATTTCCGGACTCGATTCCTGTATCCAGCCATGGCACGTCTGAAGAGTTTGAAGATCTGATTCCTGTATCCAGCCAGGGTGTATCTGTTGACGACTATTTCCGGACTCGATTCTTGTATCCAGCCAGGGCATGTCTGAAGAGTTTAAAGATCCGACTCCTGTATCTAGCCAGGGTGTATCTGTTGACGACTATTTCCGTACTCGATTCCTGTATCCAGCCAGGGCATGTCTGAAGAGTTTGAAGATCCGATTCCTGTATCCAGCCAGGGTGTATCTGTTGACGACTATTTCTGGACTCGATTCTTGTATCCAGCCAGGGCACGTATGAAGAGTTTGAGGATCCGATTATTGTATCCAGCCAGGGTGTATCTGTTGACGACTATTTCCAGACTCGATTCCTATATCCAGCTAGAGCACGTCTGAAGAGTTTGAAGATCCGATTCCTGTATCCAGCCAGGGTGTATCTGTTGACGACTATTTCTGGACTCGATTACTATATCCAGCCAGGGCACGTCTGAAGAGTTTGAAGATCTGATTCCTGTATCCAGCCAGGGTGTATCTGTTGATGACTATTTTCCGGACTCGATTCCTGTATCCAGCCAGGGCACGTCTGAAGAGTTTGAAGATCCGATTCCTGTATCCAGCCAGGGTGTATCTGTTGACCACTATTTCTGGACTCGATTCCTGTATCCAGCCAGGGTACGTCTGAAGAGTTTGAAGATCCGATTCCTGTATCCAGCCAGGGTGTATCTGTTGACGACTATTTCTGGACTCGATTCCTGTATCCAGCCAGGGCACGTCTGAAGAGTTTGAAGATCCGATTCCTGTATCCAACCAGGGTGTATCTGTTGACGACTATTTCCGGACTCGATTCCTGTATCCAGCCAGGGAACGTCTGAAGAGTTTGAAGATCTGATTCCTGTATCCAGCCAGGGTGTATCTGTTGATGACTATTTCCAGATTCGATTCCTGTATCTAGCCAGGGCACGTCTGAAGAGTTTGAAGATTCGATTCCTGTATCCAGCCAGGGCATATCTGTTGACGACTAATTCCAGATTCGATTCCTGTATCCAGCCAGGGCACGTCTGAAGAGTTTGAAGATTCGATTCCTGTATCTAGCCAGGGCATATCTGTTGACGACTAATTCCAGATTCGATTCCTGTATCCAGCCAGGGCACGTCTGAAGAGTTTGAAGATTCGATTCCTGTATCTAGCCAGGGCATATTTGTTGACGACTAATTCCAGATTCGATTCCTGTATCCAGCCAGGGCACGTCTGTAAGCAACCTTTTGAAATTCCAGATTCAATTCCTGTATCTAGCCAGGGCATATCTGTGAGCGATTGTTGGTAGATTCGATACCTGTATCCAGCCAGGGCATATCTACATAAAGAGTTTGAAGATCAACCCCTATAACAGGCCAGGTAATTATCTTTCTTTCTCAGGTATGCAAGTTCTCTCTAAGGAATCTCTTACGCGATCGACACCTAGCTGGCATCTATAAGCCCATCCACATACCAATAGTCTCCAAATGGCATCTATAAGCCCATTCCTGACAAGGCTCTGTCACAGCTCCAGATGGCATCTATAAGCCCATCCTCCCATCCATTATTCTCCAAATGGCATCTGTAAGCCCATTCCCGCTATCACACTGCTGATACTCTACTATGTGAGTGCAAATTTCTGGGCACTCTAGTGTTCAATCATCTTCCACCTTCGGATTACGAAAGGCACGCCAGCCAATCTACATCCTCAGGTCTAAGAAGATTGAACAGGGGAAACTGTTGTACCCCAAAATTTTCCCTCCCATATTCTTCAAAGTTTTGACAAGCATCAATCTCCAAAAGCTTCAAAATTTCTCAAGGGTTGCACAATCCAATTGCCTCCTAACACAGTCAAAATTAGGGTTTTGGTTCTTGCAAAGAAATTGAGGTTTTCAAGGGTCCAATCAAGTCCCATATGCCTACATACATTGTCAAGCATCCATATGTCAAGTTTCAAGACTCACAGCATCAAGTTGCACAGTCAAAAACCCTAATTGCTCCACAATCAACTGTAGGGGCAAAATGGTCATTTGACAGTCAAAAGTCAAAATTTTTGGTCAAAATCTCATTTTGAAGCCACAATCATCATTTGATCAATTTTTTATCATGATTCCGCAAGCATGGCTCAAAAAGTCTCAAGATGCAAAAGTTTCTATTTTTGGACAGCTGAAAAGTCAACTGCAATTTGACCAAGGCATAACTTCTTCATGGTTTATCAGAAAAATCCCATCCAAAGCTCATTTTGAAGGGAATGAAATTTCCTACAACTCATCTTCACACTCCAAGTCCAAGAAATTCTCTCACAAAAAGTTATCAATTTCAACATTATAGGTCATTCTCAAAAGTCAACAAAAAGGCACTTTAAATCAAATACCATAACTTGCGATTGGTAAATCAAAATGACATGGGACCAAAGACATTGGTTAGAGGACTTCAAGACCTTTCCAAAATGTCTAAGAACATGTTCATAGCTTCAAAATTGAGCAAGATATGCATTGGAGAAGTTGGGAAATTTTTGGGAACTTTCAAAAGTCAACTTTGCCTAAAACACTTCAAATTTGCTAATGGGCCTCAAATTCTTTCTTGAATCATTACCCAAAGCCTATGCACGACCCATTGAGCTCAAAATAATTTATTTTCTTATTTTTAATTAATTAATTGGATTTATATTTATATTAATTCATTTAATTGGTTTTAATTATAAGAAAATTCAAAGATATGCTTTTTTGGATCTTTTGTGAAGCAAATCTGATCATGGCAAGCTGTCAAAGTCGTTTCTCATTCAAAAAAGGAAAATCATCCATAATTGGCAAGGGTTTCAATGAAAAAAGATTGGAAATTATATGATGAAAAATCAAAGATATGAAACATTATTGCAATGGATTCATGGGCTTATTCTTGACCTAATTCGTTCACCTACATATGCATAAGTGAACCCTACTCAGAGATACACGAAAAAGCTGCTGCAACAACATACTCACTTTGCAAAAATTTCAAGAAATTGGTGAAACTGAAATCCTATTTGCAGGACAATTCAAGGCCAAAGATCGTGTCCATTACATTACTGACATTAATAGGAAGCTATTACAATCAAGAACTAGTCCAAACACATAAAGAATCCAAGAACACGAGCCATACGGTTTGGTTTATTTTTTCAAACTTGCATATCATCACTCATGCGCTTTTAACCATTTTTCTTGTTTGATTTACACTAATAGTGACCTTCTGAAGCGATTGGTACAGTTCAATTGGATTAACGTTGCCTGAATCAGAATCCACCATGGACGAAAATTAGGTTTTCTGAAGTTTCAAATTAGGGCTTTAGGTATCATGAAAAATTGGACCCCAAGACCAATATAGACGAACTCGTTGCAACAAGCCTGATTCATTGAGATACTCGCGCTCAATTTATATGATCTGTGGGCGTGTTCGCTATTTTTCACTATTGCACTTAGTGGGGGTTTAAAACCCCCACTATCTTATTCATGTTTACGGGTACAAACGAAGAAGAAGCATAGGTGGCATCCTGTGGTTGGGACATTCAAATCTGGCGCGTTTTTGTTTTGTTTGATACCATAATATTTGTTTTTTCTATATAATAATTGTTTCCCATTCATATGACAAACGCGCGCAATAGCTCAATTGGCAAGGGACGTGGCTTGGTGAGTGCTGGGACCTGGGTTCGATCCCCAGGTCCCCCATATAATTTGTTCTACTTTTTCATAAAGCGTTCACATGCAGCGTATGCTTAGAAGTCCATCATGCACTCTCACGCGTGGCTTGCCAAGTGGCCAGGAGATCCAATCCAATGGTCAGGAAACAACACCCATGGTGTGGTCCAGTCAAACAAGCGTGCACCTGATTCCTGAAAGTCAAACAAGGCCTTGTCTTGATGGGCCAGAATTGCACAATTAACCTCCACTTTGGGCCTGACACCCCCCTTGGTTTGCATCCTTTTTAATTTTCTTTTCTTTTCTTTTCTAATTCTTTTTAATTGTTTTAATTGTTTTTTCACCATAAAATAATTTTTTCCATAATAAAAACAGAAGGTCAAAATTGTATAATATATTTAATTATTATTAATTTCCTCACTAACATATTTTTTGTAAATAAACTCTAACAATTAACTTTAGTTTAATTTAGGTTTATATTTTAATCTATTTTCTTAATAAATAAAAATATATAGAATTAGGGTTTTTTTGACATTTTATCTCTTCCTTAATTAATTATTTTTATTTATTATTAGTCATTATTATTAATTATTATTATTTTTGTACATAAACATGTAAATTAATTAATTAGTCTAAATTAGGTCAACTTTGACGTTTTATTAATAATTAAAATAATTTAGAACTAGGGTTTTCTTTAATTCTTTTTTTCTTTATTTCATTAAATACAAAAAAACATAAAAAACATTTTCTTTCCAATTAAATAATTAATTAAGCTTTAATTTAATTTAATTTCTCAAAATGGCCCAACACCCTCGGACGTCCTGATTTTAATTCTCTTCGCGCATTGTTTCTCTTATGGATTATTATGTAACTGCTTTCCGGATGTAATAGTAATTAGGTTTTTTTTACTTTCCGCATCTTTATCAAAAATGGGTCTTTGTATTTTGGCGATGTATAGACCCGCGCCTTGTAATAGCGTAGCTTTTATATTTCCGTCTTTTAATTTTCCGCACTCCTAACTGCTAAATTGCATGAAAGAATGTATGTCAATTAAAAACAACGCGTAGCTCACAATACCATGATCCAAGATAAAACATAACATGAAAACAACACACAAATACACACACCACCTCTAGGGTACGCCTCACTCGTTTCCTTACCTTCGAAACATGGTCGTCAAGTATAGGGTGTTTTAGAGGTCGCCCTCCTGTCTAAGATCCAGTTGCCTCGAAACGGTTGCCTCGGATAAAAAGGATCTAGGACATTAGGGTTACCGCTAAGGTGTCCTACTATTGCTTTGGTGACCACGCACATGTCCCTTAATCGAATTGACCCGAATACCTCCAACGACGGTGCTATCTACCTCTCAATGGTGGGATAGCACTATCTAAAGGACTCTTACACAGCCTAATTCCTTAGGGTAGGTAGATCTCATAGGTACTTGCTCTCTCAAAAACAAAAAACAATCTTTTCACACTTACACTTTCAAAAGGTTTTCAAATGAATTTTTCATACACTCTTGAGGACAGATACAAGAGTTACTTAGAAATTTTTCAAACGAAACTTTTTTTCAAAACCCACACACACTTGAAAAGCAAACCATTTTGAAAACATAAGAGCAAGTACCTAAGAGCCCGTGGATAACCACGGATAGAAAGGGTGCTAACACCTCCCCTTTCTATAAATCTACCTCCCGAACCGAGAGACATCTCGAATAAGGAATTTTGCTGTGCTTTTGTCCTTTCCATGTTGGAGAACATAAAAGATGGTGGCGACTCTTGCTTACCGCGACATTTCGCGAACCAGCTTAAAACAGTCAGTTCAATTTCCACCGATCACACCAGGATTCCCGAGAACTCTTCCTTCAGTGAAAGGCATGGTAGACTCATCAGCTTGGTCAACACTAACATTGAAGAAGATATGATAAAAGTTCTCTTCCAGTTCTTTGACCCCTTGCACCACTGTTTTACTTTCCCGGATTATCAATTGGTGCCTACCTTAGAAGAGTTTTCCCAGCTTCTGAAGATTCCCATTCTTAGTCAACTACCCTACAACGGTACGGAAAGGGAACCAAAACTTGAAGAGGTTTCTAAAGCATTATGCCTACAACCATCTGACATCAAGGGACATTGGGAAGTTAGAAGCAGTATCAAAGGATTATTGGCAAAGTTCCTGTTTGAGAAGGCCCAAGAATGTTGGAATTCCCTTGACCTACAAGCCTTTGAAGAAGTTGTGGCACTCCTTGTCTATGGGTTGGTGTTGTTCTCGAATCCGGATCAGCTTATAGATATCAATGCTGTCAAGATCTTCATGTCCAGGAATCCTATACCTACGTTGCTTGGGGACATCCTCCACTCATGTTATACTCGAACCATGAGAAAAAGAGGTGTTCTCATGTGATGCACTCCTCTCCTGGCAAGGTGGTTTATTTCGCACCTTCCACAATCAGTTTTGAAGAACGAGCGGGGTTTGAGATGGTCACAACGATTGATGACTCTTACACATGCTGATATACATTGGTGTTCTCGGTCCAGAGAAAATGTCACTATCATTGATCGTTGCGGAGAGTTTCCTAATGTTCCTTTACTTGGAATTAGAGGGGGTATTACTTACAACCCGTGTCTGGCTTTGAGACAGTTTAGATATGCTCGGAGGGATGGCCCTCATGATATGTTGATTCCTGACATAGTTTTTGACTTCGACAACGATGCACAAGGGCTTCGCGAGAGATTTATCAGAGCTTGGAGGATGCCCAACAGGGTAGATAGCAAGACACTGGGACACAAGAACTCCATCCCCATGGAACCTTATCTCAAGTGGGTACGAGCCCGCTCCCAGAAGCTGGTAATGCCATATCCTCATGTTCTCCATGTGATCAAAGAACCTGTTGTGGAAGGAGAGGTGCCCTACACCATTCAACATCCTGACATGCCAACTTCTTGGGAAGAAATGCAAAAGAGCTGGATCCAACTCAAGGAAGAACGGAATTCTCTTGAAACCAGTCTACATGCCAGTGAGAAGAAGGTCTTGGAGCTCACCCGCCTACTGCACGAGGAAAAGACTCTCAACACCTACATCGCTCCAAAGAGGATGCGCAGTGCCTTTTGGGATTAATTATTTTGTAATGTTTTGCCCATGAGGCCCTGATGTACTGAACATATTATTTCTTAATACAATGTGTGTTCCTTTTTGTCTACAACGAAATTGAATTTTCGAACCCTTGAATGCATTGCATAAATAGCATATCATGCATCATGTGTATAACAAGTACCCTTTTTCTACAGGTTGCTTAATCTCCTTCACTGTTTATTTCAGCAATCATCATGAATCCTGAACCTACTACCGAACAAGCTATCAAGGCCCTCCAGACCCAGAACGCCCAGTTTCAAGAGCTGGTCATGAACTTAGCCCAGGGACAACAGGAGTTGAAGGCTTTGCTCCTGAAGAAGAAGAAGAAGAAGAAGAGGACTGTGATGTTCAACACTGGACGCAGACTCGGGAATACACTACAGAATGAAGCTGAGCTGACTACTCCATCTGTTGGAGAAGGCAGTCACCAAGAGGGAAGGGTTCCTAGTCCCGTGGTCTCTGACACCGAGACAGATTTCAATGATGAACAGTACCCTCCTGCTGAGGATAGGTACAAACAGCTGGAGGACCGGTTAAATGCCATGGAGATTCAACGTGTGCCTGGGTTGGACTTTGGAGACCTCGACTTATCTTCTGGAGTGGTGATCCCACACAAGTTCAAGGCACCTGCCTTTGTGAAGTACGACGGGGCTTCCTGTCCTAAACTACACCTCCGTTCTTATGTAAGGAAGATCCAACCTTACACTGCAGACAAGAACTTATGGATCCATTTCTTCCAGGAGAGTCTTTCAGGGACTCAACTCGAATGGTTCTATCAGCTGGATGGAACCAATATTCGTAACTGGGAGGACTTGGCTACTGCTTTTTATAAGCAGTATTAGTATAATTCCGACCTCGCTCCTATGCGTACCCAACTCCAGGGTATGTCACTAGGAACAGGTGAAGGTTTTAAGGAGTACGCGCAGAAGTGGAGAGACCTGGCTGGCAGGGTGCAGCCACCGTTGACTGACCGTGAACTCGTGGACATGTTCTTGGGGACCCTGTCTGGTCCATTCTTTAATCACCTGATTGGTAATTCCTCTGCTGGGTTTACAGACCTGATCCTGACTGGTGAGAGGATTGAAGCTGGTATCAAGTCGGGGAAGATACAGAAAGGTGCCTCCTCGAGTACTAAAAAGAAGCCCTTTAAGAAGGAAGCTAGTGCTGTGTATGGTCCCAGAAGACAGAACAAACCGGAACGCCGCCAAGTTGTCAATGCGGTGGTAATCTCAAAGCCTGTTGCTGCTCCTCAGCAGTACAACCAGCCAAGAGGTGAGAGGCCCAAAAGGCAGTACACTCGGCTCAGCATGACCCTGTCTCAGATATTTCCGCAACTACTGTCAACCAATCTGGTAACTGCCAAAGAAGCTCCGAAGGTTGTGAACACAACCTCTCCAAAGTACAATCCCAACGCTCGCTGCGCTTATCACTCTGACAGCCCGGGGCATAACACAGATGATTATTGGGCTCTGAGGAATAAGGTTCAAGACCTTATTGATGCTAAAGAAGTACAGTTCGAGGCACCTGAAAGGCCAAATGTTGTGACTGCCCCCATGCCCAATCTTGGAGTGAATGCTATTAGGGATGATGACGGCGTGGAAGAATCCGAATTCAACAGCTGGATCTACCCAACGGCCGACGGTGGACCAAACAACTGGACTGCCAAAGACTTCACACCTATTACTCTTGTCACTCAGTAATGAACTCCTTTATTTTAAATTTGTAACGAACAATAATTTGAAACTTTAAGGCCCGGTGTCTTACTCGGGGCACCGTGGCGTCATTTGTGAGGGCTTATTATTTGTCATTTTCATATATCATGAATAAAAGCATTGGACGTTTTTTTCATTTCAAATCTTGCGCTCCCTTTCTTTCTTTATATATTGCAAAACAGCTATATTTACACACACTCTCCTATACAGGTTCCCATCCACTCTGGATCTCACTGGTAACGACTTTGCTACTGCCAGTTATGACTTCGAAAATCCGATCAACTTAGCCGAAGACGAAGGTGAAGATGATTGTGAAGTGCCTGGTGAGCTTGCAAGACTGTTACTCCAGGAAGAGAGGGCCATTCAGCCACATGAAGAGCCAGTGGAAACAGTAAATCGGGGTACTGAGACAGACAGAAAGGAAGTCAAGATTGGCGCTAATCTGGAGGCTAGTGTGAAACAACGGTTGATTCAGATGCTACGTGACTATGTGGAAATCTTTGCCTGGTCTTACAAAGACATGCCTGGGTTGGATACCGACATTGTGGTTCATCACCTGCCTACCAAGGAAGAATGCCATCCGGTAAAACAGAAGGTTCGCCGTATGCGTCCAGAGATGTCTGAGAAAATCAAAGCTGAGGTTATGAAACAATTTGACGCCGGTTTCTAGCAGTGACTTGTTACCCTCAGTGGGTTGCTAACGTGGTTCCAGTGCCGAAGAAAGATGGTAAGGTCAGAATGTGTGTTGATTACAGGGATTTGAATAGGGCAAGCCCCAAAGATGATTTCCCTCTACCTCATATCGACGTTCTGGTTGACAACACTGCTCAGCATAAAGTATTCTCCTTCATGGACGGCTTCTCCGGTTATAATCAGATCAAGATGGCTCCTGAAGACATGGAGAAGACCACTTTTGTTACTCAGTGGGGCACCTTTTGCTACAAGGTCATGCCTTTTGGGTTGAAAAATGCTGGGGCAACTTACCAACGTGCCATGGTTGCTTTATTTCATGATATGATCCATCATGAGATCGAAGTGTATGTCGACGATATGATTGCAAGGTCCCAAACTGAGGAGGAACACCTAGACCATCTACAGAAGCTGTTTGATCGTCTGAAGTTGTACAAGCTATGGTTGAACCCAAACAAGTGCACCTTTGGGGTGAGATCTGGAAAATTGCTAGGCTTTGTCGTAAGCGACAAAGGTATTCAAGTGGACCCTGCCAAAGTGAAAGCCATACAAGAGATGCCAGTTCCAAAGACAGAGAAAGAAGTCAGAGGCTTTCTAGGACGGCTGAATTACATTACCCGATTCATCTCACATCTAACTGCTACCTGTGAACCAATCTTCAAGCTACTGAAGAAAGATCAAGTAGTACGTTGGAACGATGAATGTCAGGCCGCTTTCGATAGAATCAAAGAGTATCTCCAAGAACCACCCATTCTTATGCCACCGGTTGAAGGGAGACCTCTAATCTTATACCTGATAGTACTTGACAACTCAATGGGGTGTGTGCTGGGGCAGCATGACGAGTCTGGCCGAAAAGAGCACGCCATTTATTACCTTAGCAAAAAGTTTATCGACTGTGAGACCCGATACTCACTGCTCGAGAAAACTTGCTGCGCTTTGGTATGGGCTGCTCGCCGGCTGAGACAGTATATGTTGACTCACACTACTTTGTTAATTTCAAAAATGGATCCTATAAAGTACATCTTCGAAAAACCTGCCTTGTCCGGAAGAATGGCAAGATGGCAGATGATCTTGACAGAATACGACATCCAGTACACGACTCAGAAAGCAATCAAGGGAAGTGTATTGGCAGACCATTTGGCACATCAGGCAGTGGATGACTACCAGTCCATGAACTTTGAATTTCCAGACGAGAATATCATGGTAGTGACTGATTGTGAAATACCTGGACCGGATGAAGGACCTGAGGAAGGATCCCGATGGTCTATGCACTTTGATGGAGCCTCAAACGCTTTGGGTAACGGTATTGGCGCTGTGATCATATCCCCTAAAGGAACTCATACTCCACTTACTGCCTGGCTATGTTTCAACTGCACCAACAACATGGCGGAGTATGAAGCCTGCATCATGGGTCTTCAAGCTGCAATTGACTTAAGGATCTGGTTTCTGAGTGTCTTCGGAGATTCTGCTCTTGTGATCAGTCAGATCAAAGGCGAGTGGGATATGAAACACCCAAATCTTGTTCCTTACAAGGAGTATGTATTGACGTTGCTTCCCCATTTCGAGGAGATAACTTTTGAACACTTCCCAAGAGAGGAGAATCAGTTGGCGGACGCGTTAGCTACGATGTCTTCTATGTTCAAAGTAAAATGGGACAATGAGGCTCCCCAAATCATTATCTGGAAATTGGACGAACCTGCACATTGCTGTGATCTTGAGGCTGAAGAGGTAACTGAAAAACCTTGGTATCATGAAGTGAAGAGGTACTTGGAAGCTCAAGAATACCCTGAAGGCGCATCTGTTAATGACAAAAAGTTTCTGAGAAGATTCGCAGCAAAGTTCTTCCTCAGCAACGACATTCTGTACAAGCAAAACCATGATTCAACTTTACTGTGTTGTGTGGATATGACTGAAGCAGAAAAGATCATGGCAGAACTACATGAAGGCACATTCGAGACACATTCCAGTGGACATACCATGGCGAAGAAAATCCTTCGGGCAGGATATTTCTGGTCCACAATGGAAGCTGACTGTTACCAACATTCTCGGACGTGTCACAAATGCCAGATCTATGCTGATAAGGTGCACATTCCTCCAGTTCCTCTGAATGTCTTGACAGCACCTTGGCCTTTTGCAATGTGGGGCATTGATATGATCGGCGAGATCAGACCTAGGGCATCCAACGGGCATCGCTTCATCCTGGTAGCGATTGATTACTTCACAAAGTGGGTTGAAGCAGCTTCCTATGCTACCGTAACCAAGAACGTCGTGGCACGGTTCATTCGGCATAACCTGATCTGTCGATACGGTGTACCTGAGAGGATCATTACGGACAATGGTACCAATCTTAATAACAAGATGATCACTGAGCTCTGCGAGCAATTCAAGATACAGCACCACAACTCTTCTCCCTACCGGCCGAAGATGAATGGGGCTGTCGAAGCGGCAAATAAGAATATTAAAAAGATCGTGCAGAAGATGACAGTGACCTACAAATATTGGCACGAGATGTTACCATTTGCTTTTCATGGGTACCGTACCTCAGCAAGAACGTCAACAGGGGCAACACCCTTTTCCTTGGTCTATGGCATGGAGGCAGTCTTGCCTATTGAAGTCCAGATACCCTCTCTCTGGATAATGAAGGATGAAGGTTTGACCGAAGATGACTGGATCCAGACTCGACTTGATCAATTAAACCTGATTGACGAAAAGAGACTCACTGCTATTTGTCATGGTCAAACGTACCAAAAACGGATGATCAGGGAATTTAACAAGAAAGTCAGACAACAAGAGTATCAAGTCGGAGACCTGGTAATCAAGCGTATCATTCTTCCTCAAAGTGATCCCAGGGGAAAATGGACCCCCACGTACGAAGGGCCATTTATGGTTAAACATATCTTCTCAGGAGGAGCTATGATTCTAACCACCATGGATGGTGACGACCTTCCTCACCCCGCCAATGCAGACATAGTAAAAAGATACTACGCATGATAAAAGACCTGCTAGGTTGATACACCTAGGCAAAAATAAGGGCTTCCCGGCGAACCAAAAGGGTTCGGGCAAAAATAAGGGATGAAATGAAAAAAATCTGTACACCCGGCAAGTCGAGAACCTGAAAAGGCGGCTTTGGCAAAAATGGGTATCCCGGTGGACTGAAAACCCGAAAGGGCAGTCCAGGCAAAAGTTAGGGATAAGCGTAATACTATGTCTCATTGATCACCTTGCATCCAGAATTCGGTATCAATTATCAGGTTCAGACGGCATCGATCAACCAGCTTCATCTTCAACTGAGCAGCAAAGTGATGAGACGCTTGAAGACATAAAGGCGATAGCAGAGTTGGAACCCAGTGGGATTTTTTCACATAGCTGTTTTGTTTTCCTTTTCAAAATTGTATAAACTCTATGTTGTTCGGCGGTGTTCTCTTACTAGGACGTCAGCCTCTTGTACATAAACGCCTATTTACAGACAAATTCAAAAATCAATACAAATTCACTTTTCAAGACAGATTGCCAACCGTTTTTCCTTTATCTGTTTTGTTTTGCAAAGAACGTCCAATGTTCATTTTTAATATATGCATTTGACATTAATTGCTAATTCATAAATACTTGCATGCGAAACAAAGGATTAATTATAGATGACATCAGAAACAGGGGCAATAATGAGTTGTCTAAGCGATCTAGTTGCTCTGTCCACCAAGGTACCAAGGTAAGTTCGGCTGAAGAATGTAACCCAGATACTTTCACCCCCCGCAGAGTAAGACAAGATTTGGTAATACTCTCCCCTAGCAGAGTTGGTCTCCTATCAGCCCTAAAAAGGCACAATATCTCCAGCAAGTCAGCAATACTCTCCCTAAGCAGAGTTAGTCTACTGTCAGCCTCAAGGAAGTTGGGTATCCCCAGAAGATCTTAATATTCCCCAGCGGAGTATACAAATGTTCCTAAGCAAGCATCCCCGGCAGTCTTGATCTAAGATTGTTCCCCGGCAGAATACCAGACACCCCAGTGGAGCCATTTCCCAGTGCATTTCCAAAAGTTTCCCCAGGAAAGTTGAATCATCCTCCCCAGTAGACTCTGGAAGCTCATCCCCAGTAGACTCTGGAAGCTCATCCCCAATAGATTCTGGAAGCTTATCCCTAGTAGATTCTGGAAGCTTATCCCTGCAGAGCACGAACGCGTCTCCCCGGCTTTATTCAAAGGTTATTCCCCACCAGGGTAAAACTGGGTTATCCTCAGCTAATTACCACGGAAAGATCGTCCTCGGCGAAGTTCTTCCTATCCCCGACGGAGTTCATCAATTCCCCAACATAACATATCAACGGAATCCCCAGTGGAGTTATCATCAAAATCTCAGTGAAGTATCTCTTCCCACAGAGTAATTCCCCGCAGAGTAATCTCTCCAACAAGTTTATTCCCCAACGGAGTCATCTTCTCCTACCGGCTTATCCTTGCAACCATCATCCCCAGCGGAAACGAAGAACTCTATTCTTCAACATCAGCCCAGGATTCAGCATCCCGGCATTCGTCAAGGATTTATTTTCCCAGACGAAAACACATTCATAAACATTTCACATTTCATACATCCTGCTTACATACATGATACGCATCATATCATACAACCTCATCATGACATCATGCATTTCATACATCATGACATTGCATACAACTGATGTTTTACCTTTTCAGGAAAAGGGAAATCAAAAGATGATTACTATCAACTGTCACAGTTCCAGATTCGATACCTGTATTTAGCCAGGGCATATCTGTGAGTAGTTGAGTAGATTCGATTCCTGTATCCAGCCAGGGCATATCTGCATGAAGAGTTTAGAGATTCGATTCCTGTATCCAGCCAGGGCATATCTGTAGACGACTAATTCCGGATTCGATACCTGTATCTAGCCAGGGCATATCTGTGAGTAGATTCGATTCCTGTATCCAGCCAGGGCATATCTGCATGAAGAGTTTAGAGATTCGATACTTGTATCCAGCCAGGGCATATCTGTAGACGACCAATTCCAGATTCGATTCCTGTATCCAGCCAGGGCATATCTGTGAGTAGATTCGATTCCTGTATCCAGCCAGGGCATATCTGCATGAAGAGTTTAGAGATTCGATACCTGTATCTAGCCAGGGCATATCTGTAGACGACTAATTCTGGATTCGATACCTGTATCCAGCCAGGGCATATCTGTGAGTAGATTCGATTCCTGTATCCAGCCAGGGCATATCTGCATGAAGAGTTTAGAGATTCGATACCTGTATCCAGCCAGGGCATATCTGTAGATGACTAATTCCAGATTCGATACCTGTATCCAGCCAGGGCATATCTGTGAGTAGATTCGATTCCTGTATCCAGCCAGGACATATCTGCATGAAGAGTTTAGAGATTCGATACCTTTATCCAGCCAGGGCATATCTGTAGACGACTAATTCCATATTCGATTCCTGTATCCAGCCAGGGCATATCTGTGAGTAGATTCGATTCCTGTATCCAGCCAGGGCATATCTGCATGAAGAGTTTAGAGATTCGATTCCTGTATCTAGCCAGGGCATATCTGTAGACGACCAATTCCAGATTCGATAACTGTATCCAGCCACGGCATATCTGCACGAAGAGTTTGAAGATCAACCCCTGTAACAGGCCAGGTAATTATCTTTCTTTCTCAGGTACTCAAGTTCTCTCTAAGGAATCTCTTACGCGATCGACACCCCCGATGGCATCTTTAAGCCCATCTCCACAACTATCCATTACACTTCCAAATGGCATCTATAAGCCCATTCCCGACAAGGTTCTGTCACACATCCAGATTGCATCTATAAGCCCATCCTCCTATCCACCATATCTCCAAATGGAATCTGTAAGCCCAATCCCGCCATCACATTGCTGATATTCTACCATGTGAGTGCAAATTTCTGGGCACTCTAGTGTTCAATCATCTTTCACCTTCGGATCACGAAAGGCATGCAAGCCAATCTACATCCTCAGGTCTAAGAAGATTGAACAGGGGCAACTGTTGTACCCCAAAATTTTCCCTCCCATATTCTTCAAGATTTGTCAAGTTCAATCTCTAAATGGTTCAAAATCTCTCAAGGGTTGCACAGTCAAACATCCTCCTAAGCCAGTCAAAATTAGGGTTTTGGTTCTTGCAAAGAATTTGAGGTTTTCAAGGGCTCAATCAAGTCTCATGTGCCTATATACATTGCCAAGCATCCATATGCCAAGTTTCAAGGCTCACAAGGCCAAGTTGCACAGTCAAAAGCCTCATTTGCTTCACAATCAACTGTAGGGCTAAAATGGTCATTTGGCAGTCAAAAGTCAAAAATTTTGGTCAACATCTTATTTTGAAGCCACAATCATCATTTGATCAAGTCTTGATCATGATTCCTCAAAAATGGCTCAAAAATCATCAAGATGCAAAAGTTTCCATTTTTGGACAGTTGAAAAGTCAACTGTAACTTGACCAAGGCATAACCTTTTCATGGTTCATCAAAAAAATCCCATCCAATGCTCATTTTGAAGGGGATGACATTTCCTACAACTCATCTTCACATTCCAAGTCCAAGAAATTCCCTCACAAAAAGTTATCAATTTCTACATTATAGGTCATTTTCAAAAGTCAACAAAAATGCACTTTAAGTCAAAGACCATAACTTGATATTGGTACATCCAAATGACATGGGACCAAAGGCATTGGTTAGAGGACTTCAAGACCTTTTCAAAATGTCCAAGAACATGTTCATATGATCAAAATTGAGCAAGATATGCATTGGAGAAGTTGGGAAATTTTTGTGAAATGGCAAAAGTCAACTATCCTTAAAACTTCAATTTTTGACAAAAGGGCCCACTTTCTTCCACTTTATTCAGCCTTGCGTGCCATACACGTGTCCCATGATTAATTTCAAGATTAAACATTTATTTTTCCATTTTATTTCATTTTTATTGATTTAATTCATTTTAAATCTATAAAAATTCAAATAAAATCTAAAAGTTAATGAAATGGCATATTTTTGGTTTGAATAGCTTTTATGTATGATATGCCAGCTACCAAATTCGTGCTAGGCTATTTTGTGCATAAAATCATGGTTTTGCTTTAAGTATGGAAAGACCTTTAATGGTGATTAACAAAAATCTCAAGACATCAATACAATGGATCCCAAGCTCAGTTACTGACCTAATTTCATTGATACATACATAAGAAAGCATTCCAGACCTAAGACATGATACAAGCTGCTGCACAAACGGCCAAACCATATTCAAAAAAATCAAGCAAAAAGTCAAAACTGTTTTTCATATTGCAGACCAATTCAAAGCCCTAGAGCAATTCAAACACGTTGCTAGCATTCCCAGGAACACATTGCAATCCAAAACAAGCCTTAAAGCTCAAGAACACGTGCTACCCAGACCCACAGTTTGTCAAATTTTTTCATAATCACATACATTGATTCATGCATATTTAACTTTTTTTTTGTTGAGTGTTTTGTGTTCACAGGGACTGTACGAAACTTTTGGTACAAGATAATTGAGTTGTAGAGACCTAAATCATAAACCACCATGGATGAATGTTAGGGTTTTCAAGCTCTTGAATTGGGGGTTTCTCATATAGGAAAAATTAGGCTTTGAAAGACCCATGGTTGAAACCGTCTGAATGAGACGAAGACATTGAGACCCTCGCGAACAATTTCTATTTCGTGTACGCCTATTCGCTATTTTCCCTTGATGCAGGTTGTGGGGGTTAAAAACCCCCGCTAATTGTTTTGTTTTTACAGGAAAAAGGAGGAAGAAGAAGTACGTGGAATCGTGCCACTGGCCCATTCAAATACAAAACGCGCGCATCTTTTATTTTTCAGGATATTGCTCTTTATTTCATATAATATTAATTTCCTATTATTGTAACAAATGAAGGCAAGTGGCTCAGTGGAAGGACGTGCTGGCAAATGATCACTGGGACCTGGGTTCGATTCCCAGGTCCCCCAAAATTTCCATATATTTTTTCTTTACATGCTTGTGTGCAGGTTCCCAAAGAAGGTGTATCATGCACCTCACGTCCAAGCACGCCAAGTGTCCTCAAGCGTCCATCTAGTGGCCTAAAGATGACGCACACCATGCTCCTGGTCAACCTTGTGCATAGGCAAGCAAGAAAGTCAACGTGGCTTGATGATTTCTTGGGCCTCAGATTCCAAATACACCCTCAAAATCTGGCCCAAACCCCATTGGGTTTGCATCTTATATTTTTTATTTTTTCTTTCATTCATTTACTTTATCTATTTTTTATTGTTATTTTTAATTAATTATTAACCAGCAAAGTAATTAACTTTTTCACAATAAAAATTCAGAAAATAAAAAATGTAAATATTTTTACTAATTATTATTTTGTAAATAAATTGTAATTAATTAATTAGTTTAATTAGGCAATTTTAATCTTTTTCTTAATAAATAAAATTAGTCTAGAATTAGGGTTTTGAAAATTTTAATTCCTTTTATTTTATTTTCATTAAAACATAAAAAACACAAAAATATTTTTCTTTTAATTAAATTAATTAATTAGTAATTAGGCTTAATTTCATTTAATTACAAAAAGGACAAATTCAATTCTTTCTCAAAAAAGGGTCAAAACCCTTAGGACGTCCTGATTCAATCTTTCGCGCGCGCATTTATTATTTTTAATTCATTATTCTGTATCCGCTCAGGAAATGTAATAGTTAATTAGAACTTTACCGCTTTATTTACCTTCCTCGCACTTTATTTTCCAAATGGGTTTTTGTTTTTGGCGATGTATAGACCCGCACCTTGTAATAGTTAGATTTACCTTTTCCGCAATTTATTTTCCGCACTCTTAACTGTTAAAAAAATGCATGAAAGACTTGTATGAAAATAAAATCAATCCGTAGCTCACAAATAACATGTACAAGATAAACATTAACATGAAACAACACACATGCACATGCCACTCCTAGGGTACGCCTCACTGGTTGCCTCGAACGTGGTCGTCAAGTATAGGGTGTTTTAGAGGTCACCCTTCTGTCTAAGATCCAGTTGCCTCGAAACGGTTGCCTCGGATAAAAGGATCTAGGACATTAGGGTTACCGCTAAGGTGTCCTACCATTGCTTTGGTGACCACATTGTCCCTTAATCGAATTGACCCGAATAACTCCAACGATGGTGCTACCTACCTCTCAATGGTGGGATAGCACTGTCTAAAGGACTCTTACACAGCCTAATTCCTTAGAGTAGGTAGATCTCATAGGTACTTGCTCTTTTCAAAACAAACAAAAATACTTTTCGCACCTACACTTTCAAAAGGTTTTCAAACAAATTTTTCATACACTCTTGAGGACAGATACAAGAGTTACTTAGAAATTTTTCAAACGAAACTTTTTCAAAACCCACACACACTTGAAAAGCAAACAAATTTTGAAAACATAAGAGCAAGTACCTAAGAGCCCGTGGATAACCACGGATAGAAAGGGTGCTAACACCTTCCCTTTCTATAATCTACCTCCTGAACCGAGAAACATTCTCAAAGAAGGAATTTTGCTGTGCTTTTTTCCTTTCCGTGTTGGAGAACATAAAAGACGGTGGTGACTCTTGCTTACCGCGACATTTCGCGAACTAGCTTAAAAAACAGTCAGTTCTATTTCCACCGACCACACATCTCAAGGGTAACCTCTCTTGTTGCCTTACGAAACAATGGTCATGTCCCTCGAAAATGGGGATACTTTAGCAAAAGACCCTCGATCAAATAATCAGTGTCCCTTTTGAATATAGATCATAGTCCCTCGATGACCCTTCGAAGTAGCCTACAAAATGATCTAGTCCTTTCGATACAATTGCTAAAGTATCCTTACATGTTGCCTTCGATGACCATACGATGACCCTACGCCTGTCTCTTCACATCCAATAGATGGGGCTACCTACCAACTAATAATATGGATAGTACTGTCTCTAAAGGAGAAGGAAAATAATAAGAAATACCATACTTAGTGGGTAAGAACTACTAATTGCTTGCTCACAAACTTTCTTACAAACAAAACATTTTCACACTACATTCTCAAAAAATAGATATTTTCAAAAACACTTTGTATACATTCTTGAGGAGATACAAGAATCATTACAAAGTTAGCCTTACATTGGGATTTCAAAATATTTTCAAATCACTCACACACAAAGCAATTTTTTCAAAAGTGAGCTAAGCAATTAAGATCATGTAGATAACTACGGATGGAAAGAATGCTAACACCTTCCTTTTTCATAACATACCCCTCGAACTCAAAATCTATCAAAGATCTTTCCTGTTCTTTTCACATTTCCTAAATCTTGGATAAAATAAAAGTCGGTGGCGACTCTTGCTATCCACATATTTTGGATAAAACCAAAAAGTCAGTTCTCTTACCGTATTACAGAACTAGCGACTCTGCTGGGGAGTTACTTAAAAAACAGGGGTTACCTTAGATTTTAGATCACTTTTACTTGTTTTAATTGTTTGAAATGTTTGATTTATTCTAAGGGTTCATGCTGGGGTATTATTGCTTCTAATATCCTACACCCGGATATAAGGATTCTTTAGGTAAGTAGCAATATATCATAAATACTATACAACGTAGACCGATATGGTTAACATGATAACTGTAGTTAGTGTGACACATTGGTTTATACTAATGTTCCTTGAGTCAGTCAAGGATAACATTAGGCTTCCGCGTAGTGTCGTTAACACTAACTTACATTTAGAACCTTAATTGACCCATCTTTGCCATTAAGAAGTAGTGAGATAGCCGACTTTGGTGCAGTCCAAAGTTGGTTGATACTCGAGGCTACGCTCATTGAAATTCAACTCTCGGGATGTTTTGGTGGCAAGCCAGTTGCCGTGTTAAAATTAATTCAGTGAGAAAGATCTGTGATATGAGATTCATAGAACCCGATTACTACTTTAGGACAGGTTGAGCCAACTTAACTTCAATGGGGAAGGGTATTTACCTATGGACTCCATGCAAGCCTTTAAACCTAAGGATATTATGTTACTTGTTTGTGTTTGCTACTTATTTAACATGAACATAACATCATAACAACATAACAACATTTTCACTAACCATTTCAAGGACCTAGGAATTTATATTTGTTCCCTGTTGCAAGTTATGGCTTCCGCTCGCAAAAATACTATTCGGATAAACTTTGTAAGGATACCTTCCAAGCTTAAGGAGTTACTCTCAAAGGTTATCGAAAACTCTCAATTTACCAAGAGGCGTGGTTATCTACTCAGTTTGGTTATCCCATGTTTTGAAGAAGACATGATGAGTGTTCTATTCAAGTTCTTTGATCCTACGAATCACTGTTTTACCATCCCAGATTATCAGTTGGTACCCACAATGGAGGAGTTTTGTAAGCTACTTGGAGTACCTATTCTTGATAAGACACTTTTCACCGATTTAGAGAAAGTTCCAAAACCTAAAGTCATTGCAACAACCTTACATCTGAAGCAGTCAGACATTGTGTCTAATTGGGAAATAAGAATTAGAATTAAAGGTCTTCTTGCTAAATTTTTGATAGAGAAGGATCAGGCTTTTCTAGATGTTATTAGTTTTCATGCTTTTGATGAGATCTTGGCTCTGTTAGTCTATAGTTTGGTACTATTCCCTAATCCAGACCAACTCATAGATGTGAACAACATCAAAATATTTCTTACACATAATCTTATGCCTACTTTGCTTGGAGGTATTTTGCACTCTCTTCACACTCGTACTATGAGGAAGTGATGGATTCTAATGTGTTGCATACCTTTACTATCCAGGTGGTTTATTTTGCACCTTCCCCGATCAGCGATAAAGAATGAACAAGGTTTAAGGTGGTCTCAAACGATGATGTCACTCTGTCCTTCAGATATCTTTTGGTGTTCCCGATCTCAGGAGGACGTCACTATTATCGACCGCTATGGAGAATTCCCTAATGTGTCGCTTCTTGGTATAAGGGGAGGTATTACTTACAACCCTTCTCTAGCTCTACATCAATTTGGTTATGCTCAGAGAGACGGTCCTTATGATATGCTTATCCAAGGTATTGTATTCAATTACAAGAACGATCTTCAAGGTTACCGTCATAAGTTTATACGTGTTTGGGGCATGGTGAATAAGATCGCTAGAAAGGCTTTGGGGCACAAAAAATCCATCCCTTTGGAGCCCAACCTTAAATGGGTGCAATCTCGTGCTCAAAATCTTATAATGCCATATCCTGCCATCCTACCAATAATTGTGGAGCCTGTTGTTGGAGGAGATATTCCCCATATCTTCTTTCATCTAGATATGCCTATTGACCTTGAAGAGCTAGATAAGTCTTAGATTCAACTGAAAGAAGAAAGGGACACCTTTGAGACTCATTTCTATGTTAGTGAGAAGAAAGTGTTGGAGCTAACAAGGCGACTTCACGAAGAACTTCTCCTTAATGCATATGTCAACACAAAGAGGAAGCATTAATGTGAGACTTGAGTCTTAGGCCTTAGGAGTTCATAATTTGTTTCCTTGTAACCCTTTTGGCTTTCATTTGAGCTTACTAATAAGAGTCTTCGTTGTTCCCTTTTGATTAACAAACTTAAATCCCACGAGGTCCTTGAAAACATTGCATATGCATCTACATGCCATACATATCATTACATAACACGTTTCCAAGACAAGTTTCTCATCTTCTTGCTGTTTATTTCAACAAAGATGGCTCTCCAATAGACAGTCAAAGATCTCCAGGATCAGAATTTTCAGTTCCAAGAGATGGTTCTAAACATATCTAAGGGGCAAGATGGATTGAAAGCAATCCTCACTGAGAACATGACCAAGAAGAATCCTGAAGACAACAAGGATGACAAGTTGGAACAACTGCAAACTGAGATGACAAATATGAGAATCCAAATGATTGGTAAGATGGATCTTATCCAAAATTTAGCTCGGGAGAAGAAGAGTTGAGAATCCTCATTAACAAGCTTCATCAGTTAGGATAGAACCGTGTAGGACGAACTGCTAGAATTGGGGATCCAATTATTAACCAGCCTCTGATGAGACAGGAAACTATATTGGTTGAAAGTAGGAGGAGAATAAAAGAGGGAAAGAGACAAGTTGACATTACTAATTGTGATACGGTGGCAGAACCGACTGTTTTTACTGGTTTGCATTTTTTGTTTACAAAATGTCGCGGTAAGCAAGAGTCGCCACCGACTTTTATTTCATCCAATCATGGAAAAGGAAAAAGAACAGAAAAAACCTTTTTTCGAGATTTCTGAGTATGGGGGTATATTATAGAAAGGGAATGTGTTAGTACCCTTTCTATCCATGGTTTTCCATGGGCTCTTAGGTACTTACTCATCTTTTTAAAATTGCTTGTGTGTATGCTTGTTTGAAAATGTTTTACTTCGTGATAACCCTTGTATCAGTCCTCAAGGGTGTGACGAAGTTTTTTTTTTAAAAATGTTTTGAAAGGTGTTTGTGTGAAAAGTTTTGTTGAGCAAGTACTTAAGATTCTACCTACTCGAAAAAAGATTGTTCGTTCTCGTTTCCTTTAGATAGTGTTATCCTACTATTAAAGAGTAGGTAGCCCCGTCGTTGGAGTTTTTAAGGGACGTTCAAAAGGGAAAAGTACAGTCACCTAAGCAATCGGTTGGAAACTTTAGTAGTAACCCTAGAGTCCTAAAGATCTTTCTGAGGCAACATTTCCGAGGCAACATTCGAATGGAACATTTGATCTTTTAGACAGGAGGGCAACCACTAAAATCTCCTATGCTTAAGGACTGTTTACCGAAGGCAACCGAAGTGAGGCAAACCCTAGGAGTGAATATGTGCATGTTAATTTTTCAGTTAATTTAGTCTTTACACATTAGGTGATCTACCGTTTTAATTTTCAAACAATCTTTCCATACAATACTATTAGCCATGCATCTAGACAGTTAAAGATTGCGGGAATTTAAAGTGCGGGAAGTTTAAAGGTCCTAGCTATTACAAGGTTTTGGCAGTTACATAATTATCTTGACTGAAAATAAAAATGCGGAATTTAAAACCCTAATTACTATTACAAACTCGGAGTAGTTACAATTATAATAAAAAGAATTAAAATGCGTGCGGCGAATTAAATGCGAGAATGGTTAAAAACCCTAAAAATCTAATTGATGAAAATATTTAGGTTATTTTTGAGAAAAGAATTAATTAGGTTATGTACAAAATTAACCCTAATTTCTATTTTTTTTTAAATTATGAAAAAAAGAATTAAATTGCCCTAAATTAATTAATTAAAGAAACAAAATATTTTTTATGAAAAAGATTTTAGATTTTTTCATGATTTTTGATTAAATAAAAAATCATTTTTGTGAAAAAAGAAAATAATCAAGAGAATAATTTAAGAAATAGAAAAAGGAAAGAATTGGACCTGTGTCATGCTGCATGAGGGGGTGTGATGTTGAAATTCTCCAGGCCCATTAGTGTTGAAGCCCAGTCAGTGCTCGATTCTGTGTGATGTTGACTTAGACGTGCACCATGGTCCTTCACTGGTAAGCATTGGATCTGGCCAGATGTGCATCCATTGGATGGAGGATGATGACATATGGTGGACGCTAAGGCAAGTGATGTACATGATTTGTAAAGGAAAATAGGAAAATAAAGTTTTGCTGGGACCTGGGATCGAACCCAGGTTCTCTCGCTTACCAATACACTCCCTTGCCAACTGCACTATTGTTGTTATTCGTTAACATAATAAAGCCAGAATATAATATATGAAAACAACGTAAACTGAATCAAAAGCGCGCGAAGTTTGAATGGTCCAATGGTTGTTGAACACCTCATCACCTTCTTCATCCTCCGTCGTATTAGGCGTGCACCCTATACCCACAGACAAACTTCCATGCCCATAACACTGCAAATGTAAAAAATCGAGCACAGGCATGATAAATTAATTGTGGCTATACCAATCCACTCGTCTCGGCCTCACGAGCATCATGGTATTATTTTCTTGGGCCAATTTCACCTGTATAGAAAAACCCTAAAACACCAGAGCAAACCCTAACAATGGTAAACGCCTATATAAGCCTCAGAAATTCAATTAAACGATCCATACATGTTAGAAATACATCAATGATCACAAATATGTCATTAAATTATGCTAATGATGCAAGAATAACTGTAATCGATTTTGAAAAAAACAAGAAAACCGTGTGACTGGTACGTGGTGATTCTGGATTTAGGGCGGCTTGCAATTGATTGAGATACGTTCCTGAGATGTCCGACAATCTATTGGTAATGTTAGGATGGCTTGAATTGGCCTCTAGAATGGAAATCAATCTACCACTTTTCTTTGAAATTTTGAAGTTTGTTCTGGCCTCTTCACGACTGCAACCCCTTCTTTCATGCTTTGTTCTTGTTCATTATATATCCCTTAATGAATTAGGGTTGCAAAACAGATTGGATCTTGAAGTTTTGATGAGATTTGATTTGATTCTTTAGCCATATGCAAACTTTCTAAATTAAGCAAAATCATCCCATTTTTGTACCAATTATGCTTGATTCGATTTGGTCTTGATATCTCAGCATAATTTGATTGAGATCCTGTCAAAAAATCATATCAAAACATATATTTGCTATTATTTGTCATTTATTTAATTTAATTCAATTTTTAATAAATAAAAAATAAAAATAAAATAAATAATGAAGCAAATAACATGTGAGTGAACATTTGGGTCGTGGACCATGTTATAAGTGAGGTGCAAGCATAAAAAGTTAGGCCCATTTGGCAAAAAAATTTAATTTTGAGCCCATTTGACTTTTGACCATTTTGCAAAAAAGGTCAACTTTGACAAGGCATATCTCCTCCAATTTTAACCCTAGAGAGGTGTTCTTGGACTTTTTAGAAATATTAGGATATACCCTAAGAAACCCTTTTGGTCTCATTTCAATTGGGTCTTCCATGTTCATGTAAGAAGCTTTGACCCAAAAGGTGTTTTTGTTGACTTTTCAAAAGGACCTATAATATAGAAATTCATATCTTTTGATGAGTCCATATTTTGAAATTGTGGGATGAATATGAATTGTAGGGAATTGCATCCTCTTAAAAATGAGCCTTGGATGGAAAATATCTGATAAAGTATGTGGAAGTTATGTTTTGTCAAAGTTTGGTTGACTTTTCCTAAGAAACTCTAATTTAGCAACTTTTGGGTTTTGATGAATTTAGGGCATTCCTTGAAGAATCATGATCAAACCTTGATCAAATGATGGATATCACTTCAAAATGTTGATGTTGACCCCAAATCTTGAAGTTTGACTGTATGTGGGCCACAGTTAACTTTTGACCTAATACAGTCGATTCTCAAGCATCTGAGCAGTTGACTGAGAAAACTTCTTGTGCAATGCTTGAAATTTGATAAGGAGGGTCTTGAGGACATATTAGGACCATGGAGAGCATATGAGGTATTTGGAGTTCACCTATCTTGATGAAAATGGAAACCCTAATTTGAGACACACTCCCTTAGGAGAGAGTTTGTCTGGTCAACTCTTGGGCAAACTTGAGCAAATTGAGGATCTCTAGGAGTATGTATTGAGTAAAATGAGAGGGAAAATTTTGGGGTACAACACTAATACTTCAGTTAATGGAAAATGGTCTTTCCAAATTGTTATTACATCACAAGCTCAACAATGACCCCGCCAACAACAATAAGGTAATTAGCGTAAGCACAATACACCCAAAAGATAATTCACAAAAATCAACATGCCATTGTCTCAAACATTGCAACACATGTTGAAGATGGAGCTGATTAAATTGAAGGACCCCGCTAACAATTAATTTTCATACATTTTAAAATATTTTCTCCCCAATTTTTGAGATCTAATTACCTGTAATATTTCTCCTTTTTCTTTATACATATCATTTTTTGATTTCTTACATATATCAATATAATAAATAAATTATGTTGCTTCACCTAAAATTTTAAGGTAATAGGTGAGTGAGTTCTCTCACTTTACATTATTATTCTAATACTCCACCTCAAGTGTGAGTCCATTGTTGGGGAAGTTTACTAGAGAGCTCGAGGGAAGAAGAGTTGAGAATCCTCATCAATAAGCTTTATCAGGTCGGATACAACTGTGTGGGACGAACTGCTAGAATTTGGGATCCAATCATTAACCAGCCTCCGATGAAAAAGGAAGTTGTCTTGGTTGAAAGTAGGAGGAGAATAAGAGAGGGAAAGAGACAAGTTGACATTATTAATCCTTCAGTTAATGGAAAAGGGCCTTTTCAAATTGTTATTACATCGCAAGCTCAACAACGACCCCGTCAACAACAACAAGGTAATCGACATAAGCAGAATACACCCAAAAGATAATTCACAAAAATCAACATGCCATTGTCTCAAGCATTGCAACACATGTTGAAGATGAAGCTGATTAAATTGAAGGACCCCGCTAACAATTAATTTTCATACATTTTAAAATATTTTCTCCCTAACTTTTGAGATCTAATTACTTGTAATATTTCTCATTTTTCTTTATACATATCATTTTTTGATTTCTTACATATATGAATATAATAAATAAATATTGTTGCTTTTAGTCCACCTAAAATCTTAAGGTAATAGGTGAGTGAGTTCTCCCACTTTACATTATTATTCTAATTCTCCACCTCAAGTGTGAGTCCATTGTTGGAGGAGTTCACTAGGGAGCATTGATACATAATATAGGACTATACACCTTTTTTAGAGACATACCACTTGTTCACCTAAAAACTTAAGATGATATGTGAGTGGATTCTCTCACTTATATGTACTCAAATCTCCACATTCCTATTCAATGTGAGACTATTTCTCCCGTTACTCACACTTGCATTATTATTCTGACAAATACTCTATTTGTTATTTAATTTTATTTATTTTTCTTTACAATACATAATTAATGATATTATTGGCAAATTTCTATACAATATCACTATTTGTTTAATATTTCATTTCGTTAAAGTTTAAAAACCGCATATAAATAGGAACAAATAATTTATGTAAATTTAACATGTAAATAGGAACGAAAAATATTTTTTTTTTCATAAAAATAATTTCATAAAAAAATTAATACTCCATCTACCCAAAAAAAAAAGAATCTCAGCCTCAACTATATCAACTGTTCACCAATATTTATTGTAAATTTAGTTATCCAAATAAAAGCTACTACCAACCAATTTTTATTGGGAATTTAATCGGTCAATTCCTCAAGATAATCTTGTGCTCATGAAAAGACAAGTTAGGACTGAGCAATATTTATTGTGAATTTAGTTTCTCAAAGATAACCTATTACTGAGCAAAATTTAGAATTTTTTATCAACATACCCTCTTTTTAACATTTAAATCCCAATATACCCTCTCACACATTCATATATCCCAATATACTATCTTTTCAAACAAAACACGTTTTTGCCACAACTCATCCGCCAATACAATGGGCGGAGGAGTGTATTTGCCTTGGTCTCCGCATCTACATTGGGCGGATGCTTATAAAAAAAGAGAGGCTCCGCCCATTAGATGGGCGGATGTGTGCAAAACGTTTTTTTTAATTCTGTAAATTAAATTCATATAATATACATTTATATTAAATTCATATAATTAAATAATATACATTATAAATTAAATTCATATAATTAAATAATATACATTATAAATTAAATTCATATAATTAAATAATATACATTATAAATTAAATTCATATAATTAAATAATATACATCATAAATTAAATTCATATAATTAAATAATATACATCATAAATTAAATTCATATAATTAAATAATATACATTATAAATTAAATTCATATAATTAAATAATATACGTCATAAATTAAATTCATATAATTAAATAATATACATTATAAATTAAATTCATATAATTAAATAATATACATTATAAATTAAATTCATATAATTAAATAATATACATTATAAATTAAATTCATATAATTAAATAATATACATCATAAATTAAATTCATATAATTAAATAGTATACATTTTAAATTAAATTCATATAATTAAATAATATACATTATAAATTAAATTAATATAATTAAATAATATACATTATAAATTAAATTCATATAATTAAATAATATACATCATAAATTAAATTCATATAATTAAATAACATACATTATAAATTAAATGAAATAAACTTTAATTAAACAAAATATACTATAAATAAACAAAAATTTAACTAAAGGACATAAATTAATTTTTTGCATTTTAACATATATAATCTCCCCATCACATCTACTATCGATTTTGACCGGGTCGTGTCAATTATTGGTGAGTTCCACAAGCAGGTGCTCGTCTAGTACGTTGGCCTGTTCTGCGATTTCCTTCTTCATTTTGTGGTTGAGTTGAAGTTGAAGGTCCCGCGTCACAGCCGCCCATTAAAAATTCCTCAATCATGTCCTCATTGGTAAAGTCTGTCTCGGCTGCACTGTCATAACTTAATCTGGTTCCCTCCCAATTCCAATTTGGTATGGGATTAGAAGACATTGGGCTATTTATTGAGGGTTGGTAACAATCTTGGGAGGTAAATTGTTGTGGTCGGGGAATAGGCATTTGTTGTTGGAGTGTTTGATAGTTGGGATTTTGTGGGGTTTGTTGGGTGCTCCATTGGGTGGGGTTAGAGGAAGGATATTGTTGTTGGGTGCCCCATTGGGTGGGGTTAGAGGAAGGATATTGTTGGTGGGTGCCCCATTGGGTGGGGTTAGAGGAAGGATATTGTTGGTGGGTGCCCTAATGGGTGGTGTTAGATGAAGGGTTTTGTTGTTGGGTGCCCCATTGGGTGGGGTTAGAAGAAGGGTTTTGTTGATGGTATTGTTGGCTTGGGGTAAATGGTGGTTGTGTTGGGAAGAATGGTTGTTGCGTAAAAGATGGTTGTGTTGGGAAGAGAGGTTCTTGGTTGCTCATGAATGGTTGTTGGGTGTAAGTGCTTGATGATGGTTGGGTGTGTTGGACGTTTGAAGATGTTGGGAAATTACGAGGGTCATACAAGAAGTTGTTTGGTGACAGATACAAATTTGTAACAGACTTATACCATTCCATGTATTCCTTACTTGGCTTACATTCTTCTGACATGACATCTCCGTGTAAGACTTTATTTTCGCGGTTATGCCATTGACGACGCTCCTGCTTGTAACAATCTTTCCAATTGCTATATGCCCATTGATCGTTCACCACACTTTTGTGATACTCCTCCATGCACTGTGGAGCATCCGGTATGCCTTGCTTAATGCCAAATTGAAGTTTTACCCGATCAGAATGGTGCGTTTCAATAGTAGTAAAACATATGATAAATGTTTTTGCACTCCACACGTGACTATCGGTCGGATCGGTATCATCAAGTCCCAGATAGGGCCTCCATGTAAACTGTTAAAAAAATCAGTTATTAGTTTAACGAACCATATAAAATATGTAATACTTAAAATATGGTTAAGAATATTACATCAGATTCTTCGAAATGATTGATGAAAGTCCGATAGCCAGGTGCACAATGATGAGGAGTCTTTTCGTAATCCATCCCATAGGCAGACCATCTAAAAAAATGTAATAGTTAAATATTGTTCACATAATATATAAGTTTAAGACAAAGGAGTAGTTACAACTTACTTGGTTGCGTACGGAAAATGAAAAGGATTACGATTCCTAGGCGTTAGATTCGGCATCCTGGACCAGCCCCAAGCTTATATTAGTGTTGAACAACCAGCAAAATTATGAACATCTTTTTTGGCGCATCTACAGAGGTTTCTGTATAGATGCGATAAAACTGCTGATCCCCAACTATATCTACCTATTTTATTAAAGTCAGTTAGCAATAGTAAATACATTAGATGTATTGTGAATTTAGTTTCTCAAAGATAACCTATTACTGAGCAAAATTTATTGTGAATTTAGTTACTCAAAGACAGCCTAGTACTGAGCAATATTTATAGTTAATTTAATAGATCAATTACTCAGAAACAACCTAGGGCTCATCAATATTTATTATAAATTTAATAAATTGTTTTATCA